>CM067331.1:7382500-7982500 GCA_034376525.1 Nicotiana benthamiana | reverse complement strand
GATTTGTTTGAGAGTTTGAGACTATTTGTTGTTTGTTTAATTTTTTATCATCTTTTAGTGTTGAAAACCCTAATTTCTTTTGGGGTCATTCAAGTCTCTGAAGCAATTGGCTAAGTATTTGTGTAATCTGTTTTCTTATCATCTTAAAACTCAATTAGTTTCGAAAACCCTAATTTCTTTGGGATGTATGCGAGTTCCTGAAATTGCTAGTCCATTGCATTCGTTTGAAAATGCTCAAGTTGATTTGAAATTCCTTTGTTTTATCATATTTTTTTCTTTATGTGACTCCTTTGACTCTTAGTTCTTTCTATCTGTCAAACTTGACTATTTTTTTCAGAAGGGCTCTTCACTTGACTCTTTGCATGCTTCTAAATACTCTACCTTTTCCCCTACTACTGAGTCACTGAAACTTGACCTAAGTGACTATCATTCTATGAATGCTTGTTGTCTACTAGCTTTATGCTATTACTTTATGTTGTTTCCTTTTGCCATAGTTTGGCCTCGCATGTATAGTGTTTGTGCACCTTATTTATATATGAAGTTTCTTTCTTTGATTGATCTTCAAACTTGTGACTGATTTTCGAACTTGCCCTTTGTGAAATTCCGATTTCATTCGCCTGTTAAGGGTTAATTGATATCTTTCCTTGTCTTGCCTTACTGAATCCTTTCCCAAAATAAGTATGTTCCTATAATTAGCCTTAATCACTTGCTCAATTATTTTATTGCTCCTTCTATGGCAATAATCAGTTTGCCTCTTAAATTGATTTCTTCCCTTATTTTTAAACGTATCGGTGCCCATTAACAAGTGATCCCTTAATTAAGGGCAATCACTTGTGTAATTGACTCTGATTAGTGATTATTTCCGCGTCTTTGGCTTATTACCTCACTTTTTACTCGTATTCAAAAAACTATAAATACATGTACTTCTTCTCTTTCAAACACAACAACAACACGAACACAAGTCATTACTTCGTATTCTCAAATACACATAGAATTTTGTAAGCACTCTAGTTCTTTGAACACACAAGCATAAAGGTTCTTTTTTATTGTGGCTTGGCTCGAAAGTATTCTGCTTTTCTTTGCCTTCATTTTCTACAATTGGTATGTTACCTTTGTTTAAATTTTTCCGCTCCCTTATGTGTTTATTCTTCAATCCATTCTTTGTTTGTTTTACTGTTTCTATAATGTAGCTTTTTTGTAAATTGATTTGTTTCTTTGCTCTGCTCCTATATGAATCCATACCTCCAATTCCCTTTATATGTTTGAGCTATGGTTCAAGTTTCGTTCTTCGTTCCATCGTCGATCAATCTATCACTCAATCAGTGGTCGCTTTGTCATTGTCTAATTTTTGGTTGTCTGATCACACTCAAAATTATGTATCTAATTATCGTATTTTTACCCCTGCTCGGTAGCTTTGTAGCAGGGTGTTGCGAGACTTCTATTCTTCCGCCCTATCGAGTAAGTGCCTTTAAAGCTATGTTTGGCATAATCAATATAATAGTTGGGCTCGGCTTTACTGAAGAAGAAAAACTTGACAATATTTGATATTGTTGTTCATGGACATAAACTGGACTCTCTAAGTCCCAAACTCTTTCAATTCCCATTCCCATTTCCCTTTATATGTTGCTGAGTTTGTGACTTTGATCTGGCAGTGTCTTAATCAGTATCCAGACCATAGTCTGACCTTCAATAGGTTATACTCTCACTTGTTGGATGAACATGTTGGTCAGGGGTGTGCAAGTCTACCTTATGGCTGGGCATGACCGCCAGACTGTCTTGGAACTCCTTAACCCCCCCCCCTTCTATTCACTACTAGAAAATAACATATTTATGACGACCAAAACGGTCAGAATTAGTTCGGAAATCACGTATTTTCG
Source organism: Nicotiana benthamiana (assembly GCA_034376525.1). Taxonomy (NCBI): domain Eukaryota; kingdom Viridiplantae; phylum Streptophyta; class Magnoliopsida; order Solanales; family Solanaceae; genus Nicotiana; species Nicotiana benthamiana. The sequence continues at coordinate 7,980,623 of CM067331.1, read as the reverse complement.
ACTACTTTTCGACCGAATTTGGTCGGTCGGAAATAAGTTGGTCGGAAAATAGTTTCCGACCAAATTCGTCAGTGATTTACGACTACAGTGGTCACAAGTTTCGAAATGGTTAGACTACCAAATAATTCAGGATCCCGACTAAAATGGTCGGAATTTACCGACTGAATTGGTCGTAATAATATAAGGAAAAAAACATAATTAAAAATTATATTTTATTTATTTTCCGACGAAATCCGCCAAAAACTGTTGAATATTAATAGTTTTTAAAATTACTGACCGAATCAGTCGCAAATCTGACAATTTATTGTTAAATTTGGGGAGCTTTCCGACCGTTCCAGTTGGAATTTTGTACAAAAATGGGTAGAATTCTGCCCAATTTCGAGCTACACCACCTGTTAAACTATCACAAACAAAAAAATACCAACCAACAATCTAAACCAACGATATATTAATACAATAGTACGAACCAACAATACATTAACACTATCTAAATTAACAATTTATAAACCAGCAAAGTCAACAACTAACACAACTTAAACCAACAATACCAAAATTCAAACCTAACAATTTTGGGCATATAAACATCCAAATAGCAACTCCTACTCAAGTTTAAAAGCAATACATATAGTTGTCTCTCGCAATCAAGTTTACCAATCAACCAAAATATCACAACTAATCTACTACAAATCAGATTAAGTTTGTTCATCCTCATCATTAGATAAAGCATTCTCATGTTTATGCATGAATTTTTGCATCTTAAAAAACATTCCGCTTTGGGAGTCCAATTGTTGCTTCAATCCAAGAATTTAATTTTTTGTATCTTCCACCTGTTGTTGAATTTGAAGAGAAGAAATGTCTAAGAGTGGGTTTGGATGACCTGTAGGTCGATGTAGTCCTAGTCCGCAGACTTTGCCTTTTGTTTACTCCACTTGTTGCCTCTATTCACAATGAAGCCATATCATCAGGTCTTGGTTGAGTTGAAGGAGGCGAGTTTGTTTCCATTCTTCCAACTTTTTATGATAATCTTCCTGAAATGAAAAACATAACTATTATGTAAAAAAATTAATATTAATAAACTATAAATAATTATGAACTTAGAAGTTTACATATGTGTCTAACGCATGCGTCTTCACTCAGTGTTCTCTTGGATCATCCTTTTTCTTTTCTTATGCAACTCCTCGAAGACCTCGACGTATGTCATATCTCGCCCTCTTTCCTTTTCCTTCATAAGAAAAAGTATGAGTTAGACTTTATAAACATAAAATTCTATATGTAAAACTAAGAAATTTTTTTGTAAATAATTACCATTCTTATTTTATGGGCCTCAAGAGTAATCGAGCCCCCTGCGTGCAACAAGCTATCTTTTTTAGAGGCACGGTTTTCCTTTGCTAGTTAATCTTTTTCCTTCCATTCTGGAGTATCCCATTTCTCAGAAAGTTTATCCCAAACATCTTTCTTAATCATTTCGACATTTTACCATAATTTCGAGCAGCACACATAGAATCTTTAATCCATATACCAACTTTCTTCTCAAAAATAATATCTATTGCATTTTGATATTGAGGATGCCATGTACACCTTGTCCGCAATATTAAAAAGTAACATTATATGAAGACGATTATTGTAAATATAATTAATTTTTATCCTAAATTAATTTTATATTTTCTCTCTAATGATGTATAGTATCTCTTTCCAAGAAGTCCACGGCTCATGATAAAATGGCTTTATTGAATATGTAACTATACATGTAGCTTGAAAGGATGGAAAAAATCTGCATTAAAGAAAACATATATATAATTAACAAACATCTGTTAATTATAAATAAATACTCCTTAATGTTAACATATCTAAATGTACATTCAAAACATAAATATTTGTATAAGAACCTTTTTACCCATTCTTTTAAGGGACGATTATCAATCAATTATAACTATCAAATTGTACATCCCCTTCAAGATTCTGCCTGCGTCTACGAGATGGTGCCGAAGAAGCACTAGATGTAGTTGGGCGAGAGCCTCCAATATCCAGCCAAGATATGCTGAGAGTCGGTTGACTAAAAAAATAAGAACACTTCAATGAACTAAATTATATCTAAACCCAAATAACATCCAAGAAATAGTAATTAGAACTTCATGAGCCCATTAACAAATGCACTAAATTTTTAGACAATTCTCGAAATCATATGCAGAAAACTAAATATACAACCACAAAATCTAAGAATAAATATGCAAGTTAATAGTTTAGTTTAACCCATTAAATAAATATTCTTACAAAATATAATTGAGTTTGCATCTCTTGTAATACATACCCAATTTTTATTTCTTCACATTATATTAAACAACAAATGATTATATCACTGTTGAAATTAAAAGTTAGAAAATCATATTTCTATCTCAAAAGGGAGAAACCAATATTTATGTGTAGCTTTTCTTCAACCAATAATAAAGTTTATGTTTTTCCTTTCCATTATATGATTCCAAAGATTCATAACTGAACTTAACTATACAAAAGCTTATGCTTTATCCCTTCTTTATAAGTTGCTAAAGCTAATCTTGTTAAATTAAAAAATAAATGAACAAAACATAAGTCAACAAATCACAAGTAGCAACAATAATATAAAATATATTGAACTAGAAGACTAAAAACAAACAAAAATTGACAAGCTGATGGTGCAAAGCTATTTTAGCTTCAAAGAGAGTTGAACAATATAAAAAAAGGAACTAGTAATATAGTTGAAAATGTGCAGATCTACAAGGAATGAGTACAACTAAAAATGTGCAGATCTATAATAATACCTAAATTCGTATAACAAAGGAGGGTTTGGGTGGGGAAAACGTACCTGACAGTGGAGGATCCCGACGGATTAGCAGCGGAGTCGGCAAAAACTGCTCGTTGATGGAAGTGGCGGGTCTAGGTTGGGGCAGGCTTAAGTGAGAGAGAGAAGAGAGAATGAAGAAAAAAGGAAAATAATAAGAAAAGGAAGTCGTTGCGGGTTTTTTTTAAAAAGTCTTTGACTGATTCGATCGGTAATATGGTCAAAAGTAGTGAACCTCCTTTTTACAAAATATTTTCGACCGAATCAGTCGCTATATTTTTTTAATTTCTTTCTTTTATTATTGTTTTGACTGAATTGTGCGCTAAAAATTGGCGGAATTTTCCGCCAAAATTTACAACGAACATAGACGGAATATTAGTTCTAAATATTATTAACAATTAAAAAATATATTTTCATGAATATTCCGACCGATTCCATCGGAAATTTTCGACTATTTTTTTTCGTTGGAAATTTCGGTCGGAAATTTGCCGTTTTTTAGTAGTGATTGCACTGACGCTCATTCTTAGAACCTATGCTCTACTCCCTTCTTGTGAGCCTTTCCTTGGGACCCATGAGCTCTCTCTGAACTTGGACACCTGAGGGTTGCCTCTTCCACACTGCACTATAACTCATTCTGATTGATATCTTGCGTGTATGCATTGTCTAAAGTTCCTGAAACTCCTTGGAACTTCGAAATACCCTAGATAAGAGAAGTCTTTGGAAATCATGATCTCGGAAGTGGTTCAATCTAATATTATTAGACATTAATTCTGAATTAGGCTTCTCGGAAGTAGCTGTAAGTTTGGATGTACTTTTAATTCTAGTTTGTTCTATTGGCATGTAATAATTTGTACAAACTCATGGGGATTTAGTGAAAGAACGGAGGGATGGGTACTTTTATGTAAAAGGGTAGAAAATATGTCTATATGATTTTATTTCTAATTTGTGCAACTTCACATGTAGAAAGCACGCCTATAGGATTTAACCTTTGATTTCTGCAACTAAGTATATAGAAACCATGCCTATTGGGGTCATACACACCATGCCTATAGGGGTTTGCATTTCTGTATATAATAACGTCATTAGGCAAACAATTAGGTTTAATAATAAAAGGGCATATAGATATCATTATACATAAGGCTTCTATTAATGTTTGAAAATGTATCATGAAGCAGTAACGTATAGAAAACATGCCTATAGGGATTTCGAATCAGAACTGTCTCACTTGTTTAAAACAGTATCGATTTTACATAAACAAGCAACTTCCTGCACTTTTTCTGAACTCTTAAAACTTTTTCTCATAATCAAATCAGTGTATTCTTTCTGAAACTTACTCTCTTTTTAACTTTGGTAAACATTTTCCGAATCAGCCTAAAGTCAATTATTTATACTTATCTTATAAATCTCTTCTAATCAATCTGCAACTTAGTTCTTTTTTGTTAAAATTGGCAGCTCCTTTTCCTAACCGGTCTGCCGCCTGAAAATCGTTTTTTAGTTATTAAACTATTTTTTGTAACAAACTAGCACCTTAACTTGAACTTATTTTTACTCTATAACTTTTCTTTATAATTAGTTTATTTTTTAAAATCGTTAGTTCTATCCAACATATAGACAAAGCGTTAATTAAGCAATTGGATCAGTTTTGACAACTACATTAAAGCGAGCCTAATGCGGACTTCCTATCTAAAAATATATGTTGAACCACTCCGCTTATCGCTTTAATTTAATTTAAGACCAAACTAGTACGTGCAATACATGCTAACTCTATGCTATATATGATTTAATCAGGCTTACTTGAGCCATACTTGCTTTTATTTCCCATACTTGTATTGTGTGTTTTGATTGTCACCTTAGTATTTTATACTTTAAAACTCTAAAAACCTTATCCCTTTTCCCGTTAGGACTAGTAGTTCCAAATGCCTCCGGGACTGATAAGATTGGGATGTGTACTAGCATGCCATAAGTAATGATACAATCCGCGCTTTAATACCTCAACGGGGTGGGAAGGGTAGAATATGAATATGATGACCGATGCGCTAATATCATATGTGACCAGTCTTTTAAGGAGTGTACGCCGGATATTAAATTGATGTGATTAATATTATTTTACAAACCTTGGACACCTTTCTCCTTTTTTTTTTACTTGTTATTCTTTTTATGTTTTCTTTCGAACTAATCTCCCATACTTTCTACTCCTTTTCTTTTAAAACTATTAAACTTGCTTGCAATACTATGTGAAAACCTCTCTACTTGAGACTTTTATTTGTTTTCCTTAAAGTAACAATTGTAGCATGGCCAGGAACCATACTAGTGGATCTTGAGGGGTGCCTAACACCTTCCTCGAGAGATAATTTCTAGCCTTTACCCATTCTTCATCTCAAATTCTTTCTTAAAAGTATCCTAATGCACTATAATAATTAGGTGGCAACTCTCCAAACTCCAAAACCCAATTCTCGCAAGGGGATAAATTTATCTTCCCAAATATCATATACCCGATTTCGACCTTTAGAAAAAGGGGGCATCGACAGGCACCACAGGAAGATCGAATAAAAAATGACAGTTAATGGTAATAAGTCGGGAAATGGAAATAACACTTACTACAAAGGGTCTTAGGCGCAAAATGCTTGTGAAAGGATGTCAATCGTGAATTCCCACAGTGTGGGGTAACATGCGAGCCACCTAGTCTTTAATGTTAAGAATGGGAGAACGTGTACGCTTCTCAGCTGAAAACAAGAAGGCCGCAAACGAGTCAATAATGAGTGAAGAAAATAACGAGTGTGTGGCAAGATACTTACGATTGTAATTCCATTATTCGGGAAACCTGGTCGGATTTGCCACCAGGGGCTCGGTATTGATGATAAAGTACTTATTCCAAAACCGTCGGTTCGTCTTATCATCCATCCCGGCCACTAACCCCTTTGTCCCACGATGATGAAGGTGTATCAATGTACCTCTATAAAAGTTGGGCGAAAATATATGCAGCAGCTGTTGAACGTTGACCTTACAGCCAGCCAATTCCACATACTTTGCCAACATCAGAAATATTCTGTACAAGTAAAGGGAGTAATGCGTCGGACAAACGTTATAAAATCGACAAAACTCCCCTGCTTATCAGGCGAGAGAAATAGAATAACCAATCAAGAGTTGGTAATTGTAAAAAGCACAGTATCTGAATTAGTGAACCATTACGATGTCGCCCCTGGCCAGAATAATTTTGACGTGATAAGGAATGCTATTTTTAGATCGGAAATCAGTTATTTGAGGCGGTCCTATTTCAAAAATCTTTGAAGTAGGGACAGGAGCAGGTTCCTTTGGAAGTCATGTCTAACCAAAGGGTTCTTGAGACTACCTCTTCCACGGAAGGGTGGATTTTATCCTCTTCAAACAGGAATTCCTTACGACAGGGAGGAAGAACCACCGATAAAGGAGTAGCATCGGATACCTCGTCGTGAACATAAGGGAATTCTAAAATATTTCTGTAGCAAAACTTATGAAATAAAAATTGAATAAAATATTGACTGGAAAAAAATTAGGGATTCGAGTTGAAGAGGCTGTAAGAAATTGAAAACGGGGATTGGAAAAAAGCAATTCACATGCAAACTAAGAAATGGTGAAATTTTTAAAAGATAAAGCCCCCCACCCCAATTTATTCATAGGTTTGGGTGGCACCAGAATCAAAGAAATAGATCGCTAATGGAATAAAAATTGAAACGGCAGAAGCACAAACACTGTATCCGGAAGACGCATAATGATGATATGTGTGGCCATGACATCACCCCACGTTTGCCACACCAACCGCAGCCTTGCTGGCCATGCTGTTTTTTAGACCTCGACCGATTTGAAAGCAACACGGCCAAATTTCTTCTAAACGTATGCAGGCCGAGCTCGCTTATTGAGGACGTGCAAGATCACGACCTCAACAAGCGGAGGAACTAACTGTATCGGTCTAAGTTTGGAACATCTTCATAACTTCAGATAGGCAAGGTCGAGGTCAACCACGGCATAATAGCAAAGAGTCATCGTCAGAAGGGTTATTGTCAAGTTCGAGCAAACAGAGTAAAGAAGTAAAGGAAAGATAGGTTTAGAAATAGGCATTAAGAATATTCCTTTGGACATTCCTTATGTTGTACCTTTTAGGGTTTTTTGGGGATATCCTTTATAAATAGGAAGGGATTGAGAACAAAAAGAGGGATCTTCATTTTTCTTGAGAAGGAAACTTTGTAAATAGTTGAATAAGAAGAATATACAAATATTGTCTTGTTCACGGACTACTTGGTTCAACATATGTTATTCATTATTTGTTTGCTAGATCCTAAGATTCCTTATCCATATGCGCTTTCCATTATTCCACGTTGATGCTAAAAGAAAGAATCACCCAAGTCATCTAACATTTGGGTGGTAAATTCCTTTTTTTTTCCGTTAAACCTTATATTTATATATAGCAAAAACAGATTTACAAAGTATCCCTATAGTAGTTGTTTGGAGTATCAACTACTCAGCTATTCTCCTGTACTATTCTAATATATTTACCAAAAGAAGCGCATGAAAGACATTTAGTATGGGGGGGGGGGGGGGTCTAAGGCTAAACTAAGGAAAAGTATTCAGTTGTCGCAGCCCAATCTGCCAGCTTCTACTGTGTTTTCCTCGTATGTGAAGGAGCAGAGCTATTTCTCTAGTTAGTCGATCTTCATTATATACTGAATTCTGTAAGTGAATGTTGTTCCTCTCCCTCCATATTAAAGCAGTAGTTGTTGTAAAACTAGCTACAGTAATAGCATTGTGCCATGCACGACTACGAGCTTTACCACAAATCCATTCCAACTCATTATCCCAGTCAAGAATTTGTCTACGAATACCCAGCCAGCAGCATATTCTGCACCAAAGCCTACTAATCATACAGCATTCGAAGAAAAGGTGCTGGAAAGACTCATTCTGCTGCTTGCAAAATACACACAGTGGAGGAACTGGAATGCCTAATTTCTCTAACCTGTCCACAGTTGGAAGTCTTCTCTGTGCAACCAACCAACAGTAAATTTGTGTCGAGGTTGGACATTTGAAATCAAAACCAGGTTCTTTCAAGCAACTCCATCATAGTTAGGAAGCAATGCAAGGTACATTTTCTGGATTTGGAACTTTTCCAAAGAGCACACTGCCTAAAGTCTGTCAATTAGTGTGCCTTGTAGCTGTTGATTCTCAAGATGATCAGTCCTGCAGTCCATGAGTTTTCTAATAACCCAAGCAGCTTGCTTGGGTGTGGGCACAGTGGCTATGTCATTCCTTTTTATGTAGTAGCAATGAATCCATTTAACCCATAGACACTCCTTTTTCCTGGCTAAGTCCCAAAGAAGTTTAGTGATAGCTGCCTTGTTCCATATAGTCATGTTCAGTATGTTGAGACCACCAGCATTGAAAGGACTGTAGATACTGTCCCATGCAACTAAAGCTCTCTTAGATAAGTTGGCCTTACCTGTCCACAGGAAGGTTCGACAGATTGTGTCAATGGACTTTAGGACCTTTTTTGGCAGAATGAAAACCTGAGACCAATAAGCCTGAATGCCAAAGATAATAGATTTGATTAGTTGACATCTCCCGGCATAGGATAGCAATTTAGTTGACATCCAGAGGCACCCCCAAGTATTTGAATGGAAGATGGCCTTCTATGAACCCCAATGTCTCTGTCATTTCTTGTCTGAAATCCTGCTGCACTACTGCTAGGTAGATAGCATTTTTGCTGGCATTTGCTACTAGCCCAGAGGCTTCAGAAAATTTATGGAAAGCCTGGTGCATAATCTGGATGGAAATAGTGTCAGCTCGACAGAACAGTAAGAGATCATCAGCAAAGAAAACATGTGTACAGTTGAGCTTCCTGCATTTGGGATGAAAATTAAATCACCATTTCTGTGTAGTTGCCCCAGAATCCTACTCAAATACTCCATAGCCAATACAAAGAGATATGGAGACATTGGATCGCCTTGTCTAATTCCTCTCTTAGCTTTGAATGGCTTAGTAATACCACCATTCATTACTAGGGAGAATGCGACAGAGGTGATACAAGCCATTATCCTGTTTATAAACTTGGCAGGGAATCCATAATCAATGAGGATCTGCTTCAGGAAAGACCATTCCAGTGTGTCATATGCCTTTCTCAAATCTACCTTCAATACACATATAGGAGAGACACCCTTCCTGGAGTATCCTTTGAAATCTCATGACTCAGCAGAATATTGTCAACAATACTCCTACCCTCTATGAATGCAGACTGAGCTGGCCCAACCAAGTCACTGATCACAGCCTTCAGTCTAGTAGTAATGATCTTGGATATGAGTTTATACAAGGTAGTACAACATGCTATAGGTCTATAGTCCTTGACAGTTGTAGGAGAGTTGACCTTTGGAACAAGAGCAATAGCAGTAGTGTTAATCATATGGGACATATTGCAAGTTGTGAAAAATTCCTTTATAGCAGTGAAAATGTCATCTTTGACAATCTCCCAGTTCTTTGTAAAATATTCCACTGGATAGCCATCCACACCTGGAAATTTATCTTTTGGCATTGCATTAAGGGCATTTGTAACTTCTTCCATTGTGATCTCCTGAATTAACCTTCTCTGCTGAGTTAGGGAAAGGCATTTACCCTCCTTAATGACAGCAGTATCAATACAAGGGAGTTCATCAGCACATACTCCCGTCAAAGATTGGAATACTGTAATGAATTCCTATTCCATAGATACAGGATCAGTAATTTTCATTCCTGTATCAGTATAGACTGAGGTGATAGTGTTCTGACGATTTCTGATCTTCCACTGGGCATGGAAGTATCTGGTATTTGCATCTTCCCAGTCAATCCAGCTAGCTTTTGACTTCTGACTCATGATTTGCTCCTCCACACAGTTCCATTTTTCTATTTCTGCCAGTGCTGTCCTTTCCTCAAGCAACAAAGCTTGTGAGAGAGGATTTGTTTTCAGTTGGGATTGAATGATATCAAGTGATTCTCTGGCCTGAATAAGGTTCTGCTTGTTGGATGCCAAATGAACATTTGCCTATTTTAATTGTTGCTTCAAAGTTTTCAACTTTGTCCACACTTGTTGCATAGAGTGCCCCTCATAATCCTGCTTCCAGACAGATTGTACAATATCATGAAATTGTGGAATATCCATGACTGCAAGGTATAACCTGAAAGGCTTAGGGTGTAAGAGTTGCTGATTGCCAAACTTTACAAGAATAGGAGTGTGGTCTGAGACTGATGGATTCAACAAATCAGCTTCAAGATGCCCATACTGCTGTAGCCATTGGAAATTGCCCAGGGCCCAATCAATTTTGCTGTAGACCCTGTTAGGTGTACTTTGCTTATTAGTCCAGGAATAGTTCCAGCCTTTCCTTCTAAGTGGAGTAAGCTGCATATCAGAAATGAAAGTCTTGAAACCCTTGACTTCAGCTTCAGTAACAGTAGAACCAATTCTGTCTTCAGAGTTTTGATAATCATTTAGTATACATTTGCTATTTAATATTCTCAAACGTTGTTCACCCACCAATATCCTCTAATATCAGATCTAAAATTTATTATATTTAACAAGGATTCACCCTCTATTTCATCAATAATTAATTTGACAAAAATTTTAATACTTTTGGGTCAACCGCAAGAATCAATTTTCACGTGTCATTCCTTTCTCTCTTTTCCTTCTCTTTATATTGGATCTTTTCGAGAAAAACCCTAATAGTACAAGGGTAAGGACTTGAAAAACCCTTCCTGATTCCATTCTAAAAACTAGTCGTTACAGCTCTATCATCAATGTTCGATCACGACCTTCCTCTACTCTTCGACCATGATCCTCGTCGATGGCTTGACTGAGACTCTCCTTGACTTCTCGACCTCGATACTCCTCACTATTGTGACCACAACTTTCTCAGACTCCTTGGCCTTGGCTAATATGAGTTTATGACCATCTTTAACGGTTTAGTAATCCTTCTCGTAGTGTTATTTTGATCTGAACATCCTAATTTCTTCATAACGTTATCGGGAGAAACAGTCTACATTCATGCAGTAGTACGTGAAGAATCTGTAGGATTGCTTAAGGGTATTCATAACACGCAGCGCAAGACAATAACAATCCTAGGTAGATTTTTTCATGTTTAAAATTTATTTACGTGTCAAAGATTGGATCTAAGACGTACCTGGTGAAGAGAGTTTCTTTTTCAGAATTTCTCCGATAGTGCGAAGACTCTATGGGTATCCACACCGAGACCGATCCTTGCTATCAACTCATTGATCAATGAAACCCGTGAACAAATTGAACGAAGAATATTGTGTTGAAATTTTTCTCAAAAATCTCAACTCAAATTAGAAGAACAAGAAACACTTTTCTTGTAATTGCATTTTCTCTCTTGGCTTTGCATTGAACTCTCACTTTCAAAGTAGGTTTTTTTCTCAAGAATAATAATAAAAAAACGAAAAAGAACCATACAAATTTTCTCCATCACCCTTTATATGGTATCACCTACAAACTCTTTTCCTATTTGGTTGAGGTAATAATTTTTCTAGGGTATATGTTTATTCCAAAAATAAACTAATTAAAATGAAATCACATTTTCTCATGAAAAGTGACTGTCGAATATGGAAATTTAGTAAGGAAATTTTCGAAAATTTCCTTCTCTTTCAAGGAACGAAAATTTTATGGAAATTTTGAATCCAATTTTCCTTTTCCTTTTCACGTGGATTTTCAATTCCAAATTTTTGGAATACAATGTCTATTCCAAAATTAGACATTGTATATCCAATTCTAAATTGGATTCTAATTCATACTTTTTTTATATTAATATAATATTTTCCCATTGAAAATATTAATCCCATTCCAAATAGGATAAAACTTCAATTAATAATTCAATTTAAAATTAGATTTATTAACAAGTCTTTATTAATATTATATTTTATATACATCTATTATATAAAATAATATTAATTATATATATCACATATATTTCAACCAAGAGATATTATTTAATTTCTATTCCAAATAGAAACTTCAATTTATTCAAAATATTAATTACAATCTTTGTGCTAGCAAAGAATATAATAATATTTTATTTGGACTAATAACTAAATTCATTTAACTAATTAAATTCTTTAATATAATTATCAAATAATAAGTTAAATAATCATTTAGCAAAGATCAGAACACTCGTTAGTGTGCGACCCCATAGGTTCAATACTAAACCGGTAGTAAATTAATCATATCAATATATTAATCAAGGGTGGCGTCTAGCAACACTCCTTAACGACCGGATAGCATGAAGTATACAATTTACTCTCAAGAACCAGTAGAAGAATGATGTACTAATTCCTTCTGTCCTTATATCTCTGGATCACCCTAGGATATGGTTCAAATGTCAAATCCTAATAGGCGAGCAACTATGTTTTACGTCAAATATAATCGACCATTGAATGACCTAAGAAACTCATTTCTTCTTTCATTCAATTGCCCTGGCCAAGGTCTTAGTTTAGTCATTTATAATTCATGACAACATGGAGCTTAAACTCATTACCAAGAGTTGACAGATTCTGTCTTGATCAATCACTAATTCTACAAGTATTTAATCGTACCCAATATCCTTTCAACAATCGCCCTACAGCCATAGGTGTCTAGTATCAAAGAACAATAAATATCTTGTCAATTACTATGACGATCTCAAGTCAAAGGAAATGGTTACATCACATTCTTCATGAAAATATCCTATTGACAATTATGGTAATTCTAACCATTAGGAATTATCCAATGAGTCGATTCAATGATCATATCTCTATATGCATCATCTATCTATGTGATTAAGTTAATGAGATCAACTAATCTTTTTCCGATAAAGACGATCACATAAATATAGATCTAACCGGATTACTAATGTCCAAATTAATAATCCTACGATTAAGAACAAATTTAGATTAAATTGTAAAAGAGTTTGCTCTCATTATCAAGATCTCTATCACGATGACAAATCTCAAAATTTAATCAAGGACCTTATCAAATTAATCAAACAATTAATAATAATGATAAAAGAATATCAAATGCCATATATTTTATATCAAATGACATTCACAAAATATGTTCAAGTTATCAAATAAGATATTGGATCTAGGGCATATCTACTATGTCCCTAACAATCTCCCACTTGCACTAGAGCTAATCACTCTTGTACTTCATCCCCAATTTCCATTTGTGCTTGTCAAACTCCTTTGCGCCAAGAGCTTTAGTGAATGGGTCTGCAGCATTTTCCTTTCCATCAACCTTTTGAATCTCGACGTCTCCACGTTCAATGATCTCTCTTATCAAGTGATACCTTCGCAGAACGTGCTTGGACTTTTGGTGTGATCTTGGTTCTTTTGCTTGAGCAATGGCTCCAGTATTGTCACACAACAATGGAACCGCACCTTCCATTGAAGGAATCACACCAAGTTCAGTTAAGAACTTTTTCATCCATACAGCTTCCTTAGTAGCTTCACTAGCTGCTATATATTCTGGTTCAGTCACTGAATCAGCTACTGCAGCTTGTTTGGAACTTTTCCAACTCACTGCACCACCATTTAAGGTGAATACATAACCAGAAATAGATTTGCTATCATCCCTATCTGAAGAGAAACTTGCATCAGTATAACCTTCAAGTTTCAACTTAGAATCCTCATAGATGAGGAATTGGTCTTTAGTCCTTCTTAAGTACTTAAGAATGATCTTCACCACCTTCCAATGTTCCTCACCATGATTCGCCTGATATCGGCTAGTCACTCCAAGTGCATAAGCCACATCAGGACGTGTACATGTCATGGTATACATGATAGCTCCCACTGCACTAGCGTATGGGAGCCTACTCATGCGTTCTCTCTCTTCATGTATTTTAGGACAATCCTCCCTATTGAGAGAAATTCCAGTGCCTATCGGTAGATAGCCTCTTTTGGAATTATCCATGTTATACCTCTTTCAGATGGTATCAATGTACAAAGACTGGGAAAGTCCAAGCAGCTTCCTAGATCTATCTCTATTGATCTTTATTCCTAATATATAGGCTGCTTCTCCCAAGTCTTTCATGGAAAACTGTTCAGATAGCCAAATCTTGGTATTTTGCAATGCCGGTACGTCATTCCCTATGAGCAATATATCATCAACATACAACACTAAAAATATAATTGTGCTCCCACTAGCCTTTTTGTACACACAAGGTTCTTCTTCGCATCTAACAAAATTGAACGTTTCAACTGTTTTGTTAAATTGAATATTCCAACTTCAAGTGCTTGCTTTAATCCATAAATAGATCTTTGTAGCTTACAAATTTTATTATGATCAGACGAAGATATGAAACCTTCAGGTTGTGTCATGTACACATCCTCTTCTAGCTCACCATTAAGGAAATCCGTTTTCACATCCATTTGCCATATGTCATAATAATAGTATGCTGCTATAGCAAGCAAAATCCGAATAGATTTGAGCATTGCCACGGGAGAGAAAGTCTCGTCATAGTCGACTCCTTCTTTCTGACGATATCCCTTGGCAACAAGACGTGCTTTGTAGGTCTCCACCTTTCCGTCTGCTCCAATCTTTTTCATAAAAACCCATTTACAACCTATATGTTTTATATCCTTTGAAGGTTCAACTAAAGTCCATACTTTATTTTCCTTCATGGATTCCATTTCGGATTCCATGGCCTTTTGCCACTTCTCATAATCAGAACTTTGCATAGCCTCTTCATAGGTCTTAGGGTCATCATCATTATAATCAACCTCATTTGATAAATCATCTTGTACCAATAAATTTAATCTAGTTGGTACATGACGTTCTCGGGTAGACCTTCGAAGAGGTGCTTGTACAACCTGTTCACCTTGTGTTTGATTTCGTTGTTGCTCAATTTGGTTTGGAACTGGTTCAATAACCTGTTCTTGAACTTTATTTAGTTCTTGAAATTCAACCGTTGAAGATGGCAATTCCCTTGGAAACTTCAAAACATCCAATAAAGGTTCTTCAACTTGGGTCTCATGATCTTCGTATTGTGTTGATTCATTAGCTTCTTGATCTTCATCAAGTTCTATCTCTCCATTATAATTTCCTTCCAAAAGGAATTCCCTTTCCAAAAAGGTTGCTCCTCTAGGCATAAACACTTTATGGTCAGAAGGGTGATAGAAATAATATCCCCTTGCTTCCTTGGGATACCCAATGAACCTACACTTATCAGATCTTGAGTCAAGTTTATCAGACTGTAGTCTCTTAACATAAGCTGGACAACCCCAAACTTTAATATGTTTAAGGTTAGGCTTACATCCTTTCCATATCTCATATGGTGTTGTAGAGACTGACTTTGTGGGAACTTTATTAAGTAAGTATGTTGCTGCTTCCAAAGCATATCCCCATAAATTTATTGGAAGATCAGTGAACCCCATCATAGATCTCACCATATCTAATAAGGTCCTATTTCTCCTTTCAGACACGCCATTGTGTTGTGGTGTTCCTGGAGGTGTCCACTGTGAGAGAATTCCATTCTCTTTGAGATATTTAGTAAAATCTTCAATAAGATATTCTCCACCTCTATCAGACCTTAGTACTTTGATACTTTTACCAGTCTGCTTCTCAACTTCACTACGGAATCTTTTGAACATTTCAAAAGATTCAGACTTGTGTTTCATAAGAT
This sequence comes from Nicotiana benthamiana, assembly GCA_034376525.1. Lineage (NCBI taxonomy): Eukaryota > Viridiplantae > Streptophyta > Magnoliopsida > Solanales > Solanaceae > Nicotiana > Nicotiana benthamiana. The sequence goes on along the minus strand of CM067331.1, from coordinate 7,965,146 downwards.
ATACAAATCCATATCTTGACATATCATCAGTGAAGGTGATGAAGTAAGAATATCCACCTCTAGCCTGAATTTTCATGGGCCCACAAACATCTGTATGTATTAGTCCCAATAATTCAGAAGCTCTTTCTCTACTTCCAGTAAATGGAGATTTGGTGATTTTTCCTTTGAGACAAGATTCACAAGTTGGATATGATTCAAAATCATACTTGTCAAGGTACCCTTTCTTGTACAACTTGTTAATTCTTTTCTCTCCAATATGACCAAGCCTACAATGCCACAGGTATGTTTGATTTACATCATCATCTCTTTTCCTTTTAAGACTTGAAACATGCATAATCGAATTAGCATTTACACTAGGTAAGACATAAACATCATGTGGAGATAGCCATTCACATATAAATTATCATTATAGTAAATAGAGCTAATACCATTGCCTATATTAATGCGAAAACCACGTTTGTCTAACATAGAAGCTGAAATTATGTTCGAAGCAAATTTAGGAACGTAATAACAATCATCCAACATAAGTACTTTTCCCGTAGGCAATATTAAAGAAATTGATCCTACAGCTACGGCCGCAACTTTTGCACTATTTCCAACTTGTAGATTAATTTCTCCTTTATTCAACTTTCTACTTATCTGGAACCCCTGCAACATATTACAGATGTATCCACTGCCAGTATCTAATACCCACAATGAAGAATTAGTAGTAGTTAAAGAAACCTTGAAAACATTTTTCATTAAAGTCTTACCTTGTTTCTTGTCCTTTAAAGTTGCAAGATACTCTTTGCAATTTCTCTTCCAATGTCCTATTTTCTTGCAATGGAAACATACAGCATCAGATTGGTCAGCTTTGCCTTCTTTGCCTTTGGGTTTGGTCACACCACCCTTGGGCGTAGTGGGCCTTTTCTTGGGTTTACTTTTACCCTTACCCTTCTTCTTAGAAGAGTTTCCAACCAACATGATAGTTCTTTTCTTCTTCTCAGATGCTATTTGATTCTCATAATCAATCAACAGTTAAGCATCTCGTGAAGATCACAATCCATTTTATTCATATTAAAATTAATAAAAAATTGTGAAAAGAATTCTGGTAGTGACTGCAAGATCAAATCTTGAGAAAGCTCTTTACCCAGTTTGCACCCCAACTTCTCAAGCTCTTCAATAAGATCAATCATATGATTGACATAGGGTCGAACTGGTGAGCTTCCAGTCAATTTGCATCCAAATATAGCCTTAGATAGCTGGTATCTAGCTGTCCTGCTTTGTGTACCAAACATCTTCTTAAGATGTTCAATAATTGCAGTTGGATCGATATCCTGATGTTTCCTCTGCAGTTCAGAATTCATAGAAGAGAGAATGGTGCATTTGGTAGTAAGACATTATTCCAAGTATTTCTGATAAATCTTGGTAGCATCATCATTATTTCATCTGGGACTTCCTTGGCAGGCTTATCGATCACATCAATAAGCTTTTCATGCATGAGAACAATTCTCAAATTTCTGTACCAATCATCAAAGTTTGGTCCTACCAACTTGTTTGTCTCAAGTATTCCACGCAGTGATATAGTAGACATATTGAGAAATCTAAAATATAGAGAAAAAAAAAACAGTAATATAAGAACATATTCGCATATATCATAAAGATATGGTCTTTTATCTAAATGATATTTCCACTAATTATTTTAAACTATTTACCCTCATTATAGTTTACGAAATCTTTATTTCTTTTAGTGGAGTAAAGGAATCCTTTAACAATATGTATGAGCCCCTTGGAAATCAAGTCGTTTCTCACATATATTTTAAAGGTAGGTACTCTTACCAATTGTATCCCCACACAATTTCTTTAAATAGCTCTATGTCAAATAGTCCCCTGGTAGTCAGGTCGATCCTATTGGCATTGTTGAGTTCAACCATCATGATAGCAAAGAACTTATTAAATTTTATACTCCCCCGGGTAGTCCAGGCGTCTAGTGCAAAATTGGATAATTCTTTCAATACATACATTTAATGCAATAAATAATTTTAACATATTCTCGAACTATAAGTCTCCTGGTAGTCAGGCCGCTCCTTATAAACAAGAAATAAGTAAAATTAAATACCTTGATGGATAGCTCTATAATAAAATATCTTATATTTTATTATTTAAGAACTCAAATTTTAATAAGAGCGAATTGTTACAAAAATAATTTTTAATAACATGAAGATCGAATCTTTTATAGCATGTGAATTTAGTTCTAGTTGCCTACATGCTTAGTCCTAAATTAATTTACATCATATGTAATTAAATAATTCTAAATTATGTAATGGACAAGCACATGGCATAAAGCACAATTCAACATCCTCTAACATATTTATTTTATATATCACATAAAAATAATTCATGCTAGAATATTATTATTAATTAACATCTCATGAACTAATAACAATTAAAATAACAATAGAATCATGTAACCTATTATAGATTCCCGTTGTATCTAATACAAAATTTCAAATTCAAGTTATGAATGATCTCAATAGTTACATGAATGCATATTTTATCCACGATCAAATAATATCAACATTCAAAAGATTAAACTATTGCACAGGGCACATCTATTATGGTTTGAACGCTTCAAATATAATATTAAAATATTTCGTAAATAAATTTTAGACACAATAAACCTGGCTCTGATACCACTGTAGGATTGCTTAAGGGTGTTCGCAACACGCAGCGGAAGACAATAACAATCCTAGGTAGAATTTTTCATGTTTAAAATTTATTTACGTGTCATAGATCGGATCTAAGACGTACCTGGTGAAGAGAATTTCTTTTTCAGAATTTCTTCGATAGTGCGAAGACTCTATGCGTATCCACACCGAGACCGATCCTTGCTATCAACTCTTTGATCAATGAAACCCGCGAACAAATTAAACGAAGAATATTATGTTGAAATTTTTCTCAAAAATCTCAACTCAAATTAGAAGAACAAGAAACACTTTTCTTGTAATTGTATTTTCTCTCTTGGCTTTGTATTAAACTCTCACTTTCACAAAGTAGGTTTTCTTCTCAAGAATAATAATAAAAAAAACGAAAAAGAACCATACAAATTTTCTCCATCACCCTTTATATAGTATAACCTACAAACCCTTTTTCCTATTTGGTTGAGGTAATAATTTTCCTAGGGTAAAAGTTTATTCCAAAAATAAACTAATTAAAATGAAATCACGTTTTTTCATTAAAAGTGACTGTCGAATATTTCTTATGGAAATTTTGTAAGGAAATTTTCGAAAATTTCCTTCTCTGTCAAGGAACGAAAATTTTATGGAAATTTTGAATCCAATTTTCCTTTTCCTTTTCCTTTTCACGTGGATTTTCAATTCCAAATTTTTGGAATACAATGTCTATTCCAAAATTAGACATTGAATATCCAATTCTAAATTGGATTCTAATTCATACTTTTTTATATTAATATAATATTTTCCCATTGAAAATATTAATCCATTCCAAATAAGATAAAACTTCAATTAATAATCCAATTCAAAATTAGATTTATTAACAAGTCTTTATTAATATTATATTTTATATACATCTATTATATAAATAATATTAATTATATATATCACATATATTTCAACCAAGAGATATTATTTAATTCTATTCCAAATAGAAACTTCAATTAATTCACAATATTAATTATAATCTTTGTGCTAGCAAAGAATATAATAATATTTCATTTGGACTAATAACTAAATTCATTTGACTAATTAAATTCTTTAATTTAATTATCAAATAATAAGTTAATTAATCTTGTAGCAAAGATCAGAACACTCGTTAGTGTGCGACCCCATAGGTTCAATACTAAACCGGTAGTAAATTAATCATATAGATATATTAATCAAGGGTGGCGTCTAGCAACACTCCTTAACGACCGGATAGCATGAAGTATACAATTTACTCTCAAGAACCAGTAGGAGAATAATGTAGTAATTCCTTCTGTCCTTATAGCTCTGGATCACCCTAGGAAATGGTTCAAATGTCAAATCCTAATAGGCGATCAACTATGTATTCACGTCAAATATAATCGACCATTGAATGACCTAAGAAACTCATTTCTTCTTTCATTCAATTGCCCTGGCCAAGGTCTTAGTTTGGTCGTTTATAATTCATGACAACATGGAGCTTAAACTCATTACCAAGAGTTGACAGATTCCGTCTTGATCAATCATTAATTCTACAAGTATTTAATCGTACCCAATATCCTTTCAACTATCGCCCTAGGGCCATAGGTGTCTAATATCAAAGCACAATAAATATCTTGTCAATTACTATGACGATCTCAAGTCAAAGGAAACGGTTACATCACATTCTTCAAGAAAATATCCTATTGACAATTATGGTAATTCTAACCATTAGGAATTATCCAATGAGTCGGTTCAGTGATCATATCTCTATATGCATCATCTATCTATGTGATTTAGTTAATGAGATCAACTAATCTTTATCCGATAAAGACGATCACATAAATATTGATCTAAGCGGAGTACTAATGTCCAAATTAATAATCCTACGATCAAGAACAAATTTAGATTAAATTGTAAAAGACTTTGCTCTCATTATCATGATCTCTATCACGATGACAAATCTCAAAATTTAATCAAGGATCTTATCAAATTAATCAAACAATTAATAATAATAATAAAAGAATATCAAATGCCATATATTTTATATCAAATGACATTCACAAAAATATGTTCAAGTTATCAAATATGATATTGGATATAGGGCATATCTACTATATCCCTAACAGAATCTAGTTGATTAAGCTTCTTCTTAATTTATGTCGTTTATCATGTTCTCATAATGTTTCTTTCGTTCAACTTGCCTGGAATTTGTAGAGCTTCATTTGATTACTAGTTCCAAAGAAAATAACTTTTGAGTTTTAAATTTTTGTACGTGAACCATATTCAAGTAATCTGCTAATGGGAGATCCCAAATTGAAATTAAACAGCTACAAATTCAACATAGATCCAAAGTGACCTAAACAAGTGGAGAATTAGAGAAGCAAAATATCTACTTTTTAGGAAAGAACTCAAGATAGATGTGGAGTATTATTTTGACATCTTAGGTTTATCATTTCACTATAAGGTCTTTATCAGCAAGAGCGCATATTTTTCAAAAAGATTAAGGGCACACCGGCCCAAAGGTAATTAGCATTTAAAATTAAAGGAGCTAGATGAGATGACCAGATACAGAGGTTCTTGGTTTTGGTATTCAATCATCATTAAGTGTAACTGTCCTTTTTCTGAAGTTATCCCTAGTCACCATCAACATTCTGTCAGGTGTAATTTCTTGCTAACTAATGGAATAAGGAAATCTACGTACTCAATTAAAGATACTTTACCTTATTTTTTTCACATTATAGGTATAGACAAATCTAGGATTTTTATAACATGAGTACATGATTAAAGAAAGAAAAAAGAATAAATATTAAATACGAATTGATCTCTGGCCTTCAAGTAAATAACTCAGAATTCAACCAAGCGTACAATTTAACCTTCTTGGGGCATAAATACTAGTAAATAATATTAGATTAATTCTAAAAAATATATACATAAAATATCTTATTTAACAGAGAGATCAAAATTCATGTGTCCATGTATTAGGCTATAAATCCGCCCGGGACTACAAAAAAGGATTTGTTATTCCTCAACAAGAATTGTATTAGGGTTAACTATTTCACCTTTACCACACTACCAATATGCACATTATACGTGATTGCAGGTTGTTGATGCAATTAATAGTTATAAGATTCGATCATCATGCATGGCTTCAAGAAGCGAAACAAGTTAGCGGATTTACTAGCTAAAAAATAAGCAAGAAAATGATTTTTGATAATTTTTGCTGCCTCGTAATTTATCCTTCTATAATTTGTTTGGAAAGCTGTAACGAACGACAAACTAAAAACTAGTTTTATCGGGGAAAATATCATATAGTATTAGCTTTCGTTCAGATTATAATAGTGTATAGGTCGAAATTTGACCAACAATAATCTGCATGAAGAAGAACGACAGCCACTTGGGCCGAAGTTGTATTCGTACAACGCTATAGCGACAAGCACCTCGGTCGTCTCAGAATACTTGCACGCAGTGGCGAAGACAGAAATTTGTTCAAGAGTGTTCAAACTTAAAATAAGTAAAGAAATAATCCGACAAAGGATGTTCAATATATATTATGTACCTCTAAAAGATAGTAATATTTTTAGCTATATAAGCAGTGTAATTTTCCGACAAATGGTGCTTAGTTGACCACCTAACCCAATTGTGCCTTCGCCCTTGGTTGTATGGTGAAATGGATGTTATGGCATTTCAGAGGGTTAGTCTGTAATACAGTTAAATGACTTAGGTATCCTGGCTAATGAACGTTTGTGTAAATCAGAATACCTCTATATACTAGGTGAAAGAACGAAGAAAGGGGGGAGATTTACAAATCACATACCTCATCACTAAAAGGGATGGGGATTTGAGAATCCATCTCGAAAATGAGAGAAGGTTCATAACTCTCCTATTTATCTTCTGTAGCTATCGTTATGGAATAAATAAAGGCATACCCCATGGTCATTAATGGTGAATTGTTTATTTCTTCTTCATTTTACATTGTGGAGTAACGATGTCGCGAATGAATATAAGTTCATCGTATACATTAGATTTTTTTTCATTATCTTGTTGAGTTCATGAGCTTAACATTACTCAGTTTTTTTACTTATCATTTATTAATCTAGAGTTAATTATTTTTTGTTAGGATTTATTCTCTATCCATTAATTAAATCGATTTAACTAAAAAGGGCTTAAAACTTTTTGGTCGAACAAATTGATTACAATACAATCATCTATAATATCATTATTTCAGCATGGCTCTATATATATATATATATATATATATATATATATATATATATATATATATATATATATATATATATATATATATATATATATATATATATAACCAAACCAAACTATTTTGCCTTTATTAACTATCATTACATGCCATGGTCTCGCGCGAAGAAAAAGGAAACTCTCATTATATATTGATGAAGAAATTTCATTACATTTGTGTTTATCTAATTTAGTTGTGAATGTAATCAATTGAAAATATTTTTTCTTTTGCATGAAAGAATTGTTTTGATAACCAAACAGATAATACAATATGCCTATATATGGTCTAAAATGTAGACGGAACTTAATTTAAAAGGAAAAATTAATTAGCAATGAGTTGTTAACTATAACTAGAAGGTGCAACTTAAACATAAAGAAAAAGGGCTTAATAATAAACCTCTCTTATTAGCAAAAAAAAAAGAACAACTGTTATGAATAATTTGTACATTGGGTATTATATTGGATACTACATTGGATACTACATTGGATGCTACATTGGATGCCGATGTTGTGAATATCTTAAAGATTAAATCTCCTATTTTATGTCCATCATCTTTACTTTTTATGCATATAAAAGACCATATAATTGCAATGAAAATGTACACCAAAGTGAAAGAAGAAAACTCTTCTCCCCTCTTTGTATCTCTTCTTATTTACATTTTACTGCATTGCTTTTATTTTATAACATGTTATCAGCACAGAGCTCTAATTTTATCCTTAACCCCTGCTAGGTTGAGCCATATTTTTACCAAGGTATGTATCACTATATTTATTTTATTTATGGTAGTGCATATCATACTCACTATTTGCAGATTACATATCTAATCTTAATAACTCGTTTGTTTTGTAAATCTTACTATACATGCATTCAAATATACAAATATTGTAATATTAATTATACTCTGTAAGCACAATCTTAATGTTAAAGAAAGTATTAAAACTCTATTCTAATTGTGTCAAGTCCAAATATAATATGTGTTTTATATACATAAGTATGTCTATTAAAATCATGTGTGATACTTACAATGTGTAAACCAAGTATTGATGTGCTTATAAATAATCATAGTGACTGATGGTGTATATTTATTAAATCAAAAGTAATAATTTTGTTGTGACCCTAGACTGACAATTAGTAACATGTTATTGTTACAAAATATAACATTTCTCTAGTATTTAAGCATGCTATTGCAATGTTAGTGTAGTATCATGAACTCGTTTATTTTATTATTGATATGATATAGATCTATTTTCGTTTTTTTTTCTTACTCGCTTGTTTCATTAATTTTTTATTAATATGATTATTTCTCTAACTTATTAATGTTTTATGACAGTTTTCACTGTGTCAAATTTATCAAAACTTGAATTTGTGGCACTTGACATCACCGGGAAGAACTATTTATCATGGGTCCTTGATGCTGAAATTTACCTTGACGCTAAAGGTCTTGTAAATACTATTATACAAGAAAATGAAGCATCAAATCAGGATAAAGCGAAGGCCATGATTTTCCTTCGTCGTCATATGAAGGATTAAAAACTGAATATTTGACCATAAAAGATCCACTTGAATTATGAATTAATTTGAAGGATCGGTATGACCACCTACAACTTACAGCATTACCGAAAGCTCGGTATGAGTGGATACATTTAAGGTTGTAAGACTTTAAAACCGTAAGTGAGCGTAATTCTGCTATCTGTAAGGTAAGTTCTCTATTAAAATTATGTGAAGACACTATTACAGATGATGATTTATTGAAAAAAATATTTTCTACTTTTCACGCTTCAAATGTGGTGCTACTACAACAATACCGTGAAAAGGGTTTAAAAAATATTCTGAATTAATCACATGCCTACTTGTGGCAGAGCAGAATAATACTCTATTATTAAAAAATCATGAAGTCCGTCCCACTGGGTCAGCTCCATTTCCGGAGTGAATGTTGTAGCGGCACATGATAAGTTTGAAAGAAAATAAAATAATTACCGTGGTCGTGAAAATGGTCGTAAACGTGGACGTGGCAGGGAGCGGAACAATTATCTTCATTATGGTGGAAACAAATTGGAGAATAATAAGAGTTCTCAAATTAATCATTCGAAAGGTAAAACTAGTATGTGTCACCGTTATGGTATGCGAGGTCATTGGGCATGTATTTTGTCATACGCCAGAATATTTTGTCAAACTTTATCAAGCCTCTCTCAATAAAAGGAAAAATAATGTGGAGCCACAATTAACCTTTCAAAATAATGATGATGAAGCAGGTCCCTCAAACAAATGTGATTCTAAGGCATACTATGCATATAAAGATGATGATTTTGAAGGCCTAACAAATATTACTAATTTAGAAGCTGGAGACTTCTTTGAGGATATTGATTGAAGAACTAATCATCTTACTGGGGAATGAAGCTATAAAGTTGTTATTTTTATGTTTACAACTAGTTTATTTTTCTTGAGTGTACTTTTCTTAAGCATCATGTGTTACTAGTTTATGCATTACTAATGTATTTCTTAATATATTATTTTTCTGCTTGTCTTTCATATTTTTTATGGTGTATTATTTCTCTGTTTTTTATATGAAGAACATGAAAAAATTTCGGTCTTCAATTGGACTCAAGATTAATAAAGATGATATATATCTTCTGGATATTGCTACAACACACACTATTTTAAAAGATAAGAGATATTTCTCTTATTTGGTAATGAAAGAAGCGAATGTTAATACAATATCCGGTAGTACAAGATTAATTGAAGGTTCTGGAAGAGCCAATTTAATACTACCAGAAGGAACCAATTTGGCTATTGATGAAGTACTATATTGTAGTAAATCTTAAAGAAACTTATTATGTTTCAAAGATATTCGCAAAAATGGCTATCATATTGAGACTACAAATGATGAAAAGATTGAATATCTTTATATTACTACAATAATGTCTAGTAAGAAATATGTGCTTGAAATGTTACCCGCTCTTTCCTCTGGCTTATACTATACAAGTATTAGTAGGATTGAAACACATGTCGTAGTAAACAAGAAATTTACTAATCAAGATAACTTTATTATTTGGCATGACCGATTGGGCCATCCAAGTTCTAATATGATGCGTAAAATAATTGAGAATTCACATGGACATGCAATGAAGAATCAGAAGATTCTTCAAATTAAGGAATTCTTTTGTGCTGCATGTTCTCACGGAAAATTAGACCATCAACTATTAAAGTTAGGATGGAATCCCCTACATTTCTGGAATGTATACAGGGTGATATATGTGGGCTCATTCACCCTTCAGGTGGGCCATTCAAATATTATATGGTTTTCATAGATGCATCTACAAGATGATCACATGTGTGCTTACTATCAACTCGCAATATTGCATTTCCAGATTATGCAAATAAGACAATTCGTCTTGATAATGCTAGTGAGTTTACATCCCAAGCCTTTCATGATTATTGTATTTCAACTGGGATAACAATTGAGCATCCGGTTGCTCATGTTCATACACAAAATAGTCTAGCAGAATCATTGATCAAACGCCTCCAATTAATTGCTAGACCAATACTTATGAGAACAAAACTTCCTATTTCAGTATGGGGTCATGCTATTTTGCATGCAGCATCACTTGTGCGGAGAAGGCTTACAAGTTATCATAAAGTCTCCCCATTGAAATTGGATTTTGGTCAGGAGCCAAATGTTTTCCATCTTAGGATCTTTGGTTGTGCAGTATATGTTCCAATTGCTCCAATACAACGCATAAACATGGGTCCTCAAAGAAGGTTGGGGATATATGTTGGATATGAATATCCTTAAAATATCTAGAACCGATGACTAGAGATTTATTTACGGCAAGATGTTCTGATTTCCTTTTTGATGAAATAGTATATCCAACATTAGGGGGAGAAAATAAGCAGCTGACAAAGAATATAGATTAGAATGAATTATCACTGTCTCATTTAGATCCTCGAACAAATCAATGTGAACAAGAGTTTCAAAAGATTATTCATCTGCAAAATATTTTAAATCAATTGCCAGATGCATTCATTGACCTACCAAGGGTGACCAAGTCACATATTTCAGCTGCTAATGCTCCAATTCAAGTTGATATCCAGGTAGGACAATTAATTAAAGCAAATGAGTCCAAGCCATGCTTGAAATGTGGTAGACCAATCTGTTCTAAAGATAAAAATCCTCGAAGAAGACAATGAGCAAATGATCAAAGTGAACATAACACGGAGGTAGTGGCTCAAGAAGAGCCCCAAGACGTAAAAAATGATAAGACCTTATGGAAGGTCCAGGTACCTTGTTATTGATAACATTTTTGCTTATACTGTTGCTGTTGAAATAATTCAATATGATGAGGATCTTGAACCAAAATCTATCGATGAATGTAGACAGAGAAATGATTGGCCAAAATGAAAAGACGCTATCCGGACAGAGTTAACTTCACTTGGAAAACGTGACATCTTCGGACCCATAGTTCGAACACCTGAAGGTGTAAAGCCAGTAGGGTACAAATGGGCTTTTGTGTGAAAACGAAATAATAAAAATGAGGTTGTTAGATATAAAACGTGACTTGTGGAACGAGGGTTTTCGCAAAGGCCTGGCAATGATTATATGGAGACATGTTTTCCTGCAGTGGATGCTATCACCTTCAAGTATCTCATAAATATGGAAAAACAAGAAAAACTTAATATGCATCTAATGGATGATGTTACAGCCTATTTGTATGGGTCATTAGACAACGAAATTTTTATGAAAGTACCTCAGGGATTTAAAGTACGAGAATCATATAAAATTTTTTGAGAAACTTGTTCAATAAATCTTCAGAAATCTTTATACGGATTGAAACAATCAGGTCGTATGTGGTACAATCTCCTGAGTGAATACCTATTGAAATAAGGGTATAAGAATGATCCAATTTGTCCTTGTGTCTTAATAAAAAGGATTGGATCTGAATTTGTTACAATCACAGTGTATGTTGATGATTTAAATATCATCGGAACTCCTGGGGAGCTTTTAAAAACAGTAGACTATTTGAAAAAAGAATTTGAAATGAATGATCCTGGAGAGACAAATTTTTGTCTTGGTCTATAAATTGAGTATGAAAGATGGAATATTTGTCCATCAATCAACATACACCAAAAGGATTTTAAAGCGATTCTATATGGATAAAGCACATCCGTTGAGTACCCCGGTGGTTGTCAGATCACTTAATATAAAGAAAGATCCATTCCGACCTCATGAAAATGATAAAGAGCTTCTTGGTGCCGAAGTACCATATCTAAGTGCAATTGGGGCATTAATGAAACTTGCCAATAATTCCCGACCAGATATAGCTTTCTCAGTCAGCTTATTGGCAAGATTTAGTTCTTCACCAACACAAAGATACTGGAATGGTATTAAACATATATTCAGATACCTCCAAGGGACCATTGATATGGGTTTATTTTATTCAAATGAATCCAAGCCATCATTGATTGGTTATGCAGATTCAGGATATTTGTCTGATCCACACAAAGGTCGATCACAGACAGATTATTTATTTACAAGTGGAGGTATAGCAATATCATGACGTTCAACAAAACAAACTATAGTTGCTACTTCTTCAAATCATGCAGAGATAATAGCCATTGACGAAGCAAGTCGAGAATGTATTTGGTTGAGATCGATAACTCAACACATTCAACAAATATATGGTCTTTCTTCGAAAGAGAATATTCTAACAATATTGTATGAACACAATGTTGCATGCATAGCTCAATTGAAAGGAGATAGAGCAAAACACATTTTACCAAAATTCTTTTTCACTCATGACCTTCAGAAGAATGGTGAAATAGATGTACAACAAGTTTGTTCAAGTGATAATTTGGCTGATCTGTTCACTAAGGCATTGCCAACCTCAATATTTGAAAAGCTGATATATAAGATTGAAATGATTTATCTTCGAGACATTAAGTGATTTTTCATCAGAGGGAGGAACTACACGCTGCACTCTTTTCCTTAACCAAGATTTTGTCCCACTGGGTTTTCCTAATAAGGTTTTTAATGAGGCAGTAAGGAATGCATATTATAAATAACGATGTATATCCCAATTTTTTTTTGTAAGTTCTTAACGAGGCACATTATCTTACATGGACATCCAAGGGGGAGTGTTATGAATAATTTGTACATTGGATACTACATCGGATGCTACATTGGATGCCCATGTTGTGAATATCTTAAAGATTAAGTCTCTTATTTTATGTTCGTCATCTTTACTTTTTATACTTATAAAAGGCCATGTAATTGCAATAAAAATATACACCAAAATAAAAGAAGAAAACTCTTCTCCACTCTTTCTATCTCTTCTTATTTACATTTTACTGCATTATTTTATTTTATAACAACAACAATTTGGTGCACTCATTTTCAGACCATCAATAGTAATAACGTATTAAATAATTTGTTTCCACTTTTGGAGAACATCAGCTACCATGAATTCAAGAATGCCTATCATACTGATAATATTTCCATTTTGCATCAAATCAAGGATAATAACTTCTCTAAGGAATACTACTCAAACCGCATTCTGGAACATTCTATGAATTAATTGGCAACAACTTTGAGTTTAACTAAAAGAAATTATTTTTTCATTTTGTCTGTCAAGTTATAGGAGGAATTTTCTATATTTATTTATATAAATATTTTTGTCAATTAACATCTTCTAGCATACTCTATAGAGACAAAGCCAACAGAAAAAGGTAAACAAGCATATTAAAATATTAATGTTGGAAATGAATTAAGAAAATTTATAGAATATTGACTGAAGAAAATTTCGTAAACAATATTTTTAACTCAAATTCTTTTACCCTTTTTTCATGTTTGTTGTTTGACAATTTGGTACACTAATCGAGTGCTTTAGAAGTAAAGAATTCTCTTGCGATTTCAATTTTTTCAATCAAACAACAACAATCCATATGAGATTGACTAGATGCCATGTTATTAACTTCTTAATGTAAAATCTTGAAATGTTGTCCTTCATTAGAAAAAATTAAATAAAAGATAATAAAAAATCTAGCGGAAGAACAGTTATCCATTCACATGAAAATTTGATAGTGTGTCTACATATTATTTCAATTTCTTTTTTTTGACGATAAGATTTTTTTAACGAAATGACAAATATGAAGTGAATTAGACTGTTGTGTAATATTATATAGGTTGATATATTTGTTTGGTCAAGTAATTACTTGACAATATAAAACTGAGTGTAATTGAATGGGGCTATCATACTCTCTAATTCTCAAGGAAATGTGAGAATTGATTGTTAGTTACACCAATGTAATTTTTTAAAAAATTTTATTTGCCTTTTTGACATATATATTAAATAAGAGTACTATTCTTTTACGCTATTTCTTTAATTATCATTTTCAACCTTCCAATGTGTTGCTTATGGTGCGCTTTTCATATAATTTTGCAAATTCTCGTATTCTTTTTCTTTTATTTTCTAAAATGTAAAGCACAATTTTTTATTTTAGTAGCTTTATTTCTATTTGTTAGTTTGGGAAAAAATATCTTTTAACCATATCTATCGAAGAAGGTTAAAAAAACCCAATCATACAGATATAATGTATAAAGTACTTTATCCGTTCACTTTTACTTGTTCACTATGTTAAAGATATATTTTTACTTTTACTAGCTAACTTTAGCAAATCAAGAGAAGATCAAATTTTTATATATATTACCCGTATCATTAATTATTTATTTCATAAGATTTCTCAAGGTACTATTATTATATGTGTATTATAGCAAAAGATATAATTTATCTATTATTTTTTAAGAGGCGTACAAAATATATTATAAACAAGTAGTAACAGCGAACATTGGGAGTACTAACTAATTTTCCAGAAGTTAAGTTTGCATACTCAATTTTTAATTTTTGAAAAATTGACTGTACAATTACCAAGAAAAATACTACCCCATATTTTATCATAATATCCATAATAATGATAGCATTTCAAAAAGTATTGAAGAATTATTTGGAGGATGAGTAGTTAATGATAAAGGTAAAATATAAAAAAAAATTATTTCTCTTAATTTACTAAAATGAACATGTAAAAATAAATGTGTATCTTTAATATAGTGAACAAATAAAATGAACGGAGAAGGTAAAAAATATCCAATCATACAGATAGAATGTATAAATTACTTCATCCGTTAACTTTTACTTGTCCAATATATTAAAGATATATTTTTACTTTTACTAGTCAACTTTAGCAAATCAAGGGAAGATCAAATTTTATATATTATACCCGTATCATTAATTATTCATTTCATAAGATTTCTCAAAGTACTATTATTATTACGTGTATTATAACAAAATATGTTATTTATCTATTATCTCTTAAGAGGCATATAAAATCTATTATAGACAAGTGGTAACAGCGAACATTGGGAGTACTAATTAATTTTTCAGAAGTTAAGGTTCCATTTGGCCATAAGTTTTGCAAAATTTAATTTGAGATTTATTTTCGGAACTTATGTTTGGCCATAAAATGTTGCTCATATTTTGGCCAAATCTCAAATAAAAAATTTCAAATTTCAAAATCAGCTATTAAGCTGATTTTGGGTCAAAATTCCAAAACTTGAGAATTGTATACATGTTTTTTTTAAAATAAATTTGGAAAGTATGGTTTGAAAACGTATGTCCAAACACATTTTCATCTTCAAACCAAACTTCATCCAAATCAAATTTTTTAAAATAAATTTGGAATCTATGGCTAAACACTAGCTAAGTTTGCATACTCAATTTTTTGTTTTAAAAAAATTGACTGTACAATTACCAACAAAATATTACTCCTAACTGCTTTATATACTGCAAGTTTCCCTTTTACTATCAAATATTTTTAAAATAAATTTATTTTTACTTGTCATTTTTCGCATATAAAAAAATAAAATACTTTTTTTGTTTTATCCTTATTAATAATTACTATTTCAAATTATTTTTTATATACATTAAGATTATATAATATAATATGAATATTATTATAAATTATATATTTTATTTATTAGTTTTTAAAGGTTTGCAAGTAAAAGTGAATGAAGGGCTTCTCCAAATTGAGTTCTAGGGGCACCGAACACCGAATGGAAAACAAAAAAGGAAAACTATCAGCTATGTCCTTTTAGAAGTAGCTCATAAAAATTGACCAATTGATAAAATATTACTAATATTAGTGAAAATCACCAATTAGCTATGTGTAGCAAAAAAATATTAAATTTTTACTTTCTTTTGAGTGGGTGATATTATAATAAATTGGGTATATTTTAAGGAGCTTGAATCTCAGTAATTTTGGGATGATTTGGTGAAGTTTTGAGGTGTTTTGAATTGAAAATCAAAGTAAAAACTGAATACGAAAAAAATGATACGTGTATCAAACTGTGTATCACATATGTATCATATTTGTATCGATTATGTATCACATGTATATCCATGTATATCTGTGTGTGAGATACATGCGTTATGCATGATTGTTACATATATCACAGAAGAATTTTTTGACATCGAATTAATTATAAATTTTGATACAAAACCAGTCCAAATCACATCCAATCTTCCTTAAATTTTATATATTAACTTATCTATATGTTTTTGATGAATTTTGATTATTTAAAAAAATCTTTATTTATTTTAATTTTTATAATATTAAATAGAGATTGATAAATTAAAATTTATATGGAACATTTCTATAAGTTTCCAAAAAAATTTGGAGGAAGTAAGTTTTTGACAAATAGGCGAGAACTCAATTTTTGAAAAATTTCAAACAAACGACGGTACTTGTCCGTTCTGAATTTACTATGGTACCCTCGTGTACGATGAATCCAACCCAAAACTTTGTCATAACGTTTGTGGTTGGTCAGGTGACGTGTCGGTTTGACGCTGACTCCTCCCTCTCCCTACCCTAAACCCCTCCCCTCCCCCAAACCCAAATCTTCCTTCATATACTTTTCCTTTCGTCTTCCTCGTTTATACCCATTCATTCATATCCCCCTGCCCTTTCATCTTCCTTCTTTTTACACACACAGACAGGCAGAGTACTTACGATTATATAAAGGGGACAGTTTTGTAATATGTTTGTTAAATAGAAGAAGATGCAAATGATGTACGAAATTGATCATCAAAAGAGCAGTAGTACTGATCATATCTTATTTGAAGCGAAGTTTATTACTGATGATAATCTTTCGACGTATTTGAGCTCAAGGGCAATCTTTATAATGGTGTTATTAACTATTTCACTTCTTGTTTTGCCGTTGGTTCTGCCGCCACTTCCGCCGCCGCCATTAATGCTTCTCTTTATCCCAGTTTTGCTAATGGTTTTGCTTGTTTTTTTAGCTTTTACTCCTTCTCAATTGCCCAATGTGGGTATTACTTAATTCTTTGTAAACAAACTAATTATTCCCCTTAACTGTGCATGCAATTGCAAATATATAGAACCGAAAGTAATTTTGGCTTGGACATTTTTTCTGGTTTTCAAGGTAGCTATTCATTGTTTTGATGATAAGCATAATTTTTATCGATTCATTCACAGAAAATTACAAATTAATTTCTTTTTGCGTGTAAAATTATATTTCTTTGGCGTATACATAAATTAAGTTATATTCTTGTCACACCGACGTGTATATTCTTTTGGCTTTTATGAAGCAAAGGAGGTGAACCTGGATTCTGATGATGAATTAAGTGTTGATTTTTGCTGTTGTATAGTTAAACGTTAAAAGCCTGCAGTGATGTAAGTTCCAAATAAGAAAAGAAAATTGAGAAATTGAAGTTACATCAGAATTTTCGTGGTGAACTGAATAAAACTTACTGTATAAGGAAAACTTAGTTTGAACTAATTTCTTCGGAGAATATATGGAAGGATTTGCTGTAAGAATCAGAACTTGACTATTCTAGTTATTATCGTTCACACATAATTAAAGAAATTTTAAAAAATGGTACAATTTTGGGCAGATTTTTTAATTTACTTAGTGAGTTCTACCCTTTAAAATTGGTAACGTTAAATTCATTGTATTGAACTCACTCTTTCAATGTAGATTTTGTCTAGCTTCAAAAATAGTTCTCTCATCTGATGAATCTAGTATTTAATATGAGTAAAATATAGAAGAGTAAAATTTTTATTCCATTAGTGCATAGAGGTTAAAGCTGTTCAAAGTAATCTAATTTCGGACCTGTCTAAACCTTTGAATGTTAGTTTCCAGAGCATTAGCTTTTGGGAAGTGTCCAAAGCTTTAACGTTTAGTTACAAAAAAACGTGTATATATATATATATATATATATATATATAAACAAATGATACTCCTAATTAATATCTACAGCAGTTTGAATAGGAATCATCAGAAAATGTAAAAGCAGACGGACGGAGTACACGAGGAAAGGTGTATATTAGTAGTTTTAATCAAAGAGTATAAGGGTGTGTTTGATATGCATTTTCTATTCAAACTTATTGTTTTGGTCTTTAGTTAGATAGGAGAAAATAATCTATTAAAAATATATAATTTAGACAAATACCATAAAAAACGAAATAGGTGAAGGTGAGGGAAGATGATAGGTCCGGGCTCAGGGTGATGGTGGTAAGGGTAGGGGGTAGGCATAGGTGAGGTGGTCGTGGTGGGGTAGGGATGGGGAGTAAGGAAGATTGAAAAAGAATTTTAAAAGGTATTTTATTTCGTTTTGATAGAATAATTATTTTTTTAATTAAAAAAAAGAGTTTATTATAAAAAAAATATTTTTCAAATTATTTATATCAACAAAACACATCCGACAATAGAAAAGAATCACTCACACCATCAGTTCATTTAAAAATTGTCTTTAGAAAAATTAGTTAATTAAAAGAAAGTAATCTTCTATAATAGGTACATGAAAGATATAAAAGAAAATTTATATTGACAGTTATATATAAACCTTAAATTCTTAATTAAATGGTGAGTGGGGTCAGTCCACCAAATTCAACACATATGGAACAAGTGGCTATAATTACCTTTTAATACAATGTCAGCTGAGCCTTAACTTCCAAACTTCTGTCTTTCCAAGAAAAGAAAATAGGGGTTATTGCTGTGTGCTACGGACGTACTGATTCATCTGTATATAGACAACTTTTCCTACTTTTAATTTCCTTAGGGTTGTTCTCATACAAAGAGGAGGAAGTGGGGTATAAAATGCCTTTGAAGCCCAAGATGATATATAATGTGAAACAAAAGTTATTAATAGTAGACTAAAGACAGCAGGGGTTTTTTTTTTTTTGAAACTTTCAGTAAAACTCGCAGTCATTACAGCATCTGTCCTTCGGGCGAACATTCTGTGGTGTGCACTCTATGCGCACAAGCTAGCCACTATGCAATAGCTTGCAAGCTACATTTTTTATGCAATTGAGAGATGATCGATTCCAATTTATCTGTATGGATATGACCGCTCTCCAAACCAACTAAACAGTGTATTTTTAATGGTTTGTGCTGGGCTAGTCTATGTAGAAATGAACAAACTTTTACATATTATGGGAATATTTCTGAAGCACATCTAGGACCCGTAAGAATTGTGCGGGGCATCCTATTTGATCGTTCTCATTTAACTTATATTTATTTTTAATTTTTTTTTTAATTTGTACTCGCTTTTTCTTAAACAACTTCAGCCTCATTTCTCCTCTTTCTTCTTCTTCTTCTTCTTCTTCTTCTTCTTCTTCTTCTTCCTTCTGCTACTGTTAGTGTTGCTATGAAACTTCAGTTCATGGGATGATTTCAATCGAGACAGATACATTTTATTATATCACAGTGAACTTGTTGTTACTACTCATTATATTTATTTACTTGAATTACACATTAGTGTTAGTGATCAATATCTGAATCTTTTGAAAATTTTCTATTGTAGCCTTGAGGATGCCCACATCATTTAATCAGCTATGTCTATAATTGGACAACCACCTAACTAAATTTCAAAATGCATCTGACTAGTTTAGACAGACAGATGGCTAAAATAAACAGACAATAGATTTAAAAGAAGATTTTAAATTCAACAATTTCATAAACGTTTTCATAAATTTACGGCTGAACTACATTAGTTATTTCCTTTTATTAGGAATATCAACATTTAGAACCCACTTTCTTTATTTCTTCTTTACTGGGCAATTAATTTCCTTCTTTGTTTACATTTCTTT
The DNA here is from genome assembly GCA_034376525.1 of Nicotiana benthamiana. Lineage (NCBI taxonomy): Eukaryota > Viridiplantae > Streptophyta > Magnoliopsida > Solanales > Solanaceae > Nicotiana > Nicotiana benthamiana. The sequence goes on along the minus strand of CM067331.1, from coordinate 7,945,070 downwards.
CATTGGAATTGACAATTAGTAGTAACCTTCCATGACCCAAAAAAACAAAAAGAATACACACGTATGGATATATATTTAGAAATTAGAACTACATTGATTTGATTTTTAGTATGCTATTGTACATCTATTAGAATGATATTACTACAATAATCACTATGACTCAGTCCGATCAACTATTAATATGACAAAAGCCTCGCCCTTTTCTCCCCTTTCCTTTTTAATTTTAACTAGATTAGGAACTGGTACGTAAATTTGTTTAGTTGAAAAATGGACTTTCGGAGAGTAGCCTGTAACGATCCGACAGCCATTTTGAAAATTTATATTTCGTTAGATGGCGTAAGGTCTCGAGCAGCTTTGAAATGTGTATTGTGACGTGCGAGGGTAATCAAATTTGGTTTCCGGATGATTCGAGATTTAATTGAAAGAGCAATTCTTATTTTGGAAGCTTAAATTGAAATAATTGACCGAATGATGAATTATGGGTAAACGGTCCCGGAATGAATTTTAAAGGATCCAATATCTCTGTATGGTGATATTACACTTAGGAGTGTGTCCGCATATTTTATTTTGAGGTTCTTAGCTAAATTAGACTTGAAATGGCAAAAATAAAGAATTTAAGTTTGGAAGTTTGACCGGGGAGTTGAATTTTTTATATCTAAATTTCTGCTACTATTTAATGATATATCATATCTATTATGAAATAATATAAAAGACAAGAACAATAATGCAAGAACAAGAGCAATAGAGAGAAGAGTAGAGAGAGTTCTTCTTATTGATACTTAGAGAATGTTAGGAGTGATTTACAATGGTAGAGGGCACCTCTATTTATAGGGAGGAGGATGATTTAGCTACCAATAATAGGACTCTAGAATCTCTCTAATTAAAGACATTCACCTTAAATAGAAGTGTATTTATAACACTCCCCCTTGAATGTCTATTCAATGATGTGCCTCGTTAAAACCTTAAAACAAAACCCAATGGGAAAAATTAAAGTAAGGAAAAAGAGTACACATGTTTGAATATGCGCCTAATGGTTGCCTCATTAAAAACCTCGCAAGGAAAACCCGGTGGGACAAAACCTTGTAAGGGAAAAAGAGTGCAACGCGCATTAACTCCCCCTGATAAGAACATCAATTTATGTCCTTAAGTCTTCGCATCCCGATCTTGTGAACTAGCTTCTTGAAGGTTGACTTTGGTAGAGATTTTGTGAACAAACCAGCCATATTGTCGCTTGAACGAATCTGTTGAACATTGATATCACCATTCTTTTGAAGATCATGTGTGAAGAATAACTTTGGTGAAATATGCTTCGTTCTATCTCCTTTTATGAATCCTCCCTTCAATTGAGCTATACATGCTGCGTTGTCTTCATACAACGTTGTGGGCAGTTTATCACACTTCAAACCACATTTGTCTTGGATATGATGTATCATCGACCTAAACCACACACACTCCCGATTTGCTTCATGAATAGCCATTATCTCGGCATGATTAGATGAAGTAGCCACAATTGATTGCTTAGTCGATCGCCAAGATATGGTGGTTTCTCCACAGGTAAACACATAACCCGTTTGAGATCGAGTCTTGTGTGGGTCGGACAAATATCCAGCATCAGCATAACCAACAAGATCCGGGCTGCAATTCTTGCTATTAAATAAGCCCATATCGGTAGTTCCCTTTAGGTACCGCAATATGTGTTTGATCCCATTCCAATGTCTCCTCGTAGGAGCCGAGCTAAATCTTGCTAAGACATTAACTGAAAAGGATATGTCAGGTCTTGTAGTATTTGCAAGATACATTAGTGCGCCAATTGCGCTAAGATATGGTACTTCAGGACCAAGTAGCTCTTCATTCCTTTCTTGTGGTCGGAATGGATCTTTGTTCATATCAAGTGATCGAACAACCATCGGTGTACTTAAAGGATGTGCTTCATCCATGTAAAACCGTTTCAGTACCTTTTCTGTATAGGTAGATTGATGAACAAAAATTCCGTTTGCCAAATATTCAATTTGCAAACCAAGACATAGATTAGTCTTTCCGAGATCTTTCATCTCGAATTCATCCTTTAGATAATCAATTGCCTTTTGGAGTTCTATAGGGGTTCCAATAAGGTTTATGTCATCAACATATACGGCAAGTACAACAATTTCCGATGTTGTTTTCTTTATAAAAACACACGGGAAAATGGCGTCATTTATATAGTCTTCTTTTAACAAGTACTCACTAAGACGATTATACCACATTCGTCCAGATTGCTTTAGACCATACAAGGATCTTTGCAATTTAATTGAGAACATTTCCCGAGATTTTGAGTTATGCGCGTTTGGCATCTTGAGTCCATCGGGAATTTTCATGTATATCTCATTATCAAGTGAGCCATAAAGATAGGCAGTAACTACATCCATTAAGTGCATGTCAAGCTTTTCATGGACAGCAAAACTTATGAGATAACGAAAGGTTATCGCATCCATTACAGGCGAATATGTCTCTTCATAATCGACACCAGGCCTTTGAGAAAAACCTTGTGCAACAAGGCGTGCCTTATATCTTTGTACCTCGTTTTTCTCGTTTCTTTTGCGTACAAAGACCCATTTATAGCCGACAGGCTTAACACCATTAGGTGTTTCAACTATAGGGCCAAAAACTTCACGTTTTGCCAGCGAATTCAATTCTGATTGAATTGCTTCTTGCCACTTTGGCCAATCCTGTCTTTTTCGACATTCTTCAACAGATTGAGGTTCGAGATCCTCACATTCTTGCATAATGCTAGATGCTACATTATAAGCAAAGGCATTATCCACCACAATATCCACTCGATTAATATTTGCTTCAATATTAATTGGATTTAGGGATAGTTCCGTATTTTCCAGAGTCTCGGGCTCAATGGATTCTTCATGAATCTCAGAATTTGTTAAATCATGAGATTCTTTCGTGGTGTCATTTTGATCGTTCTTTTTTCTCTTTCTAGGATTTCGATCTTTGGAACCTAATGGTCTGCCACGCTTCAGGCGTGCATTCGACTCATTGGTTATGACACTAGATGATTGTCCAACAGGGACATCAATACGGATTGGAACATTTTCCGCGGGAATGTGGGATTTCGTTATCCTTTTCAAGTCCGTAAATGCGTCAGGCATTTGATTTGCTATTCTTTGCAAATGGATAATCTTTTGTACCTCTCTTTCACAAATAGAGGTATGTGGATCAAGATGAGATAATGATGCATTTTTCCACAAAATTTCCCGTTTGGTTTCACCAACTTCTCCCCCTAATTTTGGGAAAAGTGTCTCATCAAATCGACAGTCTGCAAATCGTGCAGTAAACAAGTCGCCTGTCAATGTTTCGAGGTAGCGAATGATGGAGGGCAATTCAAACCCAACATATATTCCTAACCTTCTTTGCGGACCCATTTTGGTGCGGGATGGCGGTGCTATAGGCACATATACTGCGCATCCAAAAATTCTTAAATGGGATATATTGGGTTCATTGACCCAAAACCAATTGCAACGGGGAATACTTGTGGTAATTCGTCGGTCTGAGACGAATTAGCATTGCTGCATGTAAGATGGCGTGACCCCATACCGAAGTGGGCAGCCTCGTTCTCATAAGTAATGGCCTTGCAATCAACTGCAGGCGTTTAATTAACGATTCTGCAAGACCGTTTTGAGTGTGAACATGAGCTACAGAATGTTCAACTTTTATCCCGATTGATAAGCAATAATCATTAAATGCTTGGGATGTAAACTCAGCAGCATTATCCAGTCTAATGGACTTGATTGGATTATCTGGAAATTGTGCTCGTAGTCGAATTATTTGTGCCATTAATTTCGCAAACGCAAGGTTGCGTGATGACAACAGGCACACATGAGACCATCTACAGGATGCGTCTATCAAGACCATGAAATACCTAAACGACCCACTAGGTGGGTGAATAGGTCCACAAATGTCCCCTTGTATATGTTCCAGAAACGTGGGTGACTCAGTCCCAACCTTTGTTGGTGATGGCCTGATAATCAACTTGCCTTGATAACACGAAGTGCAAGGATATTCATTATTCGAAAGAATTTTGAAATTCTTTAACGGATGCCCATATGAGCTTTCTATAATCCGTCTCATCATGACCGATCCTGGGTGTCCCAATCGATCATGCCAAAGTACAAAGGTATTGGAATCAGTAACCCTTTGGTTTACTGTTGAATGTGCCTCAATTGCACTAATTCTTGTCCAATACAGGCCACAAGATAAAGACGGGAATTTCTCAATAACCCTCTTTTGGCCGGAGACATTCTTTGTGATGACGAGATATTCAAGATTATCTTCATCCATTGTCTCAATATGATAGCCATTCCGGCGTACATCTTTAAAACTCAACAAGTTTCTCTTAGACTTGGAGGAGAACATTGCATTCTCTATGATTAACGTCGTGCCTTTGGGCAGAGTTACAATTGCTCTTCCGGAGCCTTCAATCAATTTACTACTTCCAGAGATTGTAGTAACGTTTGCCTTACACATATTTAGTTGAGAGAAATATTTCCTTTCTTTGAGTATTGTATGTGTAGTACATGAATCAACTAGGCAAATACTTTTACAGTTGGATGTTGATCCAAGTTCGCTTTGTGAGATATCCATATTTGCTATCCCATAGTTTGACATACAAAAGAGATACACGAACATAAGAATAAGCAAGTTCAATTCGTTTGTGTCACATAATATTTTCAAAATCTGCTGCTAACAGTTGACTAACAAAATCAGATATGTTATCCATTATTGATTACTTTGCAGTTTGAAAATTTCAGTTTAAACATTTTCTTCAAACAATCGATTGTTAAACACAAACAATCGATTGTTAAACATTGACAATCGATTGTTAAACACACACAATCGATTATTTGCTATTTTGAAAAACTTCAGATCACATTGTCTTAAGACAGTCGATTGTTATGCATAGACAATCGATTGTTGGCTATTTTGAAAAATTCCAGAGCACACTGTTATAACGACAATCGATTGTTAGGCATAGACAATCGATTGTTGACTATTTTGAAAAATTCCAGATTACACAGTTTTAACGACAATCGATTGTTAGACAAAGACAATCGATTGTGGATCAATTGTTTTTCAGCTTTAATGCGAAAATAGTAGATAATCGACTAGTTTTTCAAGCTAGTCGATTACCCCTACTGGAAAATAAAAATATTATTGATATTTGAGCATATTGAAGATATTCTAAAGAACTACTGCTAACATTGCATCATGAACTAACTAATACGAGCTAATACTAATGACTATTAGTTTATTCACTAATTAATACAAATAAGTAGAACAAAATCAAATAACTCCATCTTCTTTCATCACGGACCCATCACCGATTAGGTGGTCTATTTTCCCCTCGGGTTGCTCAAAGAAGTCTGCCAGATCCAGGTGGGTGATGTCCAAGTTGTCGTCATAGACAAAATTTGTTTCAGGGCCTTTTCTCTTTCGAGATGCTTGATAAAGGTCAACCAAGTGTCTTGGTATACGGCAAGTCTTTGACCAGTGCCCTTTCCCACCGCAACGATAACATATAGTTTCTGAACAATTTGCCTTAGGATCTTCATGACCCCGTTTCTGCTTTCGGCGGTCATCTCTCCTTGGGGGTTGACGGACTTCATTGGAATTTCTTCCTTGTCTACGTCCCTGGCTGTGACCCCGTTTGCGACCATGACCATGGCCCTTTTCATGTTTGGCATAATGAGAGTGCACCTTATCTGCTTCAGGCAGTGGTGTAGACCCAGTGGGTCGATTTTCGTGATTTCTCATGAGCAGGTCATTATTTCGCTCAGCCACTAGTAGAAGAGAAATCAGTTCAGAGTACTTTGTAAAGCCTTTCTCTCTGTACTGTTGTTGCAGTACCATATTGGAGGCATGAAACGTTGTAAACGTTTTCTCAAGCATATCATAATCGGAGATATTATCCCCGCATAGCTTCAATTTAGAAGTAATTCTGAACATTGCAGAATTATATTCAGAAACTGACTTAAAGTCCTGGAGCCTCAGATGAGCCCAATCATATCGTGCTTGTGGCAGAGTGACCAACTTCAGGTTGTCATATCTCTCCTTTAAGCCGTTCCACAAGTTGAGTGGATCCTTGACGGTGAGATATTCAATCTTCAAACCTTCATCAAGGTGATGGCGCAAGAAAATCAAGGCCTTCGCACAGTCTTGGGTGGATGCTTTTTCTCTATCTTTGATGGTGTCTCCGAGACCCATAGCATCTAAGTGGATTTCAGCATCCAACACCCATGTCATATAGTTCTTGCCCGAAATTTCAAGGGCAACGAACTTACTTTTCGTAATATCAGACATAATCGAAAATTAAATTAGGAAGAGGGAAATACCTTAGATTTTTCGAGAATGGTTCTTGAGACGGTAGAGTCTCGTGCTGATAACGTATTATGAAATAATATAAAAGACAAGAACAATAATGCAAGAACAAGAGCAATAGAGAGAAGAGTAGAGAGAGTTCTTCTTATTGATACTTAGAGAATGTTAGGAGTGATTTACAATGGTAGAGGGCACCTCTATTTATAGGGAGGAGGATGATTTAGCTACCAATAATAGGACTCTAGAATCTCTCTAATTAAAGGCATTCACCTTAAATAGAAGTGTATTTATAACAATATCATCATTTTAGCCTTATGTTCATGATATTTTTAGCTCGAGAGACTGGAAAGGTTGATAATTGAGTGAGACCGAGAGCCTAATTGTGAGGATGTCTATGGGATGCGGCTGCACGCCGCAACATGTTTCATTGATTAATGCCATGATTGACTTATTATAGCGCTTGGGCTGAAAGAGCCTCTCCGGAGTCTATACACACTCGTAGCGAGTGCAGGTACCTACTGAGTGCGACACTACAAAAAAAATACTCAATAGCGAAGGGAAAAATGGTCCCTAAATGTAAGAAAGTGGTCCCAATGGTTAATAACGACCAACTATCGTGGTCCTTACAGCTTCTGCCTCTAAAGGTCATTAAGGGCGAGATAAAGGACTGGTCACTAAATGTATTTCGCAACTAGATTAAAACTAGCCCCTAAAAGGTCTTTAAGGACCATATTTCTGGTGCCTATTTGTATGTTTTATCGACTAAATTCCTGGTCCTTAGACTATTTTCGCGACTAGTTTAAATGTCGTCGTTAAAAATATTTCATGACCAGTAAGAAGCTGGTCATTATATCTTCTTGGAGAAATTTAAAACTGGTCCCTAATGTCTAACAGGTACACATTAAGCTACATATATATTTAACAATCAAATTTTCTACTCCTAAAAAGGATTTAAGGACTAACAATCTCGTCCCTAAAGAAACAAGTTATAAGTCCCTAAATCACATTCAATTTGCAACCAAAAATCGGAAATATTAATATATAGATGATATTGCTTTCATAAAATAATACCAAAAATACTCAACATCAGTTAGTTGCACCGTACATCAATGATGTAAGCAAGTCACAATAGTGTTCATAAATATTTAGCAAAAATTACATATCATTAATATCTCTCGATTGTAATGTAAAATTTTCTTGAAATTCCCAGTAAAATGATGGCTAATCTGTATGTCGTAAAAAATCTGCTTCTAATAAACTTCAATATCTACAACCTGTCGAAGAAATACGAAAGAACAGTAAGTTTAGTACAACTATCGTTCCCTGGATTATAGCAATTGATAATCCAATGGAACAGTTAAAAGCAACTTAGCTCAATTACTAGTGTGCAAAAAGCAAGCTTGAGAACCTAAAGGCTAAAAATTTCAGCTTGCCACTACTAAATTAAAGAGGAAAGATTAGGCATACAAGAACAGGAATGACTGAATGCAAATCTCTCAAGTAGCAGTAAGCCAAGTTGGCATACTAAAAGATGTCACATTTGACGAGTAATATAGGAAGTGAACCCAGTCAACAGTATCTGAACTCAACTACTAAAAGATGTCACATTAGACAACTCAGCCAACAAAGGAGATTTTTAGTCTCTGAGAGGGATGAGAACCTTTTCAAATGCATATTGTATGAACACTAATAAAAATAAAGCCAATATCTTCAGTGCCGATGTGGAGCTCACAGTGTGGTAGACTTATGTTAGTTGCAGCAATAATCATCAATGGAGAGAAACAAATACTTGCAAATATGGGTGAATACAAAGTAGTGGTATTCAAAGACGGTGAAGCTTTCGAAATCAACAGAAGGCAACAACATTCAACAAAGGTGGTCACATAAACTATTTCCAGGCATGATAATATATCATCCTTTTACCCGTCGTTGTGAAATTTCAGTTTGATGTAGAGACTATAGCTGAGTTGATTGTTTTTGGTTCGTATCAGTTGTCGTCAAACGCTTATAAAGTAAGAAGCACAGCTTTAGATTCTGGAAAGGGAGCTGCCGCTAATAAGCCTTCTAAAAGGCAAAAGCTCAGAACTTGATGTTGGCTCTAAAAAAATTGATCGCAATATTGAATTTGTTATCTTAGCTAGACCTGGTATGTGGGAGCAGAGCTTACCCTATCTTATAAAAATAGAAATGTTATTTCTAATAGACCTTCCCCGCCCCAAACCAACACAACCAAAAGAAGAAACAAACCTTAGCTTCTGCTAATTGTTCATTTCTGCTAAGAGCAGATTGTTTATTATAACTACTTTCTTAATGCTGATATTCACGGGGAATTTACTTTGGAACCAGGCTGCTGCTTCCTATGAATATACATTGATATGGTGTCCATCTCATTCAAATAATTTTATAGCAGATTTTATTAACTTGGTTTGGTTTGGTAGCCAACTTTATTGAATTTGTATGATTTGGTAGCCAACTTTGTTGACTTGTTTGGTTTGGTAGCCAACCTTTAAATTATTATGATTTGGTAGCCAATTTTGTTGACTTGGTTTGGTTTGGTAGCCAACCTTGTTGAAATTGTGAAAAGGGTGTGCATATCAAAACGGCCTCTACCTGTGTTGATATGGTGAATGTCGTTGAGAGCCATAACTTTTCAACGTTATGGCATAAGAGGCTTAGCCACATTAGCGAGAAAGGACTAAATGTTTTGGCTAAAAAGAAATAGTTGTCAAATTTTTAAAGTGAAAAATTTGAAAAATGTGAGCACCGATTGGCTGGAAAATAAAAAAGAGTTTCTTTCCAATCTCATCCTCCTTCAAGAAACAGAGTTGCTTGAGTTGGTGCATTCAGACTTATGTGGTCCAATGAAGACAAGGACTGTGGATGGTGCACTTTATTTTGCTACCTTTATCGATAATTATTCAAGAAAACTTTGGGCCTACATCTTGAAGACCAAAGACCAAGTGTTGGGTGTCTTTAAGAAGTTTCAGGCTTTAGTTGAAAGAGAAACTGGAAAGAAGCTGAAGTGTATTCATACTGATAACAGTGGTGAATATTGTGGACCGTTTGACGAATACTACAAGCAGCAGGGTATTAGACACTAGAAGACTCCTCCTAAGACTCCTCAGCTTAACAGTTTAGCAGAAAGGATGAATAGGACCTTGACGGAATGAGTCAGTTGTTTGCTTTCTGAAGCAAAGTTGCCGAATTCCTTTTGGGGTGAGGCTTTGTTGACCAAAGCACATGTTATTAATCTATCCCATGCAGTTGCTTTGCAAAGTGATGTTCCAAACAGTGTTTGGTATGCCAAGGATGTTTCCTATGACCACTTGAAAGTGTTTGGTTGTAAAGCTTTTATACATGTGCCTAAAGAGAAGAGGTCAAAATTAACTGCTAATACAAGGCAGTGCATCTTCATTGGTTATGGCCTTGATGAGTTTGGTTACAGGTTATATGATCCAATTGAGAAGAAGGTCGTGAGAAGTCGTGATGTTATCTTCGTGGAGGATCAAATTATTAAAGATATTAATAAAGTGGAGAAGCTAAAATCTTCAAGTTCTGAAGGCTTAGTTAATCTTGATCAAGTTCCTTATACAAACGCGGATGACGTTGATGGGCTCAATGATGTTGAAGCCCAGAACCATATTCCGGATCAACATATTGATAGTGATGGTGTTAATAATGCTAATGTTGATGAGGTAGATGCTCTTACTCACAAAGTTGTGGAAGAGTTAGATATTCCACTTAGGAGGTCTTCTAGACCTCATACTCCTTCCTCCCGTTATTCACCCGATGAGTATGTACTACTCACTGATGGGGGAGAACCTGAATGTTATGCGGAGGCCATAGAGGATGAACACAAGGATCAATGGATTGAAGCCATGCAAGATGAGATGAAAGATCTGCATGAGAACCATACTTATGAGTTGGTGAACTTACCAAAGGGCATGAGAGCTTTGAAGAACAAGTGGATGTTCAAAGTTAAAGCTGAAGAACACGGTTTGAAGCCCAGATACAAAGCTAGATTGTTTGTTATGGGATTTGGTCAAAGGAAAGGTATTGACTTTGACAAAATATTTTTTCCTGTGGTGAAAATGTCCTCCATTCGGACAGTTCTTGGTTTGACTGCTAATCCTGATTTGGAGATTGAGGAGATGGATGTGAACACCATTTTTCTTCACGATGACTTAGAAGAGGAGATTTATATGGAACACCCTGAGGGCTTCAAGGCAAAAAGTAAAGAAAGTCTTTCATGCAAACTTAGGAAGAGTCTATACCAATTAAAGCAAGCTCCCAGACAGTGGTACAAGAAGTTTGAGTCTGTTATGGGGAAGCAAGGCTATAATAAGACTTCTTCAGATCACTGTGTGTTTGTAGAAAGATTTTCTAATGATGATTTTATAATCCTCTTGTTATATGTGGATGATATGTTGACTAAGGTTGTACCAAGAGACAAGTTCAAGCTATGGAAAGAACTTGTTGGCATGCACTCGAACTAGAAGACAGTGCTACATCCTCTAGATGAATGAGACTGAAAGGGGAGATTAATATGGTGTCCATCTCACTCAATTGATTTTGTAGTCAATTTTGTTGACTTGGTTTGGTTTGGTAGCCAACCTTGTTGAATTGGTATGATTTGGTAACCAACTTTGTTGACTTGGTTTGGTTAGCTATCCAACCTTTGAATTGGTATGATTTGGTAGCCAACTTTGTTGACTTGGTTTGGTTTGGTAGCCAACCTTTGAATTGGTATGATTTGGTACCCAATTGTGACTTGGTTTGGTTTGGTAGCCAACCTTGTTGAAATTGTGAAAAGGGTGTGCAAATTGTCAAATATTGTAGGCTTTAGAGAGTGAGGTTTTGGCTATAAAAGGAGAGCTGTAGCTCTCATTTCGACACACCAACAAAGAGAGAAAAGAGAGAGCACGGTATTCTATAAACTTTAAGAAAATAGTTTGTGAAGAAAAATAGAGTGTGAGAGATATTGTGGTGAGGTGAAAGAAGCAAAAGAGTGCTTACTTCTTTTGAGGGTGTAGTGGTCTTAGGAGTATTTTTGCTCGTTATTACACACTGTATAATTCCTCGCTATAGTGATATCAGTTGCTCCTCTTGGCCGTGATTTTTTTCCTTTTTCAGAAGGGTTTCCACGTAAAATCTTGGTGTCATTTTTGCTGCATTCTATTCTTACTGATTGAACCATAATTTAGTGTTGTGCGTTTATCACTAATACCGTGAATATTATTTTTTCCGGGGTTTATTCCCAACATACATCACTCTCAAGTTCCAATGAAGCAGGTGGTTTTTGGGGTGTTCTGGGTAGAAAAGCTAAAGCAATTCTTGACGATGACAATATTTCACAGTTATTCGAAGCTCCTACCAGCAGCACCCTTAAAGAAACCCAGGTGGTAATTGTCTTCTCTCTTTTATTCTGATAAAAACAAGCATAAGCTGAAGCAGGAATATAACTACAACTGAAAGAAGAGTCTGTGAATCACTTGGAACTCCACTCTCTATTCGACAACTTCTGTTTCTTAAAAGGAATCACCAGGCGCACATAATAATGCACCAGGTAACTTAAATGCTACTGTGCAAACAGCTTCTTTGGAAGCTACTATCATGAATATAGATGACCATTCATAGGGTGGAAAATTAAATAAGGATGCTGAACGTTCAAAAATTACAGCTGGGGATGATTTGAAATAAGCGAGGTCTTCAGGGAGGCAAGGTGCATCTCCAGGAGTGAAGAATAAGCAGCAGATACGTGCTCCACAAAATCCAAGTACTGCTGCTACTTGTCCAAATATGTTTGATGCACTTGTGGATGACGAGGATGTTTTCATAAACAGATTGAAACGATCACAATAGGTACTAGCTCGATGGCAAAGGCAGCAGAGAAGAAATCTGGGCTGTAGAAACCGCAAATTGTCAACACTTCTACGTTCATTTGTGATCGACCTAAAGCAGCACCAATTCAAAATGCAGGACCACATACAACTACTCTACAGCAGCAGCAATCCATCCCAAACACTACAGCTGACAGTCCTAATGATGATCAAAAACCAACAGCAACGCTAAGTGCTACTCAGCGACAACAGCAAACTTCAGCTGTTATGCATACTGATGAGCGACAGAAACAAATTGTGACAGACACTCCAGTTTTTTTGTTAGGCGAAAGACAAATGTACGATGCAATGGAACATCAGAAGTCTGAATTAGCATCGACTTCAAAGAGGAGGAAGAAGAAGAAGAAGGTGCAGCAGAAGCAGATTGCAGCATCTCCAATGCATTGCGGTCAATTCATTGAGGATTCCATGATCACGCAACCTTTGGTCACTTTGTCAAATAAATTCAGCTGCTCAAATTTTAAAAATGTGCAGGAATATGGTCTTAAACTAAAGTTTCAATTTGCCAGCCATCGTGTAGAAAGTTTATTAAGGATGAACTTCAAATGCTAAAACTGGAAAGTACTTTGACTTGCAATTTAAAGAGCAAGTTGGATACTCCAGATTTTATTCCGGGAAAGCCTACTTGTGGCACATGCATTCACTACCTAGTAACACTACCAAATACTGGGGAGGAACATATTTGAACAAGCAAAGCAGTTGCTAACTGGATGAAAATTGCATCAACAACAAGGTCCAACAAGGAAACAATTGTTAGGCGACTTCCAATGAGAGTTGCCAAACAAAAGCAGGCTGCCCCAACTGCATCAACGAGGTCCAATCGTTCAAAAACGAAATAATGATTTTTGAATATATTTTGAACACAGTTGATGAAAACGACAAAGAATTACAAATTGAAGATTTTACAAGTTTGGAAAAGAAAGGACAAGAATCAAATTGACACTACATTTTATTCTACCCACTTTCTTTGTATTCTCATATGTAATATCATCACAAAGTATGTTATAATCTATGTGATGATCATAGAATACTTGGTCCATTCAAATTCATATTTTTACATACTTGTTAATAGGCGAAGTTTGCAAGCCTCAATAGGATAGTAATGTAAAGTTTAGCCCGGTTTGTGTTATACGGGTAACAATACCGGTGCTATTGTCCCCCTTATTTGTATTTTTTCTAATTATTGTATTTTTTATCTCTTACTAATAAAAATCTAGCCATAGACACTTGCCTAGCGGATTGCCAAAAAAAAGCATGAAATCTGCATTCCTTTTCCTAGATTATAAACCAATAATGGTCCAATTAAACGCCAAATACTTGAAAGTGAAGAGTTCCTTCCATATATTTCAGAATTTTGCCTTCCTTTTTATTGTTTATATAAGTAAAATTTATTAAAAGTAATATGTGACAATCCAAAGGCTCAACACCGTAATTTTTCCTTTCCTTGCACTTCTGAGGCCTTGAAGACCTCTTATTTGGTTGCCTCAATTTGCATGCGCAGTCCGGCGCGAAGCTGGAAGATTTTTTTGTGAAACTATTTGAATTCTTGTGTTAAAAACTATGAATTTTGATACTAATGTTTCAATAGTTGACTTTGGTCAACGTTTTGGGAAAACGAACCCGTACCCCTGATGTGACGGTCCCAGAGGGTCCGTAATGAAATATGGGACCTGAGCGTACTCCCGAAATCGAAATTTGAGGTCCCAGGCCCGAGTACGGAGCTTTTCTGTGAAATTGTTTTTGAAAATGCTTAAGGTAAAATGGAAATGAAAAAATTTGATCAAAAGCGATGGTATCGGGCTTGTATTTTGGTTCCGATGCCCGGTACAAGTCTTAAATGGCCGTTAAGCGCTATCTGTAAAGTTTGTTGAAAACGGACGTCATTTGACGTGTTTCGGACTCAAAGTGAAAAAACTTGAAAGTTTAGAACTTTGAAATGAAAATCACGAGTTCTGGAGATTGATTCTTTGTTTTTGATGTTAGTTTGGTGACTCTATCGCACGAGTAAGTCTTTAGGATGTTTTAGAGGTTGGGTGCATGTTTGGGTTGGAGCCCCGAGGGCTCAGGTAAGTTTCGGATATGTGTTAGGCTCATTTGAAATGTTTTTAACTGCTGGTGTCTGCAGTCTTCGCAATTGCGAAGGCTTGTTCCCATTTGCGATCATCCCCTGTTTGGCCCTGACATCGAAAATGCAATGTTTTTCTCGCAATTGCGATATTTCCCCATACCAGCCAGAATTCACAATTGCGAAGTCCAATCTCGCATTTGCGACTTCCCAAGACCAAAGCCTATGTTCGCATTTGCAAACTTTTGCTCACAAATGCGAGTTCTCCCTTTTCCCTTGCCCAGTTCGCAATTGCGAATAATTTCTCACAATTGTGAGGTCCCTTTCATTTCTCCCCAATTCGCAAATGCGATGTTTATGTCACATTTGCGACATCTGCACCACTGCAACTGATACTTAAAACGAATTCAAACCTCACTTTTCATATTTTTCAAAACCCAAAACCACCATAGGCGATTTCTCTCGAACCCCTTTGTCCCCAAACTACTTGTATGTCAACTTTTACTAGTTTTCTTCAATCCTTATCATCTTCTAACATGATTTCATCCTTAAATCAAAGCTTTCATGGTTAATAATCTGGGATTTGGGGTAGAACCTAGGTTTTCATAAAATTGGGGATTGTGACCTCAATTTGGGGTCCGATTTCAATACAAGTTGCATATATGAACTCGTGGGGGAATGTGTAACCTAGTTTTGGTTCGTACCTCGAGTTTTAACCACGTGGGCTCGGGTGCATTTTGGGAATTTTTGAGTAAAACTTTGGGAATTTCATTCTTATGCATTCAAATTGATTTAACTAGCATTTGTTGATACATTTGAGTGTTTTGAAGAGAATGCGAGGGGTAAAGCAATCCTTGAAGCGTCAGTTGAGTTGGAAGCCTTTGAGGTAAGTGTTTGATCTAACTTTGGGTTGAGGGAATAAGATTAGGATATTTGATTGCTATTTGCTAAATGATCAAGAATGCTGTATTGGCATGGTGACGAGTATCTATACATCGGTGTCAAGCTTGACCATGAGTTGTATTTGCCTTAGAATTCGAAAGATGTGAAATAATTGAGTTATTTGGCCAGTAAATAAATTGTGAAATGATTTTTGAAAGGTAAATAAGCCAAAGAAGGAAGTGTAGTACCTTTCCCTTGCCGGGACTTGTTGTTGAATTGTTCTTCCCTTGCCGGGATGAGTAAGTTATGATTATTAAATCCTCCCTTGCCGGGATATTTTGGGCTGTAGCTGTACCCTTGCCGGGTTTAGCTGTTTTGTGGATGAACTTCCCTAATGGGGCCTCCTTTGAGGAGATTGTTGGAATTATCTTATTATAATATGGGATCGTGTGGCACACCGTCCACTTATAAATACATTATGGGATCGTGTGGCATGCCATCCATTTATTGTTATCGGCCTGAGATGCCGCGAGATTGTGTGGCACGCCGTCCACTTATATTTATATATATATATATATATATATATATTGCATAATGGGATCGTGTGGCGCGCCGTCTACTGTAGATGAGTAGATCATGAAAAGCTGAGATAGAGTATTGTTATAATTGATGTTCCATCTTTATCTTGTATTCCCCCCAGTTTTATTCGAATTATGTTGTTATTGTTCCTTTCTCGAACTTGTATATCATTATTGCATAGGTTAATTGTGGTAGGTCCTGTCTAGCCTCATCACTACTTCCCCGAGGTTAGGCCAGGCACTTACAAGCACATTGGGTCGGTTGTGCTGATACTACGCTTCTGTGCCTTTTTGTGCACAGGTCAGGATGCAGCCTACAGACCACAGCCATAATTCGGGAGTGTCCTTCAGTCCAGAGACTCTGAGGTAGTTCGCTGGCGTTCGCGAGCCTTGAGTCTCCTCTATCTTTTCTAGTTTGTTTTATTTGTATCAAACAGACATATGATGTATTTCTTTCAGACTACTGTTTTTAGTACTCTTTTGTTTTCCATGAGCAGTGACACCAGATACTGGGTAGAGACATTTGTTAATTGTTCCGCACCTTGCCTTTATTACTGTTATTAAAAGACTTCCTCTTGTTTTAATTAATTATTCTAGTATTTAACTTATTTTAGATTAAGTTTGTAAAAGGATTATAACGGTTAGCTTTCCTAGCTTCAACAGTAGGCGCCATCACGACTCCCGATGGTGGGTATATCCGGGTCCTGACAAAGTTGGTATCACAGTATTAGGTTACTTGGGTCTCACAACTCACAGAGAAGCTCGGTAGAGTCTGAGGGATCGGTACGGAGACGTCTGTATTTATCCCCCAGAGGCTACAGAGTTAGGAAAAGTTTCACTTTGTTCATCTTTTCGTGCGATTCTGTTTCTCAAATATTTATTGTCGTTCTACTTTGTTCTTTAGCAGATGGCGAGAAAACATGCTTCTTCTTCTTCCGCGCAGCACCCCGAGCTCCCAGCAGCAGCTCCAGAGGTGGAGCCTCATATTGACTTTGATGAGGAGGTTCTAGCTCCACCAGCTCCTGTGGGCCCAGCTCAGGTCCCAGGAGGAGTGATGCTTTTTTCGGATCTTCAGGATGCCCTTGTCCACATAGCAGGCTTTATGAACAGTGTAGCCAGAGCAGGATTGCTCTCAGTAGCACCAGCAACTTCTCAGGTTGGAAGAGGGCTTTAGACTCCTGCTACGCGTACTCCGGAGCAGGTAGCTCCCCAGATTCAGGTTTCGTTGGTTCAGCCCGTAGTGGCAGCTCAAACAGGCATTACAGCTCAAGCCAGAGACGAGATGGCCATGTCTTCAGATTGTCACGCCCCGAAATGTTAGGAGCACGACCGGTGCTCAACCGAGTAAACCCGACCGAGCAAGCCTGTTAGGTCTTATTCTACCCAAACTAGCTCATGAATAAAAAGGAGATGGACTCCATTAATCAAATTCCATTAACATATAATTAAAAATTTCCATTCCATTTTCATTAGAAACTTCATTCGCCACTTATATAGGTATTACAAATTTTATACATCATTGGCAAACATCAATACTTCTATTTTAATTTTCAATACCCGACACTACCCACAATATGTCAACGGAGCCTCTATTTAAAATAGAAGAATAATATGGGAATTCCGGCAACAAGGCTACGGCTATACCTTATAAAAACATTAAAAGAACATCCCAAAAAGAAAGTGGCATGAGCCATATAGGGCCCCGAATGGAAGGGGCTCGCCGAATTAGCTGACGGAAAGTGATGAGAAGCTACGGTCGGTAGACTGGAGTACCTGCTATGGATCCACCTACAACCATAACCCGAATGTAGCGCCCCTGGCAAAAGGGACATTAGTGACATTGAATAGCACTAGTATGTATAACTAAACACCATCTATTTAGAATGAACTTTCATACAACGAATGAGGAAATCACAAGTGAAACTCAAACACTTTATAAATGGTCACAACATTTTCAAATAAAAGGGATCACATAGCTTCCACAAAAATTTCCATACCTCTAGGTTGTGTTTCATAGCCTTTCTAATGAGTTCACGTATTAATTATACACCTATGCATTTCATAGACCGTCCATAAGGTTCACACACCATATTATATTATACACCTATGCGTTTCATAGCCTGTCCATAGGTCCCACATGTTACAGAAAACACCTATGCGTTTCATAGCCCGTCCATAGGTCCCACATGTTACACTACACACCTATGCGTTTCATAGCCCGTCCATAGGTCCCACACATTACATTATATACCTATGAGTTTCATAATCCGTCCATAGGTCCCGCATAATACAGTACACACCTATGTGTTTCATAGTCCGTCCATAGGTCCCACAATAAAACAATCCAAAGGCCTCACCAAGTACATTTAGAATTCAAGTTCTCAAGAATAGCACATTGATTACATTGGAATGTATCTACCACAAATATAGGGTCACAACACCAATTCATGTAACGTATCAACCAAAGTAAGAGCCCAAAGTTCAGTCTTACCACATTTACATAAGCATCAATAAAGCTATATTTCTAAAGACGAGGTTTTATACATACATACCTCGATTGAGCTTTCCTTATGTTACTACAACACTCCAAAAACTCTAGAAATTCCAATATACTATGAGACATAACTAGATCAAACACATATTATAAAGCTATTCATGAAACTAGTTCATTTGAGCATTTTATCAAACAATAGTTGAGCATCTTGATTACAAATCCCCTTTTCAATGGTTTCCTCCATTCCCCAACCAAAACTTCTCTTAATTAAGTTCAATAATCTTCTCATAAACCTAAGTTGAAATGCAAGTAAGAAATCCACTCTTATACTCATGAATGACCTTTCTAGTTACTCCTTATAACTAAGAATGGAAATAAGGGCTAGGGTGATGATATTTTACCTCTTATGACGAATATTTAGGAACTTCACTTGATTATCTTCAAGGAATTAACAAGATTTTGTGGAGAAATTTGATGGGAGGAACTTTACCTCTCTAAAAACGCTCTCTCTCACTCTAGAAATACTCAGAAAAATTCTCTAAATGAGTTATGGGGTCAAATATAACGATACGGGTCGGGTTTAGAAATTAAAAAAAATAACCCCACGATGTCGATTCTGCTATAGCAGAACGGACCGCACAATCAACATGCTATCCGCAGAAAGCTTCGCAAAATCGACGCCCAAAACTGGGCTTCTCTGGACCATTCTGCGGCCAAAACGAGCGGAGTGTGCATTCTGCGGTCCAAAATGCGGCCTGCAGAATTGACACAGGACATTAATTTCCAGCCTTTGGTAATTTGATCATAATTTTGTCTAGGAATGCCCGTATGACAAATGGTTTGAAGCGTTGGGAACTAGACCCAAAGGGATTTCAACTAATATTACATTCACCACATAAAACCTCATATATAATTATATATGATAGTTTAAAGTAGAGCCTTCTGCGAACCTATTTGGAATTTTGGCCTATTTCGGAAATTTTCCCATTTGGCATACACTTAGGCTTTAATTTGGACCTCACACCACTTACCATAAGACTTATTCTCATATTTACCAAGTTTAATTGATATCCACAATGTTAATAGTATATAAAAATATTATAATAAGCCTTTGTGACACTACGGAATCCTAAATTACTTAGCAAAATTTTCCGGGGGCTTACATTCCCCCCCCCCCCTTAGGATCATTCGTCCTAGAATGAGGAGTAGAGCACTCCCCAAACACTTTAACATCACTCATCTCTCCACCTTCCAGATAATCACCAAATTTGCCTCATCAAGACATCCACAACTATACCTAGCACCACAATGTGTATATCCACAATTCTAATCCCAGTATTACAAGCACTACATTATCATAAGGATATCAGATTATGGACTGCATAGTTTTATATCAAAATACCTATATGTTACATTCCAAATAAAAAATAACCGGTATTCAATAAAGCAAAAATATTTTCCTTCCACGACATATTTTGCCTTCCAGATGACATTATCTACTAACAAGCATTGTCATGACTCCTTCTCAAAAATAACATCAACTCCCAAACATACATAACAAGGATGACAGATAAACATCTTGCATGAGATAACTATCCATTGACTTTACCTTTTAACAATTTCCACTGTACAATTTACATTTCACCGGATATTGCAATTCATGGTAACAACATCAATCCACAATTCCCTCACATAGCATCATACCATCAAGAATGTCATTTCATAGTAAACAAACAATCATGTTTTCATAATAGTCCATATCAACCATTAATGTAATCGCAAAGGTGTTCATCAACAAGAATGTAATTTCATTTCAATCAACAGTCCATATGAAGTCAAGCCATCACGATTCTTTCTAGTAATGCATCATATAGGATATTACCATGATCATATAGTTCGTTCAAACCAATTCATTACCTTCTTAGACATAACATATGGAAACACAAAGTACATGAGAAACAGTTACGGGGGATATCATACTCCTATTACAACCTAATGTGTAATACAGTTATGTTACCTTTATTATCAACTCATATAACATTTTTAGGGGAACACTCACACTAAACCCTTGATGACCCTTAATAGTTACTCTAAGATGTGATACCATAAACTGACCATAAAATTATCTATCCAATAAAAAAATATATATATATATCTATATATATATATATATATATATATATATATATATATATATATAGATATATATATATATATATATATATATATATGTATATGTATGTGTATATATATATATGTATATGTATCTGATCATACTATGAAGTTTTATCCTTGACTTGTTTGAACTTATAATACCCAATGGATCTAACACAATGAGGAATAACAGAGTTCAAGATCAGGCTGGAGTTATTCAGGAATCTATTAATGCACTGAGTAGAGTACTTTCTGGGGTTATATGCTAAGGAACACGAAAGTTACAACCAACAACACTGACATAGTTAATCACTATGAGGACATCGATTATTAGGAAAATAAGCCATATGGGTAACTTGTCCATTGGCAATAGGAACCATTAAGGAGGAATACTCAAGTACGTGAACTACTCATTTCCTAGAGTGTAGGGAAAAATCCGTTTATCAAGAATGAGAATATTCTAGCACCATGAATGCAATATGGGTTGCAAAACACAGGAAGTTGAATTACACTCTTAATGTTACTTACACAAGGAGTCTATGCAACAAGCGCACGGTGATGAAAAGAAGTGGAACACTTATGAAATCATCATATTATCAAACAATTTAACCTGCCATGATAGTTGATCCTATATGAGAGGACTAAAGATACAACAACTTAGTCTTTCAAATCAATATGCTCATCATATGTGCAAAAATCTGGCGTCATCTAATCCCACTCTTTGCACGAGTGAAACTCCATAACTAGGTCTTCTTGACATGGGATGAAATCATGAATTGGTTAGATGGTTATAATAGTTTATAAAAAAATGATGCCCTGGGAAGAAGGCAAATAACACTCTTATCTAGCCAAGTAGGTGAGATACCAAAGGTAGTAAAACTCTCTGCTCATGACAAAAGCATAGTAAATGATTCTAGAAGTTGAGGGTGTATAGAAAACCAAACTCAATGAGAAAATGCTCAATAATCATAAAAGGTTTACAGATGTTCATTATGAGCTCTCCGTAGGTTTTGACTTAAAAAGGAAGTGTCATAGTGACGCATAGAAGTGCATGTTCTCTCATGGTTATCGTACAAGTGTTGGGAACTAGCACAATGAATTCCCTAAATAGAATACAATTAACACATTGTGGAGACATAAAGAGAAAATAGACATTTGTTGTGAGCTACATACTTCTGATAACCCCCAGTCCGCATTTGCAAGACAACATCATGGGCAACCGCAATACAAGAAACCAAGTAAGATACCTGCTAAGAGATAACCTAAGTGGACATGAAATTTATGGTGACGCACGAACTTCCGGTGATGGGGATGTAAGGATCTCTATTTTTCAGAAAAGCTGTATGCACGCGGTGACCATTTCGATTGATATGCACTCATATGATAGGTGTTAAGGTATGATCTTATATTAGTTGACTCTGAAAAGCTTCCATTATGATACTCACGAGAGAGTAGATTGGGTGCCCAAACCATATAAACCATATGCACAATTGAGTAAAAGAGTGACTCGAGAAGGATTGTAACAGAAGGATGCTTTACATGAAACTTGACACCACATAGGTAAACTTTACGACGGTGCATGTATAGACGCAAGTGAGTAGATTTTGTCCATTTAAATAAAATGCCTCTATAAGAAATTCATCGGGAATGATACCTTGTTGAGGATTTAGGAATATCAAGTGAGAAATATCAATAGTGTTATAACTCAATTCAGGAACAAAATTAAAGAGCTCAATTCCACAGAAGGCCATAAATAAGAGAATCATGACCGGGAGACTTTGTGAATAATACGCCTCATTCAAAGAGCAAGTGCATGCAATGTTTTGTGATTTAGATTATTTTTAAGGATATATATATATATAAGGAAATCATAAGGGTTTAACAAAAGCTTTAAACAATCACTGCATTACCAAATAAAAAAATCATGCCATTTTCACATATATTAGTTCATCGGCACTTGGAGCCACAATTGTAACATCACCATTAGTACTAGACCACATTTCATAACACAATCTCTTCTGTCCCGCATTTCACATCATTTTCACATATTTGACATCTATATCAATTCATCATATCAATGATTTCACAAATTCCCATTTCGTAGTGATAATGATCACATTCCATCTTTATTACGTCGGCCATCCTTATTACCTCAAACCACATTTCACACAACAACAATAGTTCACAGTTCAATCACGTGGCTTCATGCCATCCAGAATATCATTTCGCAACAGCAATAACAATTCACGTAGAAGAACAACAATAATTTTCAATAAGAATCCACAACAATTCACAAGAATTTTTGTAGCCATCAATACCATTTTCATTATATTCAACAACCCATGTGCAATTTAAGTCACCACAATAATTATCCACAACAAGCCAAATATGATGTTACAACAGTTGTTCCAATTGCATAAATTACGACTGCCTTCTGTCATTCGTTTCTCAGCTCTTACCACGTAACACTTTCGCAATCAAGCATTTATCGCCATTTACTTGCACCATTACATCTTGAGGCTTAACCAAAGTTACTCAAATCAAACCAATCATAAGAAATTCACAAATAGTCTACATAGGTATCACATACCAAATAGTCGTACACCAAACAAAGTGACTCTACAAAGGTGAAAGTTACCATACATACTGATGATATACTACATGATCTAGTGGTGTAGTGACATTAGTAGGAACAAGGGTACTCCTCTTAACAACAAGTTCTACCGATCCCTCCACAGCTCAACATATTCCTCTAACAAGTCCTTGGATAATCCACCCAGACTCAATGGTGGGATCAATCCCTCCTTACAACTTCAAATTCACGGATTATGGTATCAAAATTGCCAATCTTAAGAATAAAACTTAGAGAGGAAATCGACTCCCCATCTTGAGCTATATCGCACAATCTGGATTATCAAAGAAGGGTAAAATTCTTAAAGGTCCAAATTGCCTCCAACTTATAGATGTGGTCGACAACACACCGATAAGAAGGACTCTACTAGACACGGCTACATGACATCCTAGGACACTTTGAAACCTGGATCTGATACCAAGTTTGTCACGCCCCGAAATCCGAGGAGCGCGACGGGCGCTCAACCGAGTAAACCCGACCGAGCAAGCCTGTTTGGTCTTATTCTACCCAAACTAGCTCATGAATAAATAGGAGATGGACTCCATTAATCAAATTCTATAAACATTTAATTAACAATGTCCATTCCATTTTCATTAGCAACTTCATTCGACACTTTAAAGGTTTTATAAATTTAATACATCATTTCCAATACATGACAGTACCCACAACATGTCTACGGATCCTCTATTTAGATTAAAGAATAATATGGGAATGCCGGCAACAAGGCTCTGGATACACCTTATACAAACATTAAAACAACATCCCGAATAAAAAGTGGCGTGAGCCATATAAGGCCCCGAATGGAAAGGGGTTCGCCAAATCAGCTGACGGGAAGTGATGAGGAGCTACGGACGGTGGACTGGAGTATCTGCTATGGATCAACCTACAATCATAACACGAATGTAGCGCCCCCGGTAAAAGGAACGTTAGTGCCATTGAGTAGCACTGGTATGTATATCTAAACACCATCTATTTAGAAAGAACTTTCACACAACAAATGAGGAAATAAAAGTGAAATTCAAACACTTTGTAACTGGTCACAACATTTTCAAATAAAAGGGATCACATATATTCCACATAAATTTCCATACCTCTAGGTTGTATTTCATAGCCCGTCCAATGAGTTCGCTTACCAATTATACACCTATGTATTTCATAGACCGTCCATAGGGTTCGCACGCCACATTATATTATACACCTATACGTTTCATAGCCCTTCCATAGGTCCCACATGTTACAGCACACACCTATGCGTTTCATAGCCCGTCCATAGGTCCCACATGTTACAACACACACCTATGCATTTCATAGCACGTCCATAGGTCCCACATGTTTCAGTGCACACCTATGTGTTTCATAGCTCGTCCATAGGTCCCACCCACATGTTAAAGTACACACTTATGCGTTTCATAGCCCATCCATAGGTCCACACATTACAGTACACACCTATGCATTTCATAGTCCGTCCATAATTCCCGCATGTTACAATACACATCTATGCGTTTCATAGTCCGTTCATAGGTTCACAATAAAATACATCAAAGGTCTCACCAAGTACATTTATAATTCAAGTCAAGAATAGCATATTGATCACATTGGAATGTATCTACCACAAATATAGGGTCACACACAAATTCATGTGAAGTATCAACCAAAGTAAGAATCCAAAGTTCAGTCTTACCACATTTACATAAGCATCGAAAGTGCTCAATTTCTAAAATACGGGGTCTTAGCCATACATACCTCGATTGAGCTTTCCTTATTTTACTACAACACTCCAAAAACTCTAGCAATTCCAATATACTATGAGACATAACAATATGAAACACATATTAGAAAGAGAAACTAGCTCATTGGAGCATTTTATCAAACAATAGTTGAGCATCTTGATTACAAATCCCCTTTTCAAGGGTTTCCTCCATTTCCCAACCAAACATTCACTTAATTAGGTTCAATAATCTTCCCATAAACATTAGTTGACATGCAAGTAAAAAATCCACTCTTATACTCAAGAATCACCTTTTGTAATTACTCTTTATAACTAAGAATGGAGATAAGGGCTAGGGTGGTGAAATGTTACCTCTTCGGACGAAGATCTAGAACCTTCATTTGATTATCTTCAAGGAATTAACAAGATTTTGTGAAGAAATTTGAAGGGAGAAATTTTCTCTCTCTAAAAACCCTCTCTCTCACCCTATAAATACCCAGTAAAATGCTCAAAATGAGCTATGGGGTCAAATATAATGATAGGGGGTTGGGTTTAGATATTAAAAAAAATAACCCCACGATGTCGATTTTGTTGTAGCAGAACAGACCACAGAATCGACATGCAGTCCCCAGAATGCTTCGCAAAATCGACGCCCAAAACCGGGCTTCTATGGACCATTCTGTGGCCAAAATGCGACCGCATAGTACAGTCCAAAATGCGGTCCGCATAATTGACACAGGATATCAATCTCCATCCTTTGGTAATTTGATCATAACTTTGTGTAAGCATGTCCAAAGGACGAGCGGTTTGAAGCGTTGGGAACTAGACTCAAAGGGATTTTATTTTATATGCTATTCAACACATAAAATCTCATACAAATTATATATGCTAGTTTAAATTAGAGCCTTGTGCGAACCTATTTGGAATTTTGGCCTATTTCGAAAATTTTCCCATTTGGCATACACTTAGGCTTCCATTTGGACCTAACATCACTTAACATAAGACTTATTCTCATATTTACCAAGTCTAATTGATATCCAGGATTTTAATAGTATATAAAGATATTATAATAAGCTTGTGTGACACTACCGAATTCTAAATTACTTAACGAAATTTTCCAGGGGCTTACACAGATGCTTTGTGGAGACTTGATCGGTTCTCCAGGAGTTTTGTCACTACTTTCAATGGTGCTTCATCGGGGTATCCCCATGATTTTTTATACAGGTTTCATGAGATCCTCAGGACTATGGGGATATTAGTGACCAATGGGGTCGATTTTTGCACTTTCATGCTTGTGGGATCTTCCAAGATTTGGTGGAGGGATTATTGTCTATCTAGACCACCAGGGTCCCCAGCTATGACATGGGATCAGTTTGCAGAGTTATTTTTGGAGAAATTTCTCCCCCTCACTCAGCAGGAGGCGCTTCGCAGACAGTTTGAGCATCTTCAGCAGGGCTCTATGACAGTTACACAGTATGAGACAAGATTGCTTGAATTGGCACACCATACAGTAGTGATACTCCCTACAGATCGGGAGAGGGTCAGTAGGTTAATTAATGGATTGATTAGCCCATTCGCCTACAAATGGTTGTGGGGGTTGGCAGTGATATTACTTTTCAGGAGGTGGCGAATGCGGCCCGCCGAGCAGAGATGGCATTGGCTCGAGGAGGTAGTCAGGGTTGAGACAAGAGGCCTCGAAATTCTGGTAGATTTAGTGGTGCCTCATCTGGAGGTAGGGACTTCATGACCGAGGCCATCCCCCGAGACCTTTCTAGTCTGCACTCTAGACTTCACATAGTGCTCCAGGTGGCCGTAGCTCTCAGCCACAGTATTCTGACCAGCAGCTCTTCAGTTAACCATCAACTCCTATTAGTGCACCACCAATTCGGTATTCTCAGTAGCCGAGAGCTTGCTTCACTTGCAGCGACCCGAGGCACATTGCCAAGTTTTGCCCTCGAGCTTCCGGCAGTTCACAGCAACAGGGTCCTCGTCCCATGATTCAGGCAGCAGATGATCCATAGGCCGCCCAGCAAGCTAGAGGCGGGGGTAGAGGCCATAGAGGCGGAGGAGGGAGCGTAGAGGTGGAGCTCAGACAGCAAGGGGCAGGGGTCAGCCCGCAGTAAAGCATCCCAGATATGCGGTTCAGGAAGATGGGGGCCAACCCCCGTTGATATGCATTACCAGTCAGGCCAGAGCCCGAGTCGTCCGATGACGTGATTACAGGTACTATACTGGTCTATGATAGAGGTGCTTCAGTACTATTTGATCCGGGATCTACTTATTCTTATGTGTCATCTTATTTTTCACCCTATTTGATCATGCCTAGTGAGGCTCTGGTATTCCTCTATATGTGTCCACACCGGTTGGTGATTCTATAGTGGTCGACCGAGTGCATCGTTCGTGTGTTGTGGTATTCGAGGGTATTGCGACCCGTGTCGACTTATTGCTTTTAGACATGGTGGACTTTGATGTTATATTGGGGATGGACTGGTTGTCCCCGTATCATGCTATCTTGGATTGTAAGGCCAAGACCATGACTTTGGCCTTGCCTGACTTGCCCTGACTTGAGTGGAGAGGGACCCCAGATCATGCCACCCGTAGTATTATTTCGTATGTCAAGGCTCGATGTATGGTAGAGAAGGCGTTTTTAGAATATTTAGCATATGTTCCCGACTCCAATATAGATGTTCCATCTATCGACTATGTTCCTATTGTTCGGGAGTTTCCCGAGGTTTTTCCTTCAGACCTGCCGGGTATGCCGCCCGACATGGATATTGATTTTTGTACTGATCTGGCTCCTGACACTCAACCTATTTCTATTCCGCCGTATCGCATAGCCCCGCCAGAGTTGAAAAAGCAGCTTCGCTACTTTCTTGATAAAGGTTTCATTAGACCCAGTATGTCGCCTTGGGGTGCACCAGTGTTGTGTGCGAAGAAAAGGGACGGGTCGATGAGGATGTGCATTGATTACCGACAGTTGAACAAGGTGACAATAAAGAACAAGTATCCAATGCCGAGGATTGACGATTTGTTTTACCAGCTCCATGGTTCCAGGGAGTTTTCGAAGATAGATTTGAGGTCTGGTTATCATCAGCTGAGGATTAGGGCATCTGATGTCCTTAAGACATCATTTCGTACTCGTTATGGGCATTATGAGTTTTTTGTCATGTCGTTTGTATTGACCAATGCCCCGACAACATTCATGGAGTTGATGAACCGAGTGTTCAGGCCTTACTTGGATTTATTTATGATTGTATTCGTTGATGATATCTTGGTATACTCCAGTAGTCAGGAGGAGCATAAGCAGCACCTCAGAGTGGTTCTTCAGACTCTGAAGGATAGCTAGTTGTATGCCAACTTCTCAAAGTGCGAATTTTGGATTAGTTCAGTAGCATTCCTGGGTCATGTCGTATCACCAGAGGGTATTTAGGTAGACCCGAAGAAGATATAGGTAGTCAAGAACTGGCCTCGACAAGCTTCAGCTACAGATATTCGTTGCTTCTTAGGGTAAGATGGTTACTACACACGTTTTGTGGAGGGGTTTTCATCCATCGCAGCCCCGCTGACTAGAATGACTCAGAAGGGTGCCCAGTTCAGGTGGTCAGATGAGTGCGAGGTGAGCTTCCAGAAGCTTAAGACAGCTCTGACTACGGCACCGATATTGGTTTTGCCCACGGGATCTGTTACTTATACTGTATATTGTTAGGATTTATGCCCTTCACTAGAGGGGGGGGGGTGAATAGTGAGGCACGAGAATGTCGATAGATTTTGCGGAATTAAAATTGCAGGAGTAAAGTAAGTGCAGTAATTAAAAGAGTAAGGAGAGGACACACCGAATTTATACTGGTTCACCACAACGTGTGGTTAGTCCAGTCTCCCGAGAGACTCTCTCGAGTTTACACTAACTCCGTTAAGCTTACGGGTGCCTAACAAACCGTTACACTTGCTCGTAGATGTACGCTCTACAAGACTTCAACTTGCTCGAGGATACCTCACCTCAAGACTTCACCTTGCTCGTGGATACCGCACCACAAGACTTCACACACTAAGATTGAAGGTACTTAGCAAACCCAACGCTCAATGAGAAGGTATGGTCTTCTCAAGAACCTTTCTCTTTTACAACAAGAACTCTCTAAGAAGAGTAGATAAAGAGATACAATATAAGCTCTATGAACAACACAAAGTTGTCTCTCAAATGGCTCAACAAAAGCTCTAAATATGATGTATAAATGTTATCAATATATTCAAGAATAATGAGAGATGTTGTTCATCTAAAATCAGCTCCAAAGACCTCTATTTATAGGGTGTGGAGGTGATATAGCCGTTGCCCAACGTTCAAACACTAAATATGATTTTCTAACAGAATAATCGATTATTGATTTTGCATAATCGATTATGTGACTTTAACGTTCAGAAAACTAGTTGTTGGAAGGCAACGGTCAGGCAGATGATCGATTATGCACAAGGTGATAATCGATTATTTTGTGGGACTAGCCCAATAATTGATTATCACCTTGTGCATAATCGATTATTGTGGTTTGCTGGAATTTCCAGATTCCAAATAATCGATTATCAAGTTGTGAATAATCGATTATTTGCCCATTCTGTCCAGAAGTGAAAACTTACTTCAAAAACCATTTTGGTTAAAATGAAAACGTTAAAATCATTTTGTTTGAAGTATATTAAAAATGTTTATGATATATATGATTTAATAAAATGATTTTATGCATATTTATGATGACCTATGTTGAGCCAAAAGACGAGATAACTTAAACGTTGCTCTTACATTGGTTCTACCTAACGACCTACGCCTTAGGTCTTCGGTCTTGAACTTTTGAGCTCGCCTTGGCTTGTCTATGCAATCCCTTCATCAATATGCTTCTTCGCATTCAATCTTGATTGTTTGATTCATCACCATTGATTTGTCGACCCTCTGATTGTTTGCTGATTCATCTTCATTGTTTGTCATACAATAACATTGTTTGACAGTTGATTTCATTGTTTGTCATTCATCAAAACCTATACCTGGAAATCATGCTAATACAACCAAAGCACACATATCATGGATAGAATGATTTCCTACAATTTCCCCCTTTTTGATAATGACAAACAATAGGAGATATGCATATCGGATTCCCCCTAAAGCCATGCTATTCTCCCTTAATTGAGTATTCCCCCTCAGATAAGGCATACAAAAAGGTAGAGACATTCCCCCTTATTAGATGCATATCGCCTAAGCTCTTCCCCCTTTTGGCATTAGCAAAAAGATTATACAAAGCCTACTTCCCCCGTTTGACACTTCCAACTGTTAGTGTCAAAAATAAAATAGGAAATACAATGAGGAATATACATGATGACGATTTTCAAATACTTAAAAATCATACCAACATAAAATGATACCAAATGTTAGTAAAAACATAACAGCCATACTAAAGGTTATTTTTAGTAAATCATATTACTTATAAACATATCAACTGTTAATTTTTAACAAACCAATAGTTGTATTAAAAACATGAATCATTTATTTTTCAAGAATATACCAACTGTTATTCAAACCAAATATTCATCAAAACATGAATCAATCATTATTTTAAAAAAAATAATTGATACCAATTGTTATTCAAAATAAAAGTTATCAAAACATGAATAAACAAGAATAATTGATACCAATTGTTAACAAAGACATATCAATCGTTAACACATATCAACTATTACGTTTTTATCAAAAATATGATAACTAACCAAAATTCCCCCTCGATGCAATAAGGTTTCGTGCTTGGTGCATCTACTATGATATTGGAGTCTTCAAGCACACCTGCAAACGTACCTAAAAATAGTTTTTAGGTACCCAACCACTTTTGGATCCTTGGGGGTTAGACAAATAATAATCATAGCCAAAAGATAAATCCCTATGTTTTGTAAAACATACGGGTGCTATGTGTCCTACCCGGTTGCAATTATGACATATAACATTCGGGTTGTGCATATGTCTTGGTTGAGCCAAAAACGTTCTAGGTGATCTAAAGACATTATTCCTAGAAGAGTTGAAATTCCTAGAGTCATTTCTAGGTGGTCTAAAATGATTCATTCTAGACTTATCAACAAAATTTCTAGAATTATTTCTAGGTTGTGCAACACCATCCCTATCATGATTCTTATTCTTTTTAGGCCTTTGATTCTTCCTGGGCTTTCTCTTCTTAATTTCTTCAACAGTTTTAGGATCTTCTACACTTCGTTTTTCTAGTGTGTTCCTAAGTTCTATGTTCTCTAATTTCAAAGAATCACAAGATGAACAATTTGAATTTTGATCAATTGAAGAAGTTTCATTCATGTCCTTAATTTTATTTCTAAGATCAATATTGTCATTTTCCAAAAATGTATTTTTCTCTTCTAAAACTTTAATTTTAGCCTTGGCCTCTTTGGAGATTTTTGAAGACTTTTTCAATTCATCATATAATTCTTGAAAAGCTTCTTGTAATTCTTCATAAGAGTAAGAGTTAGGAGTACTTACCTCTTCTTCCTTGATGGCCATGAGGCATAGGGCGGCAGTTTCATCACCCGAGCTGTCCGAATCCCATGTCACGCGCCTTTGGTGTTTCTTCTTCTTCTTATCCTTGGGCTTTGGACAATGTGACTTGGTGTGGCCAAGTTTTCCACAATTATGGCATGAAGGACTTGGTTCTTCCTTCTTCATTTCCTTCTTCATAAACTACTTTTCAATTAAATTGTTGGAAATAGTATCATCATCGCTTTCCGAATCACTTACTTCTACTCTTTTAGAAGATGAGGCTTTGAAGGCAATACCTGGACTTTTCTCATCTCCAAATGAAGGTTTAAGAATTGTGCTTTCATGTTGAGGTTACCTCTTAGTCCATCAATTGTGACGTCCGTGATTCCTATCGACTCTTGGATGGCATTGGCTTTGGAACGCCATTCCGGAGTGAGACTCCGCAGGATTTTTCGAACAAGATCTTTGTTCGAATATACTTTCCCAAGAGCATGGAGATCGTTGATGATCATTGAGAATCGATCAAACATATCATCGATGCTTTCAGGCTCCTTCATTCTAAAGAGTTCATATTCATGTGTTAGAAAATCAACTCTAGCTTCTCGGACTTGAGGCGTACCTTCATAAGTGATTTAAAGCTTATCCCTCATCTCTTTGGCGGTTGTGCAGCAAGAGATCTTTCGATAGTCATCCGGATTCACGGCACAATACAACATATTGATGGCCTTTGCGTTATTTTCAACCTTCTTGATATCTTCGGCATTATATTCATCTTCCCCCTTTGGAACCATGATTTCCCAAACTTTCTTTGTCGGCATTTGTTCACCGTTCTTGATGATGTACCATAATCGAAAGTTATTTGATTGGATGAATATTCTCATCCTCTCTTTCCAATATGTATAATTGTTTCCATCAAATAGTGGAGGCCTAATGGTAGAGTGTCCTTCGCTCATCATACCTGCGTTCAACATTCTCAACAAAAAAAATATATATCGTTCTCTCAACCGGTTAAGGCTTTCAGAGAGTTAGGCTCTGATACCAATTGCTAGGATTTATTCCCTTCACTAGAGGGGGGGGGGGTTAATAGTGAGGCACGAGAATGTCGATAGATTTTGCGGAATTGAAATTGCAGGAGTAAAGTAAGTGCAGTAATTAAAAGAGTAAGGAGAGGACACACCGAATTTATACTGGTTCACCACAACGTGTGGTTAGTCCAGTCTTCCGAGAGACTCTCTCGAGTTTACGCTAACTCCGTTAAGTTTACGGGTGCCTAACAAACCGTTACACTTGCTCGTAGATGTACGCTCTACAAGACTTCAACTTGCTCGAGGATACCTCACCTCAAGATTTGACCTTGCTCGTGAATACCGCACCACAAGACTTCACACACTAAGATTGAAGGTACTTAGCAAACCCAACGCTCAATGAGAAGGTATGGTCTTCTCAAGAACCTTTCTCTTTTACAACAAGAACTCTCTAAGAAGAGTAGATAAAGAGATACAATATAAGCTCTATGAACAACACAAAGTTGTCTCTCAAATGGCTCAAAAAAAGCTCTAAATATGATGTATAAATGTTATCAATATATTCAAGAATAATGAGAGATGTTGTTCATCTAAAATCAGCTCCAAAGACCTCTATTTATAGGGTGTGGAGGTGATATAGCCGTTGCCCAACGTTCAAACACTAAATCTGATTTTCCAACAGAATAATCGATTATTGACTTTGCATAATCGATTATGTGACTTTAACATTCAGAAAACTAGTCGTTGGAAGGCAACGGTCAGGCAGATAATCGATTATGCACAAGGTGATAATCGATTATTTTGTGGGACTAGCCCAATAATCGATTATCACCTTGTGTATAATCGATTATTGTGGTTTGCTGGAATTTTCAGATTCCAAATAATCGATTATCAAGTTGTGAATAATCGATTATTCGCCCATTCTGTCCAGAAGTGAAAACTTACTTCAAAAAATATTTTGGTTAAAATGAAAACATTAATATCATTTTGTTTGAAGTATATTAAAAATGTTTATGATATATATGATTTAATAAAATGATTTTATGCATATTTATGATGACCTATGTTGAGCCAAAAGACGAGATAACTTAAACGTTGCTCTTACATTGGTTCTACCTAACGACCTACGCCTTGGGTCTTCGGTCTTGAACTTTTGAGCTCGTCTTGGCTTGTCTATGCAATCCCTTCATCAATATGCTTCTTGGCATTCAATCTTGATTGTTTGATTCATCATCATTGATTTGTCGACCCTCTTGATTGTTTGCTAATTCATCTTCATTGTTTGTCATACAATAACATTGTTTGACAATTGATTTCATTGTTTGTCATTCATCAAAACCTATACCTGGAAATCATGCTAATACAACCAAAGCACATATATCATGGATAGAATGATTTCCTACATATATCGTGATGCTTCCCGCATCGGACTTGGCGCAGTGTTTATGCAAAACGGCAAGGTCATAGCATGTGCTTCGAGGAAGATAAATATCCACAAAAAGAATCATCCAGTTCATGACTTAGAGTTGGCAGCCATTGTTCATGCCTTGAAGATCTGGAGGCATTATTTGTATGGTGTGACGTGTGAAGTGTACACGGATCACAAGAGCCTTCAATACTTGTTCAAGCAGAAAGAGTTGAATTTGAGACAGCGGAGGTGGTTGGAGTTGTTAAAGGATTACGATGTTTCAATTTTATACCGCCCAGGGAAGGCAAATATGGTGGTCGATGCATTAAGTAGAAAGTCCGCCAGCATATGTAGTTCTGCATATATTCCGGTCAGCCAGAGACCACTTGCCTTGGATGTTCAGGCCATGGCCAATAGATTTGTGAGATTGGATATTTCTGAGCCCACTAGAGTGTTAGCTTTCACAGTTGCTCGCTCGTCATTGATGGGGCATATCCGGGAGAGGCAGTTTGATGATCCCCATTTGTGCGTCCCGAGAGACACGGTGCAGAGGAGAGGTGCCAAGGAGATGACTTTGGGAGATGATGGCATATTGAGGTTGCAGAGGCGAGTTTGAGTGCCCAATGTTGATGGTATTTGAGATTCGATCTTAGCGGAGGCCTATGTGGCTCATTGTCTAAGTTAATGTTATTCCGGACGCCGCGAAGATGTATCAGGATTTGAGACAGCATTATTGGTGGCGTAGAATGAAGAAGACATTGTTGCATATGTGGCTCATTGTCTAAATTGTCAGCAGGTTTAGTATGCGCATCAGAGGTCCGATGGATTATTTCAGACTATTGAGCCTCCCGAGTGGAAGTGGGAGAGAATCACCATGGATTTTGTTATTGGCCTTCCGATGACTCGGAAGAAGTTTGATGCTATATGTGTTTGTTGATAGGCTGACTAAGTCAACACATTTCATCCAGTTGCCACCACCTATTCATCCGAGAGGTACGTAGAGATTTATACCAGGGAGATCGTTTGCCTTCATGGGGTGCCCATATCTATTATTTCAGATCGGGGACCTCAAATTACCTCGCATTTCTGGAGAGCAGCGCAACATGAGTTGGGTACCCAGGTCCAGTTGAGAAAATCATTTCACCCCCACACAGACGGTCAGTTCGAGAGGACCATTCAGATTCTTGAGGATATAGTCTGAGCTTGCATTATTGATTTTGGAGGCTCGTGGGACCACTTCTTACCATTAGCGGAGTTTTCCTACAACAACAGCTACCAGTCTAGTATTCAGATGGCCTCGTATGAGACGTTGTATGGTAGATGGTGTCGGTCCCCAATCGGATGGTTTGAGCAGGGAGAGGCTCGGCTAATTGGTACAGATTTGGTACAGGAGGCCTTGGATAAGGTCAAGATCATTCAGGACAGACTTCGGTCAGCTCAGTCCAGGCAAGAGAGTGTTGCAGGTCGTAAGGTCAGGGATGTTGCTTTCATGGTTGGTGAGCGAGTATTGCTCTGGTATATTGCCCCGTTTGAGATTCAGGACCGTGTGAGGAATGTGGCCTATAGACATGCATTGCTCCCTAGCTTGTCAGCCGTGCATCCGATGTTTCATGTATCCATGCTTCGGAAGTAGCACGGTGATCCCACCCACGTGATAGATTTCAGCACTGTCCAATTGGACAAGGATCTATATAAGGAGGAGCCGGTGGCTATCTTAGACCAGCAGGTTCGACAGCTGAGGTCGCGGAGTATTCCTTCAGTGCATGTTCAGTGGAGAGGTTAGCCTCCTTAGGCATCGACATGGGAGTCCGAGTCTGATATGCGGAGCCGTTATCCCCATCTATTCCCCGACTCAGGTACTCCTTTCTTTTGTCCGTTCGAGGACGAATGGTTGTTTTAGAGATGGAGGATGTGACGATCCAAAGGGTCATCACCGTAATTCTCCCTTTCCTTGCACTTCTGAGACCTTGATGACCTCTTATTTGGTTGCCTCAATTTTCATGCGCAGTCCGAGCGCAAAGCTGGAACATTGTTATGTGAAAATATTTGAATTCTGTGTTAAAAACTATGAATTTTGATACTAATATTGCTATAGTTGACATTGGTCAACATTTTGGGCAAACAGACCTCGACCCATGGTGTGACGGTCCCAGAGGGTCCGTAATGAAAGTTAGGACCTGGGCGTATTCTCGGAATCCAAATCCGAGGTCCCTGGCCCGAGTACAAAGCTTTTTTGTGCAATTACATTTGAAAATGCTTAAGGTAAAATAAAAATGAAAATTAGATAAAACATGATAGTATCGGGCTCGTATTTTGGTTCCGACACCCGGTGTAAGTCCTAAATGGGCGTTAAGCACTATCTGTAAAGTTTGGTTTGAAATGGACGTCGTTTGACGCGTTTCGGACTAAAAGTGGAAAAACTTGAAAGTTTAGAACTTTGAAACGGAAATCATGAGCTTTGGAGGTTGATTCTTTGATTTTGATGTTATATTGGCAATTTGATTGCACGAGTAAGTCCGTAGGATGTTTTGGAGATTGGGTGCATGTTTGGGTTGGAGCCGCGAGGGCTCGGGTGAGTTTCGGATAGGTGTTAGGCTCATTTGAAATGTTTTTAACTGCTGGTGTCTGCAGTCTTCGCAATTGCGAAGAGTTGTTCGCATTTGCAAACATCCCCTATTTGGCACTGACATTGCAAATGCGATGTTTTTTTCGCAATTGCGATATTTCCCCATAGCAGAAAGACTTCGCAAATGCGAAGTCCAATCTCGCATTTGCGACTTCCCCAGACCAAAGCCTATGTTAGTATTTGCGAACCTTCTTCCGCAAATGCGAGTTTTCCCTTTTCCCTTACCCAGTTCGCAATTGCGAGGTCCTTTTCATTTCTCCCCAGTTCGCAAATGCGAAGTTTATGTCGCATTTACGACATCTGCACCCCTGCAACTGATACTTAAATGAATTCAAACCTCACTTTTCATTTTTTTTCAAAACCTAAAACCACCATAGGCGATTTGTCTCAAACCCCTTTGTCCCCAAACTACTTGTAAGTCAACTTTTACTAGTTTTATTAATTCTTTATCCTCTTCTAACATGATTTCATCCTTAAATAAAAGCTTTCCTCGTTAAAAATGGGGGGTTTGGGGTAGAACATAGGTTTTCATAAAATTGGGAATTTGGACCTCAATTTGGGGTTCGATTTCGAAACAAATTGCATATATAAAGTTGTGGGGGGAATGGGAAACCCGGTTTTGGTTCGAACATTGAGTTTTGACCACGTCGGGCCGGGGGCATTTTGGGAATTTTGAGTAAAACTTTGTGAATTTCATTCTTATGCGTTGAAATTGATTTAACTAGCATTTGTTGATATATTTGAGTAAATTGTGGTTAGATCCGACCGGTTTTGAAGCGAACTAGAAGGGTAAAGCTATCCTAGAAGTGTGAGTTGAGTTTGAAGCCTTTGAGGTAAGTGTTTGATCTAACTTTAGCTTGAGGGAATAGGATTAGGGTATTTGATTGCTATTTGCTAAATGATCGAGTACGGTGTATGTGTATGGTGACGAGTATCTATACACCAGTGTCAAGCATGACAACGAGTCGCAATTGCCTTAGAATTCGAAAGATGTGAAATAATTGAGTTATTTGGCCACTAAATAAATTATAAAATGATTGTAGAAAGGTAAATAAGCCAAAGAAGGAAGTGTAGTACTTTTCCCTTGCCGGGACTTGTTGTTGAATTTTTTTCCCTTGCCAGGACGAGTAAGTTATGATTATTAAATTCTCCCTTGCCGGGATATTTTGGGCTATAGCTGTACCCTTGCCGGGTTTAACTGGTGTGTGGATGAACTTAGCTAATGGGGCCTCCTTTGAGGAGATTGTTGGAATTGTCTTATTATAATATGGGATCGTGTGGCACGCCGTCCACTTATATATATATTATGGGATTGTGTAGCACGCCATCCACTTCTAAATATAGTATGGGATCGTGTGGAACGCCGTCCACTTATTGTTATCGGCCTGAGATGTTGCGGGATCGTGTGGCACGCCGTCCACTTATATATATTGCATAATGAGATCGTGTGGCGCACCGTCCACTGTAGATGAGTAGATCATGAAAAGCTCAGATAGAGTTATTATTATTACTGATGTCCCATCTTTATCTTGTATTCCCCCCCACTTTTATTCGTATTATGTTGTTATTGTTCCTTTCTCGAACTTGTATATCATTATTGCACATGTTAATTTTGGTAGGTCCTGTCTAGCCTCGTCACTACTTCGCCGGGGTTAGCCCAGGCACTTACCTGCACATGTGGTCGGTTGTGCTGATACTACGCTTCTGTACCTTTTTGTGCACAGGTCAGGATGCAGCCTACGGACCGCAGCCATAGTTCGGGAGCGATCCTTCAGTCCAGAGACTCTGAGGTAGTTTGCTGGTGTTCGCGAGCCCTGAGTCTCCTCTATCTTTTCTAGTTTGTTTTATTTGTATCAAATAGACATATGATGTATTTCTATCAGACTACTGTTTTTAGTACTCTTTAGTTGTCCGTGAGCAGTGACACCAGATACTGGTTAGAGACATTTGTTAGTTGTTCCACAACTTATTTTTATTACTGTTACTAAATGACTTCCGCATGTTTTAATTAATTTTTCTAGTATTTAACTTGTTTTAGATTAAGTTTGTAAAAAGGATTATGAGGGTTGGTTTGCCAAGCTTCGACAGTAGGCGCTATCACGACTCCTGATGGTGTATAAATTCGGATCGTGACATAATTCAAATACTTTATACCAATATAACAGATTAAAATTAAACTTATACCAAAAAGTTTAATGAAAGTTATTCAATTCAACTCATTGAAATGCTTTTTGGCATGGTATAAAAGTACTACAACTTTATAGATCCCTAAGTAATACAAAATCTAATTCTAAATTATCAGCATTACCAAACACCTTCTTCTCTACCTACCATATCAACGATTAATGTTTGAGAAAGAGAATATAAATAATTTGAAGGAAAAACAAAATAGAAACACACTAAGTACTAATCTTAGATCTAATTTTTTGTTACTGATGACACTAAATAAACTGGAAAACAATTAAGAAGACAAAAATCATGTTAAAAAAAATCT
The DNA here is from genome assembly GCA_034376525.1 of Nicotiana benthamiana. Classification (NCBI taxonomy): domain Eukaryota; kingdom Viridiplantae; phylum Streptophyta; class Magnoliopsida; order Solanales; family Solanaceae; genus Nicotiana; species Nicotiana benthamiana. The sequence continues at coordinate 7,906,233 of CM067331.1, read as the reverse complement.
AAAATCTATACACCTACTCTGCTGATATTCGAAATAGTGTAATAAAATGCTCTAAAACCTAATCAAAGTTCAAGCTCCAGTATAAACAAGCACAGAGAATACAGTACATGCTAAAGAAGCCCTTTTGACAATTTCATGTGATTTTACATCTATCCCTTTAACAAATACTGCTGCCGTCCACCCTCAGTCGCGCGGATATTGCAGAAAACAACAAAAGAAACAAAAAATTGCAGAATCCTTTTTTCAATTTCTGATTCAATTGGAAAAAACAAGCACGAAGAAGAAAGAAGAAAAAAAACTGATTAAAGAAAAAAAAAATTGAACTCACTATTGATTAGGCGGATAATCAAAGAGATGAATTTTTGCACCAACCTTCTGAGCTCTCCGCAACTTCTGAATTTTGAAGAAGATAATTAGCAGCAAGCTAGCCTCTTAGGAATTTTGATGAAGATTATAAGCAGTGAGCCTCCGCAGCACAAATTAAGAAAATATTATCCGAACTCTACTTTTTAGTTTTGCCTCTTAGGGATAGAAGATTATGGATTTTGTGAAACTATTTTGGAGGGATTATGTGTGAAAGTGAATTTGGAGCTTTGCCTCTTAGGAATAGAAGTTTAGAGATTTTGTGAAACTATTTTGGAGGGATTAAGCGTGAAAGTGAATTTGGAGGGATGATTATGAAATTTTGGAGCGTTTTTTCTTTTTACTTTTTCTTTTTGCCTGTTCGCGCGCTGTACCCTGCTGAAATCATTAGAGAATAGATATTAACTTTTGTATCGACTAGAATAAGTCTGGTCATGTATTTAGAAAATAGATTTGTCTTTTAAAGATAAAATAAAATTCTCATCCCAATAAGCACACTTTTGGGGACCACATTTAAAGCTTGTCGCTAAATACTGGTCTCTAATAAAGATTTTTCTTGTAGTGTGAGTATCAAGTTCTTAATGGATGGGAGGAATAAGTAACTGTGATGAATGAGACGTTGCGAGGAATGAGTGATTGTAAGGTTGGAGGGAACGGGAGGACAAACTGATTGTTGCCCTATGAGGTTGCATTTAATATTATCATTGTTGTACTTAGTTGCCATATATCACTATCTTTTTGAAATATCTAAAAGATATTATCTTTTGTTCATTCGAACATTATATAAAATTACTATTTGGTATGTTGCTACTGCTGGAATTGAACTATAACTATATAGCTTATCACTATCTTTAGCTGTTTATCTAGTATTGTTACTTGTTGAGTTGGTTGTATTCATACTACATCCTACATATCGTGTGTACATCCAGGTGCTTTCAGATACAATGATTGTTAAATCTTAGAGTGTTATTGAGTTGAGACATCAAAGTAGTTGTTTGGCGCCTGCTGGTCTTGCCTCCTTTCCTTTCATTTTTGTACTATTCTATATTTTCATATAGTATTTTTATCAGTTGGATATAGTTATCATTTAGATACTCATGTACTCAATGACACCAGGTTTTGGGAGCGTAATTGTACCAAATATTATGGGATTTTCTATAAAAATAAAATTATTATGTTTTCAAAGATAAAAGAATTTTGGGATTTATTGAGGTTATTGGCTTGCCAAGTATCGAAATAGGCACCATCATGACAGGTGAGATTTTTTTGGTAGTGACAAGTTGGTAGCAGGTACTAGGTTCATATGTTCTCCAAGTCATGAGCAAGTGTCTAGTAGGGTCTTGTTGATCGGTATGAGGACGTCCATACTTATCTTCAAGCGGATACAAGTTTTTTAAGATAAACTTCCCATCTTTCTTTTCTTATCATGCGATGTTGATTCATCTTGAAGTGTATCTCTTTGAATTTGTTTCACTTGCTCGTATGCACATGTGAGCACTTGGTATCAGCTGTGCCTCGAAGGATTGTGATTCTACGGACGAGGTACGAGATGTGTTTTATCTTTTGTGGTGATAGGACGGTCTAGAGTTATTGAGGCCAGGTTTAGACCGCTGCTTAGGCCCGATAGTTTGAGTTTCCAAAACTTGTGCTTTTGGAGTTATATGTCCGGGAATGTTCTTGTGAGCAGTATTTGTTGCTTGGAGTGTCTAGATGACCATATGAGATATTATGATTGCGGGGTGTGTTATCAAATGGTTTAAAAGTGAAAAAAGGAGTTTTCTTGAGATGTCAAAAGGACTATTGAGTTTTTGAGTTCTGTCTACCTTGACGTATAGTCTCGAGTTATGGGAGTGTTGAAGGATCTTTCACATGGCATTTCCATACTTTTGTTGGTCAAATCAGTCTCTGAATCCGAAGAAATATCACAATTATCACATTAAACTTGGTGAATCATACTTGAAATAAAATTTAGAACAAAACTTCCTATAATATCTGTCTATCTCAACCCCACAACCACGCCCTGTTAATTTCCTTCTTTGTAAATTCTTTTAAGATAAAATGTATACTCGTGGATCCAGGTAGCTCGCCTAGTATTGTCAGGTCGAGTGTAAGGGAACTGCTCGGATTACTCGATCAAATCGTGCCCGCCACTCAGGTCCTCCACGGATTCAACATGGTAAGTGAAACAACAAAAGGAGAAATAATCCTCCTGGTTACCATGGCCGGCATGACTCAAAATACCAAATTCCATGTTATTGATGGAGACATGAGGTATAATGCGTTGTACGGTCAACCGTGGATACACTGCATGGGAGTAGTGCCATCCATCCTTCAGTAGATGATATAACTTCCAACAAAGGACGACAATAAAATCATCTACGGGGAAGAGCATGCGGCAAGGGAAATGTTCGCCATACACGATGTGATACCAACGCTTGTATGTCCAACCCTGAGTAAAAAGGGCAAATTAGGCTTCCCCCTTTATCAACCTTGATAGAGCAAAGTAAAAATCCACACCGCATTTTTTCCTGAAGAAATTATGATGAATCAATCATGAGGAATTGTTGGCATATCTCACTTCAAAGTACGACTTTCTCCTTCATTATTTAAAATTTGGAACTAACCCTTATGCTGGCCCATACAGGATCTGTCATAATGCTAGCATTGCCTGAAGAACTCAAGCCTCTAAAAAACACCTGTTACACACTTTTCGTTCTATCGCGTTTTTGTCCAAAAAGAAGGGTTTTACCAGCAAGGTTTATAGGGAGGAAGCATTTGCGTGCCACCTAAGTAAACCTTCGTAGATGCTCAAAACTTCTGTTGCATACTAATTTTTAATGGTGAGGAGCATTCCCCCAAAGAGATAGCAGCTCAAATTGTTTGGCCACTGAATCGAACGGGGATTCACATTTTCGAATTAATTTACAACATAAAATAAAACTAAATAGATCCACTTTATTTATCACATCAAAAACAAGCAAGAGGTGGAATACCACAATAGGCGAATATACGAGATTATACTGACAAACAAAGAATTGGATTTGGTTAGACAATGTGTGGTTGGTAAACAAGGATTTCCCATACGCAATCCTTTGTATAGACGTTGTGGCAGACGGACGCTACCAGCGTAGACATATTGCCAACGAATTTATAATGTGTGTATCTACGATAATCTCATTTCTTTCGATATGTAATTGTCAGCAAAGTTGTATCTTTTTTTTTTCAAATCCAAAAAGCTTTTCTTACTTAGGGGCTGGGTCAACTATTCAATCAAATGATATTTCCATTACTACCATTATTATGATAATGCACATTTCTTTTCTATATATGGAAACTTCAAAAATCATCATATAATAATCCAAAAATTGCAATAATCCTCTTATCCCTCCAACTAATAATCTTGTATAAAAGCATCTATGTAAGCAAGAGGAATTGGAAGGACACACCTCTGGTACGATGTGCATGGACAAACAGTCGAAAGAACCTTGTACGTATAGTCAAAACCTCGTTGGCACATACGTGTACAATTGTACCAAGTAATCAAAGAATACCTTTTGTCAAATATACTTTCGCACAGTAAGATAACAATTTGTTTGCCAAAGATTTCCTGAACACTTGGGGACTAACACCAGCAATTAATCGCTTAGACGGCCTCCGGTTCGAATCTCCAGAATCAGAAAAACCTTCATGTAAGGCAACGCGGAGATCCCCCATCTTCACCAACATCAAGGGTACCTTGAGTATTTGGAGACTGTCACCAGGTGCCAAACGCTTGAATGTCTTGGGTTGTAAGACCCCATGCGAGCAAACTCAACCTAGCAATGATCTATTCAACACAACAACATATAGTTACGTCAATAGATCAAAGGTTATCTTAAACCAATATCACCTCGTACTCCAAAATGAATGTTCAGCATGCTTGCAGCATTGGTCCCTCCACCGAATGTGTCGCAAAATACTCGAAGACTTAGCTTCAACAATATGGCACATGCACGACCCCTAGGTCGGAACTCCGGGCTCATGAAGCCTAAGCAAGGTAACTCTGAGATCATGAATAATGGCCTTCGATCCTAAGCAAACTCGATGACTCGAAGACTGTTTTCAATAGCCGTGCACTAGAAAACCGAGGGTGGTAAGACCTCGAGCTGGCAGACTCGGTATAGCTATATATATTCAACGGGCATGACAAAACTGTAAGACCTCAACGGGCATGACAAAACTCAATGACCTCAATAGGGATGACAAACTATACGAAATGACAAACTGTAAAATCTCAACATGTATGAAAATTTTGTAAGACCTTCCATAGGAATAAAACTCAATCCCAAAGTTTAAGCTCTATATCGCATTTGTGAGAATATCGAAAAGGAATACCCTTGAAGTAGATGCCTAAACTATCACTTGGGATAAAAATTGGCTCCGGCCTAACACATATGACTACAGTCGAAACGGCTGCACCAGCAAAACGAAAGCGACTTGGGGACGCCTGACTGTCACTAACAAAATCGCATGCCATTACTTTGAATATACTTTAAAAGAACCGATTGAAACAGGCTTCCCTCAACAGGCAAACGAGCTTCGACTTTGTCATCTCCTAATCTCAAGGATTTGAGCTACTCATCCTACAAGCTAACAACCTTCTGAGGTGTTGGAACATTGCCGCTAATGACTTAAAATCGAGGTTCTTCTAGAACCAATGAAGGGCCAGGCAAAATCATTTAAAAAAGGTCTTATCGAGAGGAAAAAAAAGCTAAAAATATGTCCACATGCAAAAGCCTAAGAGCCATTATCGGCAACAAAACTAGCCTCTGGGCCGCACACTAATAGGTATCAAGACCAAATACCGTAAGAGCGACTGTTGCCAGCACTAAAATTAAAAACTTGAGGATTAGAATGAACTCGAGTCTCAACCCAATTTGGAGATTGGATCCAATATATTTAACTACAATATGCCTATGGGCACAACATAAGTACCATTATCTCCAGCCAAATGAAGCTCAAGGCACACGCTTAAAGTGTCACTTCGACCTGAGGAGTATATAATCCATTTTTTGTCCGCCCATGTAGGCACAAAAAACTTGAGGGCTAATGATTGAGTCGGAACGGAACCGGAGAGTGATCATGAAGGATTTAAAATACAAATGGCTAAGGCCAAGAAATAAGAAACATTATAATCTACCCGTGCGGACGCAGGGGGTTGAAGGTCAGGTAAGCTCAAATTGAAGCATGACTTAGAGACTAAACCCAAAATTGCTGGCCAAAGCATAAGAGGTATAATGCCGGCTCGCACTAAAGGTTGCGTCTGCCGAGCGTCCAGAAGACCTCGAACCTGCTAACGAGCTCCGAAACCAGCCCACTTGGTCACAAGCAATACAAATGAAGATGCAAAGGAGATAAGACTTCAAGTTTCTTTTCTTTTTTTTAAAGGGGCAAAAAGTGCAATCCCCATCCACAACCATACTCTTCGAACATCAAAATGTTATGGCCTATCAGCCCCAGCTTCACTCAAACTCTTCTAAGAGGACAAAACCCTTGGATCTGACCTCTACAGCAATCTCTCCCCGGTCAATGAACGTATCCCTTTATATTTTTCTGTCAATCGAGATACAACTCTAACTCAACTCGGACATCACTGGCATCTTTCAAATGGGTCACCATTTCATCATCAGCCCTGGTCCGACCCAAATGCTTCTTTAGTCCAAGTGTTGATTATTTTAACCAGGACCTTGGAGGGATTAGACTCCATCTTCACAATCATATGAACTCGAACCAAATCTTGAACTACACCTGAGTCCTCAGTTCACGACAAGCATTCCTAACTCGGCTTTGCCCCTAAGCAAAATGCTTACTATGATAGGGCTCCTGCCCAATCAAATAGCTCTCATAATTTGAAGCTCCGATACTCCCCATATTACCAATACATCAACAAAATCTTTACCTCCATGCCAAGAAGCCTAAGGGACTCGCCCTCATGTAGAGTCCTCTGTGGCCAAGTACAATGATGACGAAGCTCAAAGCTAAGCCTATCAAAGTCATGTAGAGGTAATAATTGATGAAGAAGGCAAGACAAGAGACGCAGAAGAACTATGCCAAGACTTACCACAAAATGAAGCCCACAGTCTTTTATGGAGGTCGAAGCACACTCTTGTTGGCCTAGCCTTGTAAGCCTTGGAAACAACAAACCACGATTGAAACATGATCACTCGGAGGAATCATTACTCCAGAATAAATAATTTTAAGAAGAACAGGTTTGGGTGATGTTCTCTCGCCGGAAACAAGGACCCATTAAGCCTCGCTAAAGGCTCCATCTATCTACGAGTGCGTACACAATTTATTGCAATCTTCTCCTAACTCAGAAGCCCACAACTCCCCCTCCACTCTGTAGGAGCACTGGCTCACCCCTAGGGGACCATCCGATACCTGTCGACGCTCGTCGAAACATGACAAAAGAAGGTAGAACTGGCAAAGCGTGGCGCGCCACCTAAAGATTATTGCTTCTTTTTTAGCAAATAATATGGGTTCCTTAGGTATAATACCCACAGTTGCACCCGAGTAGAGTGACTTGTTCGTGCTCGATCTATGCCAACCTTGGCAACAACAACTAAGGATGTGATAAATAAGCACCACGAAATTGGAAGACCCCAATGGCCCTAATAACATGGAGGGGGCTTCCCCCGTTAGATTAATCCAGTTATTGCCGCAATAGCTGGTGCAAAACTGGAACACTGAAAGGCGGATAGATGTATAGACATTTTGATACTAAAAACATGGTGCATAAAATGGTGGCGCCATGAGATGGGGTAACCCCTGGGAGGGCAGAAACAACCTTATGCCATACATTGGAAGGACTGCGATGATTCGAATCCAATCGAAGACGCCAATAATAAGAACCACCGCAGCCTCGTGGCTGTACTCAACTTTAAAGACATCCGTCATAGTAAGACGACACTTCAGAGAGCCAACAACGCCTTCATCAATGTAATACTGGCACACAACTTCGATTATCTCCACCGAGGGAAACATGTCCTTGAAGAAATAAGCAGTTTTGAATGACATCCATACAAACCAGGCTCTGTATACTGTCCAGGTTAGTTCGAGCCTGAGGAATCCTCCGTTCTGGAGCTTCTTTAAGGAAATCACTAGCATTCCGCGCTCGCGGGTCCCTTAGAAAATTTCTTTTCGAAGGTTATTGTGAGTGCACCAACACCTTCGCTGAGATTATAGCCTATTAGGAGGACTGTCAAACTATCAATCAAGACTAGCGGGCATGAAACCTAGCTTCCCTAGGAAAAAAAGGAACGTCGGTACGAATAAAGTACCGAGTATGTAAGGCAGGAAAGCATAAACAAGAAGAGTAATGTAAGAAGAGATAAATGAGATGCAACATGTAACATCTAAGTGCCTTTGGGGGCTATTGATATAAAAGGCATAATACGTATATATACATAAACTTTAAAACACATTCGCCTCTGTGGGTATCAGCATCATAATATCTTACCCGGCCTCAAAGAGGACTAGGTAAAAATGTACCCAGCCATGATAAGGCTTAGTAGAATCGCACCCGACCACGTGGAGATCAGTAAAAAAAACCTTATTAGGGGTTGCACAATAGGTGACGTACCCTGCCAACTATAGCGCGTCTCAGTTAAGTAAAATAGATACTACAGATAATGCATGCTAGACTCATGAAATTACCTTATAAACCTATTGGAGTGACTTAAGAAAACTATGGACATCCATACCCTCAATATGAACTTTCTGTAGGATTCAAGTATCATACAAACTTTCTTAGAATAATTTTTTAATAAAACAACATGGATAACCTTAGTTGCTAGGAGTAGACTCGTTATTAAGTAGCGTATTCATTTCAGTTTAGATCATGCCAAAAGAATAAAGGAAGTTCCTTAACATACCTTATACCCATTGAGTGATTAATCCTTTCCAAGCAATATTTCAAATAAGTCAACTCAACCTATCATCGAATAAGGAGATTCAAAATGAGTGATGAGCAAAGGTAAGTCTATGACTTAAGCTAGTAGCTCATTTATGTAAATTTGGATAGCATCTCCCTTGTAACAAGTGTTTATACCCAATTTTCCCCTACTACTCTCAAAATGGCATATGTATGTTTATATGAGCATCCCAACGAATTTTGGCATTTATAAAGAATTTTAAAACTAATTCGTGGCCTATTTTATGCCACAAATCCCAATAATTATTCCTCAAAACTTGCCATTTAAGAGAATAGTTTATTTTATCCTGACATTTGCATGAAAATATAATTTACGTGATTTTTTTATAATTTTACGAGTCCATTGTGTATATTTTAGATTAAATTGCGTGGAATTGCAATTTTAGCCCATTACCTGATTTAATAGCAATTTTAATTACAAAATCAATACCAATATTTTTAATTTAATACTTATATATTGATTACCATCTCAGTACTTTTAATTTTATTTTAAACTTCTTTTGCTATTTTTATAAATTCAAAATAGAAAAATGGATATTTATTTTTTTGGCAATCCACTAGGCAGAGCCTAGGGCTAGTTTTTTATTAATTACAGAAAAGAAACATTACGACAATTAGGAGAAATACTAATATGACAATAGCACCGGAGTTGTTACCCATATATCAAAAACCGGGTAAACCATACCATACTAATCCTATTGAGGCTTCAAAACCTCATTACTAGCAAGCAATTAAGAAATAAGAACTTGAAAGGACCAAATAAGCTATGATCATCACAGAGTTCATAACATACTCTATGATGAGATTACATATGAGGATACTAAGACGGTAAAGTAGATATATGAGGAAGCCATGAAGGTGGTCTCCTTTCTCCAAATTTGTGAGGAATTCAAAATTGTAGTTTATTGTCTTTGTCCAAAATTTTTCTCAAAATGTCTTCAAATTCATGCTTTGTTCTTCGTTCGATTGGGCTTTGTAAGAGTTGTTTGAGTGACCTGTTTTTGCTTTGCAGTTCTCATTGGGAGGCTCTTTATGTTTGCGTCTTCAAACACCCGGCCGTCCCAGCTTCTATCCCTTTGACGACACTTTTTACTTGTTTTGCTGTGCATTGGTGACAAATGACCTTTTCTTGAAGCATCTTTCTGGCATTGCGTTAAGATATCCTCTTCCTCCCCTTCTTCATATATATGGCTTCCTTCCATAGCATTCAGGAGTTGTCTTTGCTCTTAAGAGATTAGTGGAGCAGATGATACAGGCTGGTACTGCCCCACCTGTGAAAATGCTATTGAGTTGCTATTAGAAGAAGGACAGTTAATAGGTTTAATTTCATTCCTTTGCTGTTGTGTCTTGTGTGCAAAGGTTGCTTCATTGCATCCATTAGTTTCCTCTCCTCCAAAGTAGTGAATGGTTCTGTTGGTACAATCTGATTCTGTCCAAAAGTTGGGAGTGCTGTTTCATTTCCAACAACTGATGTTTCTCCCGAGAATTTGATTACTTGTACATTTTGTGTTGTTTCTATTTGGTCGATCTTTGTTGTTGCTGTATTTGAAGTACCTGCCGTTGCAGTATTTCTTGGAATAAAAACTGGAGCATTATGGTTCAAGTTGCTGTTTGGATTTGCTGCAGATGGCAGATTTGCATTACAATTGATAGTTGCAGGTTTCCCTTGAAATTTTTGCTTGACTGGAGCCTCAATTTCCTCTCATGTACTATCATAATAAAACTCTTGGTCTTCATCTGCAGATGAAAAACCAGCAAGTCCTTAACCCCAGCCCTCGTCATCATCAAATTCTCGGTTGTCTTTCCCGAGTTTCGATTTAATGACCATGTCACTCATGTTAGCTAGAATTAGTTGTTTGTTATTTCCATTGGATATTGATGGTTCCCCATAATCTTTGATAAGTTTCTCTACATATGTACTGGATAAAGGAGTAAGTGGATGACTTTGATCATTGGCCTTCTTTTGTCAATTTGGATCTTTAGCATGAGCTTTATTCAATGAATCTGTAGTCGATGGGCTATTTGGATAATAACTCTCAACCATCTTTAAATTCCCTCCAGTCACCTTTCCATCCTCATTACTGACATTTGCAAGTGAAGCAAATGAGTTTGAGCTTGTTGGTAATAATGGACTCTTTCCTGCGATCTGCTTATTTATTTTGTTTTTCGGAGTTACTTTTCTGTTGGATCTCAATGACCAATTGTTCCTTGCAGTATGTTGTCCAGTTGCCCTTGTTTGTTGTGTATCATCAGAAGGCTGTAGATCGAACTCTCTTTGAGACAAGGCAGTATTAGAGACATTTGCAGCTGCTGTAAGTATTGAGATGGTCATACTGCCTTGTTGAACCATCTCAGGCTTGTGAGAGGTATCTTGTCGAAATGAGTTATGCGAAGTATCATCATCTGTATGACTTGTTGTTATTTGAATCACAGCATCATCACTCCCAGATTTAGCTCGATCAGCAAGACTTTGCAAAGGAAGTGTAGAATCCAGCTTTGGCAAAATAGAAACAGCAGCTCCTTCATTATGCAATGTCCAGTTGGTGCTCTTGTTACCCTTTGTAACAGATGCTGTAAATTCCAATTCCATAACCTCGCATTGATCATCCACCTCTTCATTCTGCCTAGTCATTTTAATGCCATCCAATGCTAGAGTTGGCTGAACAGTAGTCGGTACATGTACCTCTTCTGCTGCTAGCTGCTGAACATTATATATGTATTGATGTCCTTTGGATTGTTCAGTTGTATTGGGAGGGGTTTAATTAACCAAAACTGATGCTTTATTCATTTCATTGCTTTCTTGTTATCCAGGTATTTTTGAAGCAGCAGGTAAATTAGTTATTGTGGACCTTTCAGCTAGTTGAATTGATAAAACTGTAGAATCTCTAACTTCTTTGAAAGTATCCGGAACCTCCAAATTTGTACTGGTTGCTTGATCAACCTGAATAGAGTTCTGCAACGTGTGCTGCTGCTCGGTCAAAATATATTCCTGCCTTTTTGCATTTTCATGTGATTTCACAGAAGACAAATTTGACACTTTCTTTTTTACTTAAAACATTCAAGGGCAGCTTCAATGTAACAGTAGATGTACCAGTTCGACCAACAATTCCTTCAAGTCCACATTCAAATCTTCTTGTCCAGATCTTAGCATATTGGACTTGTATTGCTGTCCTTCAGTTACATTGGCAGGTTTGGTAACAACCAGAGCTTCTGTTTACCCAATTCATTACATTCTTGTAGTCCAGGGATTTTTGAAGCAACAAAATGATTTGGTACTGTTGTCTTCTCCACTGGTTCACCTAATACAACATTTGGATCTCTATTAATATTCAAAGAAACAGAATCCTCCAAGAATGTACCATTTCCTTGATCAGATAATGAACTGTTATGATTCTTATTATTCTGTACCAAAAGTTGCTGCTCAATGGCTTTATCCCGCATACATACATCTATCAAAATCTGGCCAGACCTTTTTGTAGTGTCACCTGCTGCTACAGTAGATGCAGCAGTAGGTTTCAAATTTGACACCACCATATCTGACTGGTTTTCACTTAAAACATTCAAAGGAGTTAGTGTCCTTTCTATTCGATGTTCTGCAAGATTAGCATTCAAGTAGTCCCTAGAATCACCTTCTAATTTAGCCAAACTGCCCTAACCTTCAGATTCACCACCATGAACTGCTTCTTCATTATGTTCCTATGTATTCCAGCGACACGATTTTACATTATACCCTTGATGATTACAATACGTGCAGTATTCAGGAACATTATCAAACATGATATGCTGGTCGTATTCTGCTATTTTTCCATATTTCGAATCTACTATCTTGATCTGTATTTTCTTTGGATGTTTGTCCAGTAAATTATTAAAGACTTTGGCGAACAGATTTGCTGTCAGATCGGGAAAGAAAATCCAAGCCACAGCTTTTGACGTTTCTTCCCGAAGATTAAATCCCATTGTCCATGGGAATGTCTTAAAGAAGAAGTCATCTCCTTTTGCCTTTATATATGAAGTTGTACCACCTGAGCATAATCTTCAAACAGATCAAATCTTACTAGAATGTGCCGATATTCTAGCTGTCCAATGTTGCAATTACCTTTGACACCGAGTTGCTTTGGCAAACTCTGCCTCAGCTTATGAAGATCAGGCTTTCCATATGAAAATTTGATTATCACTGCTTGATGAAGACCTTCCTTCTTAGTAATGAATTAACTTCATCCACTGTGAACTCAACAATAGGAAATCCATGTTCAAACGAAATTGGACAAAGTCCCACCTTTGGATTTGTTGCGGCAGATTTATATCCAGAAAGATGCGATGCATATGATTGTTTGGAACCTTGAAAAGTTCGATTTTCCAAAATTTTTTGAGAAACCTCTCCCACAGCATAAGGTTGGGGAGAGGGCGTCGCTTCCATGGTTGTCTCAAAACTCAAACAGAATTCATTACATCCATGCTATCGGAAGAATATAGTGCTGGAAAATACAAAAGATGAGGGAGCTACAGTAAATCGTAAAATAAGATTTAAGATGTAGGTAAATTGGTTATAGATGTTATGCAAAACTGAATTGGAGATTGTTCGCAAAGAGAAGGGGATATTATGACACCAATTTTGAGACAATCCACTACCTAATTCCGGCGATATGTCCGATAAATAATGACGGATTCATAATTCACCCTTCTTCCTTGATGTATTTGCTTGCAAAAACGCGTAGAGGCCCAAATGGATATTTCAATTTTGACCTTAAATCTGTTTCAATTATAGCCCTAATTAGATCCCATTTCTAACACAAATTCCCAACCTAACTAAACCCATCGGACCCAGGCCCAAACCCAAGCCATGCCCGACCGACCTACCCCATTTAATCTCGGTCATTGATCCTTTAGAACAATTGTCCCTGTTTACTCTTCCTTAATTAAACAAACGACACCCCCCCCCCCCAATGCCCCTCTCATTTTCCTCATTCGTCTCTATCTCTCTATCTACTATTATCTCTAGAACCTTCCACCTCCCCACCTCTCTGATGAGTTCCCTTCATCTTCTCCTTCCTCTTTCTTACCTGAATCCATGGTGGTTTCATCACCCACCAGTCTCCAATGACTCCTCACGCTTGATTACTGAAGACCCATGGCTTGACCACGAAGAGTTTAATTTGGACCTTGGTCGATTCAAGTTCTACGGCCATCGTCGGCTCGAATCCCGCATATCCTAGCCATATGAGTCCCTCTCTGACTCGTTCGACTCGGACCAACCCTTTTCCAGTCCTCTCTCATTTCTGGATCTTCTTTAAATCAGTGCTATTTCTGAGGTTTTCAAAGGATTTCCTATACCATTTTAAATTTTTAGCTTTCAAAAATTGTTCGTCTTCTCAGATTTAGGGTTTCTTCGATTTTACTTATTTTACTGTTATTTTCACATGGTTTTCTCATTTTATTTTCTCTACTATAACTCCTGTGTTTTTACTGTGATTGCTACGTGTTTTCTTTTACTATGTTTCCTCCTAAGGTTTCCTGGGGATTTCTTTTACTATGTTTTCTCTCAGCATGTTTCCAATAAATTTTTATAATCCTTTGGATTTTATAAGTTTACTTTGCTTGATTTGTGTGCTTTCATCTTTACATTTGATCAATAGCGCAAACCCTATAATTTGGGGGTTTTAGATCACTTTTGTGTGATTTGTTTGCTTCCCCCGTCTGAACTAGTTTGATTTCAAAAGTCTTAATTTCTAAACATCATCTCATGTTCTCCATGTGACTCTGATTCTTGCTAAATATTGCAAGACCTTCTATCTGATTTCTCTCATGTTATCTGATACTCTCTTTTAGCTATATTCTTTTATTCAATGGTTCTTGATCGCATGACCACTTTGTTTTATTAAAACTCAGTCTTGCATGTTTAAAGTTTATGCACTCTTTATAGTTAGACATCTCCCTTTCAAAATAACCTCTAATTTTTGGGATTGGTTTCAGACTGCAATTGTGCAAACTTGATTGATTCTTCCCTTGTCTAATTTGAACCTATTTTCTGACATGGTTCATTATTGATTTTGAATCTTTGATTCCATGATTTACTATGTACTAGTTAATTTATTTCTTGCCTTATTTACCTAACCGTGTATTTCAAACCCTCCCCTATGTATTTACCCTTTATTGAATGTTATGCACAATGTGTTACTTGATTCTCTTTCCTTAATTAAGATTCTTCCCTTTACCATTTAAGTTCAAACTCCTTAAGTCAAGGAATTCCCTTTCTCCTGATTGATAATTGATACTGAATAATATTTTGCCTTGCTTAATTGCCTGATTTTCAAGTATAAATAACCTACTCCTTCTATTTAAACACACGAACAATTTTGAGTTAAAAAACACACTCACATACTCAAAGCTCGCTTCTATACTACCACTTGTGCTAGCGCTTTGTCTAGTCGGCTGAAAGCCAGGGCTGGACTGTGGAATCTTTCTTGCTTTTCTCAAGTGTGAATGAAATTTTGAGTGGACTTTCTGGCTGTTTTCTTGCTTTAGGTGTTCTGCTGTTCTAAAATTTGCAACTGATATGTCCATCTAGTTTAATAATGCCCCTAATACTTGTTTTTACTTCTCATTTCTACATATACCTCACTATATGTTTATATTATGCTTTCTTGCATTATGTCACTCTATCTTAGTATGTTAAGCTCATTTTTCATGCTTCTGCACCTCTAGTTTTGTTATACTTTCTTGTCCTTCCGTAATGCTTCTGTATATGCTTTTCTATGTGAATACCTTTCCCTTTAAAGCCCCTATGTTTGAGTACTGTTCTAGGTCATGGTGGCATCCTATTGCTATCCATGACTTGGGACTAGGTTCTCTCGAACCTTCACTCACATCACTCCCCATTCCTTTCTTCCCCCATTAAGTGCTAAGCCTTGACTAGAGTATGGTGGTATCCTAATCTCCATCCAGGCCCATGTATGACTTCTAAAGTCTGCTCTTATTTGCTTGAACCGAAGCAAGAGGTCCGAGGTGTGCCAGTCTATGCCATGGATGGTATGACCACCTCCTACTAGGTCTCTTCTCTCACTTTACACTTAATCACAGTTCCTCTATCCTTGCCCCCTTTGGTAAGTAATGCTTTGAGGCCCTAGAGTTCCCTCTAAAGTTTGATGCCTGAGGGCTCGCATTTCACACTGCACTAGCCTGTTGCTGTCATGATTATTCGTAGTGTTAACCATTGCCTGGTGTTTTTGAGGCTCTTTGGAACTTTGAAAACATTCTGAGTAAGGGAAGGCCTTGGAATTTCGAATCTAGATTTGGTAAAACACATGTGTTTAACATTAAGGTTGCATTGTGCTTCCTCTGATCTGGTGGTAGTTTTGATATATTTGAGTCTTTTCTTTCTGGTTCGGTAATAACTTCGTAAAAGAACTCGGGGAAAATATTAGTAAAAGGTCTGGGAGGGGTTTATATTGCTTGCATGAGTTAAAGGGTAGAAATCTTGCCTATAGGTTTAATATTGCTTTTCAAGCATCTAAACATCATGCCTATAGGATTTTCTATTGCTTGAAATCATCTAGCTACCATGCCTATATGCTTAATACTTGAAATCACCTAGAAACCATCTTTATAGGCTTGCATCGTTTCACTCAATCATTTAGAAATCATGCCTATAGGGCTTTAATGTTTTGCAAGTCAGTAGACATCCTGCCTATTTGACCTATTAAATAACCTATTGCATATCGAAATCATATCTATAAGAATTGCATAAAACGATAGGCAAAAAGTAGGGGAATCCAATGCTCTGTTCCTCAATGTTTTAAAAGCAATAATGAGTCAGTAAGATCAATGTATAGATATCCTGCCTATATGGTTTCAAACTCGTCTAAATCTGTTTAAAATCTAAATAATCTGGCAATCAGTTTCAATGTATTTATTAGCTCGTCCAAACCTGCCTGCAATTCTCGGAATTCGTATTTTTGCTTCTGAAATTGATTTTTTTTCAACTCTCTGAATTTTTACTCACAAAGTTTCCTAAAAAAATAAAAGTTTGTGAACTCGCTCTTTTAAAGAATTTTATTTCTGGAAACTCTACTGTACTTTTTACTTTTATAATTATCCCTATTTTCGAAACTTCCTTTCCGAACATCGATGATTTCCCAAACTTATACTTTTGCACTCTCCTTCATTAGGACCTCAAACGATAGCTTGCTTAAATAATACAACAACTCCTGATAATCGGATGTGAGGTGCTTGATGTAGACTTTTTATCCAACTTTATGTGTTAAACTAGTTCCTCAGTCATTTAATTTCTTAAAATTAAGACAAAACCAGTATATGCAAGACATGCTAAACAATATGTTGTCTGTTAAAAGGAGTTTCCTTGAGCCTAGGTTTGTCTTCTTGTTCTCTCCCCTACTTGGTATCTGTTTTGAATGACAAATTAGACTTATCCTTTGAATCTCCATGTAAAGCCCCTATCCCCTTCTTCCCCTTTTAGGATTAGAAGTATTAATACCTCAGAAGTGATAGGTTTGGGCGGGTGCTAGCATGCAATAAGTAAAATGAGACTAGCCGCGTTTAAATACCTTAACGGGGTGGGGAGGGTAGAATATGGATATGATGACTGGTGTGTTAATATCTCATGTGAGAATGATTGCTAGGTATTGCACCAAAGTAATCCATATTATATTTAACCCTAGGACCCCTTTCTTCTTATTTGTTAATGTTTTATCTTAGATTTATGTCTCAACAAAAATTCTTTTTTTCAAAACAATATTTTTCTTTGTTCTTTCAAATTTTTAACTTGTTATGTTTCCTATGTGCAATCTTTGCTTGTTTACTGCTACTATTCTAAAAGTCACAATTATGCACGGCCGGGAACCACACTAGTGGATCTTGAGGAGTGCCTAACACCTTCCCCTCGAGATAATTTCAAGCCCTTACCCGAGCTCTCGTTTTTTTCGAAATTTTTCTTAAAGTATCCTAATGCACTATAATCATTAGGTGGCGACTCTTCAAATTCCATGACCTGATTCCTCAAAAGGTTATAAGAGTTGTTTTTTTCATAATGTCATAAACCCGCTTTCTCTGCTTTTGAAAAAAGGGGTCATCGACAACATGGAGACTCTGCTGGGGATTTCTTTAAGTTGATTATCATTACATGCGTTTGTGGATTTGTTGCTTCCTTAATTGCATTTAATTTCTGTCTTTAATTGTTTCATCAAAAAATACTAACTTGACTCTGCATGTTTTTCTTTCCTTTAGTTTCTTCTTTTATTGCCTTATTATTTCAATTCTATTGTAATTTCTAAGCATTTATTGTAATCTTTATTTTATGAATGTGAAAAAACATGCAATTTATTTCATTTTTGTAACATAATTCTTCAACATCATATTTCACTCGTGCCAAAACAAATCCTATAGCAACGCTTATAATAAGTGGTTGCGCCCTTTTGATGTTATAAACTCCCTAAATGTGGCAAAGGCATATTTGAGGTAAAACCAGTCGATCAACAGTGTAGTCGACAGTTTCGCGCCTTTTCCTCTTGAGTTGTCCGCTCAAGGTAACCTTGTCTTGCACCAAAAGAGTAGAAACCTTATTCCATTAAACTGTTCATCCATCATCGTCAAACTTAGCCGAGTTAGTTATGTTGTCCGCATAATGACTCATTAAGATAACCTAAACCAAACTCCATGGGGTTTCCCCGAAACCCAAATGGACAACTTCTTTTTATGTGCATTTATTTGGAGAACTAAATGGCTTTTCCTAATTATTGATTTAAATAGTCGAGTCTGGTGGGGTTAAGGGCCTAACAGTTTGTTTTGCAGAAAATGAGGGACGAAGTCCCCAGATTCGGTATGGTATCCAACATTCACCCGAGGTTGCAAAGTTGGTGGGAAGACATCCTGGCAGCGATCAAGCAATCGTCCGTAATTACTTAGGGAATTTGCCTCACTTTTGGAAATCCATCTTAACAACAACATCACAGAGGCTGCTGCTTTGTTTTAGGATGGTGATTGATCGGTGTTCCGATTCGGGAATTTGGAAATGTCTCCTTTACTAGATGAAATACAGGGTTTAGCTGGTACCCCTTGGGAGACGTTGGGTTTTCTTATGCTGGAAAATAGCAAATGTAGAGGCTTTCTTAAAATGATGGGACTCCAGAAAAATCCCTACCTATCATTCCTGAAGGACTCCTACATGCCATTTGACTTCTTGTACGAGAGATATAGCCACAACAAGTCTTATCATACTTACACTGATGAGTTCGCCCTCACCTCTTTGGGGCACATACATAGGAGGGTCTTTGTGTTCATATTTTGCTTCTTGGGTATGATGATTTTTCCAATGAAAAGGCTAGGATCCGCACAAGACTAGCTATGGTAACGAAGACCTTAATGGAAGGTATTGACGGGGAGTCTTTCAGCATATTGCCTATGATCATCGTTGAAATGTATCGATCCTTGGGAAAGTGTCAGCAAGCGGCTCCTCATTTAGAGGGTTGTAATCTGCTACTTTAACTATGGCTCATAGAATAACTTCAGAAAGGTAACTACAGCCAGGAAATCATTCACATGGATTGTGATGACCATATCGCCTTTCATCACCCAAAGCGAATGAACTTCACGCCCAACATGTTTGCCCAGCCAGAGGACACTAGTGAATGGGTGGAATTGTTTGAAAATCTAAAAAAAGATCAAGTTCACTGGATGTTCGAGTGGTTACCAACAGGGGAGTTCATTGTCCATTCTCGAGACGTATCATAGCTCATGCTCATTGGTCTGAGGGGAACTCATCCTTATGTCCCCCTTCGTACCATGAGGAAAGCTGGAAGAAAACAATCATACTCAGGATAGAGAAAATGAGTCATTTCAGGGTTGACTTTCAACAATATGATAGCCTGCACAGTTGTCACACTCAGTATATGTGGCACTACAAGCTCGTCTTAGGGAAGAAGTCTATTGAACCAGACAGGAATCATGACGGGTGTGTTCCACACTAACGGGTTGGTTGGAAGATCATCACATTGGTTTGGTCGTCCAGGATTTGTCTATGGTCATAGGATCATATATGAGAAAACTGAAGCACAAGTCAAATACAATCAGCTGCGCAAGAGGATGCAAGAATGTGAGAATAAACATGGGGAAATACAGGAAGCCCAGGAGAAACTGATCAACAAATGGAAGGATATGGCTGTCAACGCCAACAACCAGCTGGGTATCTGGATCGACGTCTAGTATAATTGAAATGAATGTTCTTTAAAAGAATTGAAGATTGTCATAATGCCGAGGGAAGTGTAGGCGGACCCTCAACATCTGTAGAAGAAAGGGGAAACTCAATCATGAAACTGAATTTCCTGACATCTGGATCGAGCTTATATGCTGTTAGGAATGCGTGATTTGATGCAGCTGTACGAGAGAGGCAAGAGTGCAAAATCTCGGGAAGGTCCGTCTAGGACCAAATAGTTAGGATCTTTTATCTCATGCTTTCTTAATAAGGCCACTGGCCATTAGTGACATCTTTTATCAATCAATTGTTTTAAGACTCATCTTGTTTTACTAATATAATGAGGAAATTAGCATTACAAGTTCTACAAATTTTATTTGTCGCTAGGCCTATCTCAGGCACGAAGAGGCACCCAAACTAGGAAACGACCTATTCTATTGCACAACGTGTTTAATGCCGCAATATTATTTTTTAGAATCTGCACTAACTTTTTACCTCTATATTTTTCTTTTATTTTTATTCCCCTCCCTAAATTTTAGTTCGTGCATTTTGGAACAATCAGCATACTCAAAAAGATCCAAGGGTCTTGCACCTCCTCTTTCTCCAAGTCCTACCAGAAACAGGAAAAGGGGCAAAATGGGAGATGCAAGCGCTAGAAAGGAACTTGAGGAAATTTCTCAGAATGTCAATTACCAAGGAGACTACTGCTCATCTGGAACAAACTTTGCTAAGATTTTGAGAGGAATTGGACATAGTTTGCAACTTGGCAAGCATGTCAATCACTCTTTCCACTCCTGATGTTAAAATCTAGAAACCTCCTCAAAACACCCCACAACCTTTAATGCAACCCACTCATGCCCAAGACTGCAACACATGTAATCACAATCCACTACTCATTCTCGAGCCGAAAAACACCACAAAAGACCATAACACCCCTATATTTGTGGAAACTATACCTCACTACTCTCAACCAATCACAAGTGCACCCGAATCAGATGACAAGGGTTCCATAATTCAAAATTTGGCCAGTGAACTCAAGAAATGGACTAGCCGGGTCCAAGGTTTCGAAGGTAGCAAAGGTGTTGAAGGGTTGAATTACGAAGATCTCTGTGTTCAGCCAGATGTTGAGCTCCTAGAGGGGTACAAACCTCCCAAGTTTGAGATGTTCGACGGCATAGGAGATCCCAGGGTCCACTTGAGAATGTATTGTGATAAATTTGTAGGAGGTGGAAGGGACGAGAAAATCCGCATGAAGCTGTTCATGAGGAGTCTGAAGGGCGATTCTTTATCATGGTATATTAGCTAGGATGCAAAGAAATGGACAAGTTGGGTGCACATGGCATCTAACTTTATGGAACAATTTAGGCTCAACACTGAGAAAGCACTAGATGTGTTCTATATCCAGAATCTAAATAAGAAGCCCACAGATACCTTTCGCGAGTATGCTACTCGTTAGAGATCAGAAGCTGCTAAGGTCAGGCCGGCCTTGGTGGAAGAACAAATGAACGGGTTCTTCGTCCGTGCTCACCATCCGCAGTACTACGAAAGGCTAATGCTACAGGGCCAAAAGTTCTCCGACACAATCCAGTTGGGAGGAAGGATCGAAGAAGGCATCAAAAATTGTATGGTTACTAATCTCGAGGCATTGCAGGCTGCCAACAAGTCATTAAAGTCCGGTGTCTCGTCAAAGAAAAATTATGTAAATTCCATAATAGCTGCGCAAAGGAACAATTTCTCTATGAAATACCAAACCTATCCCTCAGCCCCCCTCAATTATCAAGCACCATCACCCACTTACCAAATTCCACCACCCGCTTACCAATTACCTCCACCACCCACATATCAACCCACTTCACCCAGATATTGCCAACCCGCACCTGTGTACCAAGCATACAACTCCTAACATTCTCACTACCCATCACCACTTACCCGCAAAACCTTTCCTCGGCCTAGGCCAAATTTCGACCATAAACCTCCTAGATAATACACTGCTATTGCCGAACCAATCAACGAACTATACGAAAAACTCAAAGCAGCTTGTTCACTTTACCCCTATCCCAACCGTAACTCCAGTAAATCCCACTCGATTGATCAACCCAAACAACAGTTGCGTGTACCATTTTGGGATGAACGGCCATACCATCAACGAGTTCCGCTCGTTGAAAGGAAAGATTCAGATTCCGATCTTAACAAGGTCTTTATAGCAAAAGAGCCTGCTCCTAATGTCCGCAATAACGCTCTGCTTGATCACAAGGATGGAGGAATCCATATGATGGAGATTGAAGATGATTGGGACCCCAAGATATCGATCAGTTTGATAGCTGAACGAGATGAGCGTAAGAAGCCAGCAATTACTCATAATCCCATTATTGTTCAGATTCAGCACTCTTAGGGTGATGTGGTAAATGTGTTTGTACCACTCGAGTTTGAAGCATATTTAGCAAATGAGCCAAAACCGATTGACGTTGAGCATGGGATTCCAAAGGCACCTGCACCACTCGAAGTTACTGTGTTACCTCCCAGGATGCCAATTCTAAATTCTATGACCAATATGACCCCGTTAAAGCCAAATTCCATACCTGGGGATTACATTGCTGAGGCTAGAAGGAAGGGAAAGATGTATATTGGGGAAGCAATAACCGCACAGGGCATGACCAAGTCAGGCAATATATACACCCCAGAAAATTTAGTTGAATCCAGCAAGCAAGCCTCTAGGCGAGCTAGTGAAACTGGACCCGATGATCTTTGGAGAAAGATACAGGCCAAAGAGTATTTAGTCGTTGAGCAATTGAAAAATGCACCAATGCATATTTCTATTCTGGCTCTTCTGCAAAGTTTTGAGACGCATAAAAATACTAAGCGAAGCTTATGTTCCCAGCGACACAACATGAGGAAAAATGGCAAATATGGTTGGGCACGTACTGGAAAGCCATAATATCACCTTCCACGAGGATGAGCTACCACCAGAAGGGCTTAGTCATAACAAGGCATTGCACATCACTACGCAATACGAAGATTATTTTGTCACAAGGATCCTGGTCGATATGGAATCCAGCCTTAGTATTTATCTGCTAATAACCCTCAGGAAATTGGGGAAAGGACTGCACGAGATCAAGGACGGAGCTATCAATGTAAAAGCTTTTGATGGATCTCAAAGATCCACCATCGGAGATATTAGCTTTTGCCTACAGATTGGACCCACCTGGTTCGATGTGGATTTCCAAGTTAGAGACGTACCGGCATCCTACAACATATTGCTGGTGAGACCCTGGATTCACTCTGCTGGGGATGTGGCGTCAACCCTACATCAAGTTGTAAAGTTTGAAGGAAAGCATCAGCAAGTCATAATGACGGTAGCAACTCTATATACAGTCGCCAAACCATCCCAATGGTCAGGGTAGAAGGAAAATAAGTGGAGAAACATACCATCACATTGAGCGAGTCAACTCTATAGACAAAGATAAGTGGGGGGGGATAACAAAATTGAGAGTATTCTGAATTAGAGTGGGTACGAGCGCGGAAAAAGACTTGGCGAATATCTCCAGGCCATCACCAAGTCCATCAAGTTTAAGAAGCATGGTACCACTTTTGGCCTGGGTTATGAGTACACCTGGGAGGAATTAAATCATTTTTCACCACCGTGGCACAGTCCTTACTACCCATTGGAACACCCCATACCACAGCTAGAGCAGAACTTTCATCCGACCAACGTTATATGTGGATTAGAGGAAGATGAGGAAATGGAAGCAATGAAGTACCTGTTTCTGGAGGACAATATGGACTACTGTGTTATCTTCGAGGAGGAGGAGGAGGAAGAAGGCCCTTCCAATCAAGATGTGAACCGAGGAGAACACCTCACCAATTGGTCTGTCAGGACCACCAGTGCTGTAGCAAGGCTAAACGACGCCTATGCATCGCATTTTACTTTTACTTGATTTTACTTTTCTGCTTTTTTTTACTTTTGAAAAGAGATTTGATGTTTCAAACAGTCATGAAAATAATCGAAAGCATTCTCAAAGTCTATATTTATATCTCGCTCTTATTACTTTTCTCTACCATTTAATTTTTTACACAGCATTACTATTAGATATCTTGAGGATGAACCAACGAGTGTAACTTGCAATGAGACAATGAAACAAACGGACATAGTTTTAGAAGAGGACGAAATACCAGAAGAGTTTGTTAGAGAGGTCGATAATTTTGAGAACATGCCTATGTCAAACTTGGACGAAACTGAGGTTGTTAATTTGGAGACGCATAGAATGTCAAGGAAACTCGTATCAGCGTGCATATGTTGCCATCATAAAAGAAAGAGTACGCCGAGTTCCTAATGGAGTGTTAGGATATCTTCGCATGGTCTTATGGTGACATAATAGGTCTCAGTACATCCATTGTGGCTTACAACTTTCCAATAGATCCGGCATGCCTACCAGTAAAATAGAAGCACGGAAAATTTAAGCCAAACATGAGTCTAAAAATCAAAAAAGAGGTTACCAAGAAAGTTAAAGTCAGGGTTCTCACAGTAGTAGAGTATCCGACATTGTAAGCCAATATCATGTCGGTACCAAAAAAGGACGTTAAAGTTAGAGTCCTGCAGACGAATTCCCTTTGCCAAATATACACATATTAATTGACAGCTTTGCCAAACATGTTATGCAGTCGTTCATTGATTGTTTTGCTGGATACCATCAGATATGGATGGACGAAGAAGATGCAGAGAAAACGACATTCATTATGCCATGGGGGATGTACTATTACAGAATGATGTCGTTCGATTTGAAGAATGCTGGTGCTACCTAGATGAGGGCCATGACCACTATCTTTCATGACATGATAGATAAATAAATTGAGGTGTATGTGGATGTCGTCATCATCAAGTCCAAGAAAGTTGCAGATCACATGGAAGATTGGAGGAAGTTCTTCAACAGATTGAGGAGATATAACCGGAAACTGAATCCTGCCAAGTGTGCAATCGGAGTCCTCGCCGAAAAAAATATTGGGCTTCATTGTGAGTCACCGTGGAATTCAATTGATCCGTCAAAGGTAAAAGCCATTCAAGAGTTGCCACCGCCAAAGAGCAAGAATGGGGTAATGAGTTTTCTAGGAGGACTCAACTATATCAGCCGGTTCATAGCCCAATCCTCTATCATTTGTGAACCCATCTTCAAGATGCTAAAAAATTATGAAGACACTAAATGGACTGATGATTGTGAAAGGCTTTAGACATAATCAAGGAATACTTGTCAACGCCGCCAGTCTTGGTCCCGCCCGAGCCAGGGAGACCTCTATTGCTTTATCTTGCACTATTTGATGGAGCATTTGGTTGTGTTTTGGGACAAGATGATGAGATGCGAATGAAGGAGCAAGCCATCTACTACCTCAGCAAAAAGTTTACCCCACACGAGGCTCGGTATTCCTTATTAGAATGCACTTGTTGTTCTCTAACCTGAGTAGCTCAGAAGTTGAGGTACTATTTCTGTGCTTACACCACCTATCTCATATCCACGATGCACCCATTGAAATATATCTTTCAGAAGCTCATGCCTACAAGAAAGCTTGCCAAAATGCATATACTATTTAGTGAGTTCGACATTGTTTATGTTACCCAAAAGATAGTCAAAGGAAAAGCTTTCATAGGAGTAGACATCGCAAAATCCTATGATTGTTGGAGGATATTTTCTGATGGAGCCGCAAATTTCAAAGGAGTCAGTATAGGAGCAGTCCTAGTATTACAAACCGGTCAGCATTACCCAGTATCTGCCAAGCTCAGATTCCCATACACCAAAAACATGGACGAATATGAAACCTGCATCGTAGGACTCAAATTGGCAATCGACATGCACATTCATGAACTATTAGTGATCGGAGACTCGAACCTACTCATACATCAGGTTCTAGAAGAATGGGCAACCAATAATTCCAAGATACTCTCTTACCTACATAATATATAGGAGTTGAGGAAGAGATTTAGAACGACGAAATTCCAGAACGTTCCTAGAATACAAAATGAGTTCGCTAATTCCCTAGTCACGTTATCATTTATGATCCAGCATCCACGCACAAACTTTATTGATACCATCTAGGTCAAGATTCACGACCAACCAGCTTATTGTGCTCATGTAGAGGAAGAAGCCTACGGGAGCCTTGGTTCCATGATATCAGAAAAATACTTTACAATAAGAGAATACCCAGAACTTAGCAATGCTACTCAGAAACGCTCACTCCGGAGGCTATCCAACAACTTCTTTCACAGTGGAGGAATC
The DNA here is from genome assembly GCA_034376525.1 of Nicotiana benthamiana. Taxonomy (NCBI): domain Eukaryota; kingdom Viridiplantae; phylum Streptophyta; class Magnoliopsida; order Solanales; family Solanaceae; genus Nicotiana; species Nicotiana benthamiana. Next base: position 7,880,432 of record CM067331.1, on the reverse strand, counting down.
CTGTATAGGAGAACTCTTGATCTGGGATTATTAATATGTGTGGAGGATAGAGACGCAACCAAACTATTGGAGGAAGTGCATACAGGGACCTGAGGTCCGCATATAAATGGCTTTGTTTTGGAAAAGAAGATACTCCGAGCAGGGCATTTTTGGATTACTATGGAAACATACAACATCTAGTATGTCTGGAGATGCCACCGTTGTCAGTTACATGATAATATGATAAAAGAACCTCCAAACGAGCTTACTGCAATAAGCTCACCATGGCCGTTTGCCGCTTGGGGAATGGATTTTATTGGACCAATCGAACCAGCCGCGTCAAATGGGCACATTTTTATCTTAGTGGCAATTGATTACTTTACCAAATGGGTTGAAGAGGAATCCTACAAAGCAGTGACAAAGAAGGTTGTAGCAGATTTTTTCCGTGATTGTATGGTCTGTCGGTTCGGAATTCCGGAATCAATCATCTTCGATAATGGTTCTAATCTCAACAGCGGACTGATGAAAGCAATGTGTGAAACATTCAAGATTAAACATAAGAACTCTACGGCATACAGACCTCAGGTGAACGGAGTTGTAGAAGCAGCCAATAAGAACATCAACAAGATACTAAGGAAAAAGATCGAAAGGCACAAGCAATGGCATGAGAAGTTTTTGTTCGCCTTATTGGGATATTGAACCACGATCGGCGCATAAACTGGGGCCACTCCTTATATATTGGTCAATGGTACAGAGGCAGTCATCCCCGCTGAGGTATAAATTCCCTCCTTGAGGGTCATATAGGAAGAAGAGTTAGATGATGCAGAATGAGTCAAAAGTCTCTACGACCAATTAGCTCTCATAGACGGAAATATAATGAATGCAGTTTGTCGCGATCAATTATACAAGAACATAATGTCCAGAGCTTTCAACAAGAGAGTTAAGCCAAGGAATTTCACACCAAGACAGCTGATATTGAAGAAAATATTTCCACATCAAGATGAACCAAAGGAAAATCCTCTCCCAATCGGTAGGGTCCGTACATGGTTCATCAGGTTACAACTGGAGGAGCCCTTATTCTCGCAGAAATGGACGGAGAAGTCTAGCCGAAGCCAATCAACTCAGACGTTGTCAAACGATACTACATTTGATCGTATGCTTTTCTTTTATGATGTAATTTGAACTACGCCAGACCTGATTCCCGTTTAAGAGGGTATATGTAGGAAGCCCTGTGAGTTCGGTCACATTTTAATAAAAGTCTATTTTTCCCAATATTGGAACTGGGGCAGAATCTGGAGGAGGACCCTCAAAATCCCGAAGTTAATTTATCAGTCTCTTCATCAGCGCCAACGCAATAAACTGGGGCAGAATTTTGAGGAGGACCCTCAAATTTCCGGAGCTGATATGCCTTCAGTTATTCAGCACAACCGTCAGCCAGTGTCAACCTAGTAAACTGGGCCAGAATTTATAGGAGGATCCTCAAATTTCCGAAACAAGCAAGGTTGCCATATCTCTGAAACATGTTGTAGTAGTTTGTTCATACCAAATAAAATCATTTTTCTCAATTTATACGTACATCATATTTACTAAATCATGCATAGTTATCATCCGCATTGCTGTCGTTTAGCAACATTACCCCAATGGTGCATAACGTCAAAGGCCAGGGATTCGAACTAACCTTCCCTCTCTACGGAACTCACATGTTTTCTTTAAATGCAGGCACCCTAGGTCACAATTTATCGAATACATTTATACACTCGTACTCTTTAAGGTTGGAAGTCTCAAGAATATCCCTCATTCACAAGTTCATTATCTACACTCAACATCCCCAACAATCACGATATCACAATCATCTATCAGCTATGAGAATTTACTACCATTCGCCCCTTATATATTTTTGCATTGCATAAGGCTATTTATCTTCCTTCTGAGGTTGAGCTCTACTTCTATGTTGAACAAGGCTATTTATCTGCCTTTCGAGGTTAATCTCTACCTCCATGTTGAATAACGCTATTCATCTGTCTTTCGAGACTATGATCTGTCTCCACCTGTATTTCGTATAAGGCTATTCTATGCCTTCCGAGGTTATTCTATACCTCAACCCTACATAAGGTTATTTATCTTCCTTTCGCGAATAAGCTCAGTCTCTATCTACATTTTGCAAAAGGCTATTTTCTGCCTTCCGAGGTTAAGCTCTACCTCTACCTTGCATAAGTCTACTTATGTGCTTCCCGAGGTTAAGCTCTACCTCCATCCTTCATAAGGCTACCTATCTTCTTTTCGAGACTAAGCTCTATCTCCATGTGCATCGCATAAGTCTACCTATATGCCTTATAAGACTTAGCATTGTCTCCATCTTGCATGGCTGAAATATCGCCGCTTTATTTTTCGAACGGCTGAAATATCGCCACCTTCATTTTGAATTCTCGCTCCGGTTGAAAGATTGCCACCCTTTGCATTCATTTGGATATAAGATTTCCACCTTCTCATGGGCTGAAAGATATCAAATTTTTTCAAAGGCGTCATAGTTTGGAGGTACCATCCGCATAGCATGAGGAAACCATTTCATGGCCTGCGAATCTTTAGTTTTATTCTCTTCATGGCAGGAAATCATAGTTCGAGGACGTAATCCTAACTGTCCGAAGATAACATTCACGGTGCAACAGGAACTTGCATCATGTTTAAATTATGCACAATATACACTGCATCCCTCATCCAAAGGTACACCGGCTAGCAAACAATCGTCTTAGAAGGAGCGGCTTCCACTCTGATTTTCCGTAACTCGCTCGACTTCATAACCTTTCTCAAATTAGACCATCGCGCCTATTCCTTTCTTAATCCCCAACATTGGTTCCTGAACTATATATGACCTGATTCTTATAAAATCGGGGATATGTAAGAAGCTCAAAAACCGGAACGCGATCAGAATTCTTTCACAATCGCCAATTCCGGTCAAAATTAGCAACATTGTCTTTACTAGACAACTCTTTCATCCTCCTCTAGTAAAGATGGGAAGATGTTGATACCCAACTTTTCAATATATATATTTTTATACTTAAAATAATCTCAAAATAGCATATGTATGCATATATGAGTATCCCGAAAGAGTTAGGCATTTTTAAGGAATTTGTAAACTAATTTATGGCCTATTTTATACCACAAATCCCATTAATTATTCCGCAAATCTTGCCATCTTAGAGAATAGTTTATTTTACACTGACATTTGCATTAAAATATAATTTACATGATTTTTTCATAATTTTAAGAGTCCATTTGGTATTTTTAAAATCAAAATGCATGAAATTGCAATTTTAGCCCATTTCCTGATTTAATAGCAATTTTAATTACAAAATCCATAAAAATATTTTTAAATTAATACTTATATATTGTTTACCAACCCCGTGCTTTTAATTTGATTTTAAATTCTTTTCCTATTTTTAGAAATCCAAAATAGAAAAATGGCTATTTCAATTTTGGCCTCAACGAGGTTTCAAGTATTGCCCTAATTACAACCCATTTCTAACACTAATTCCCAACCTTATTAAACCCATCACAACCAGGCCCAAACCCAAGGCATGCCCGACCCACCTACCCAATTCAGTCTCGACCGTTGATCATTTAGATCAACGGCCCCCGTTTACCCTTTCTGAATTAAACCAAACGACCACCTAATACCGCTCTCATTTGCCTCACTCGTCTCTATCTCTTTATCTACTATTCTCTTTGGAACCTTCCACCTCCACTCCTCTCCGATGATTTCCCTTCATCTTCTCCGTGCACTTTCTGACCTGAATCCATGGTGGTTCATCACCCACCGGTCTCATATGGCTCCTCACGCTTGATTACTGAAGTCTCATGACTTGACCACGAAGATTTGATTCTGGACCTTTGTCGATTGAAGTTCTACGGCCATCTCCGGCTTGAATCCGGTGTATCCTATCCCTATGTGTCCATCTCTGACTTGTTCGGCTCGACCAGCCCCTTTTCCAGACCTCTCTCCTTTCTGGGGTTTCTCTTATACCCTATGCCATTTCGAGGTGTCTTATTTCTCTCTAGATCTGCTTTAAATCTGTGCTATTTTTGAGGTTTTCAAAAGGTTTCCTACATCTTTTTCAAATATTTGCTATCAAAAACTGTCCGTCTTCTCAGACTAAGGGTTTCTTTGATTTTACTTGTTCTAATGTGACTCCTAGGTGTTTTTATAATGATTTCTATGTGTTATCTTTTACTGTGTTTCCTCCTAAGGTCTCATGCTGATTTTTTTACAGTTTTTTCTTTCAGCATGTTTCCAAGAAATGTTTGTGCTCCTTTTGATTTTCCGACTTTACTTTGCCTGATTTGTGTGCTTTCGTCTTTGCATTTTATCAATAGCGAAAACCCTAGAATTTTGGGGTTTTTAGATCACTTGTGTGTGATTGGTTTTCTTCCTGTGTCTGAACTAGTTTGATTTCAAAAGCCCTAATTTCTAAAGTTCTTCTCGTGTTCTCCATATGACTCTGATTCTTGCTAAACTTTGCAAGACCTTCTATTTTATTTCTCTTCTGCTATCTGATACTCTCTTTTAACTATATTCTTTTATTCAATGATTCTTGATCGTATGACCACTTTGTTACGGTTAATACCCAGCCTTGCATGTTTAATGTTTACGCACTCTTTATAGTTAGACATCTCCCTTTCAAAATAACTTCTAATGTTGGGGATTGGTTTCAGACTATCATTGTGCAAACTTGATTGATTCTTTCCTTGTCTAATTTGAAACTATTTATGACTTGGTTCGTTATTGATTTTGAATCTTTGATTCAATGATTTACTATGTACTTGTCAATTTATTTCTTGCCTTATATACCTAACCGCATATTACAAAACCTCCCTTATGACTTTCCCTTTATTGTATGTTATGCACGATGTGTTACTTGATTCTCGTTCCTTAAATAAGATTCTACCCTTTACCATTCAAGTTAGAACTCCTTTAATAAAGAAATTCCCATTCTCTTGATTGATCTTAACTGATACTGAATTATTTTTTTCCTTGCTTACTTGACTGATTTTAAAGTATAAATGCCCTACTCATTTTCTTCAAATACACGAACAATTTTGAGTTCAAAAAGACACTCACATACTCAAAGGTGTCTTCTTTACTACCACTTGTGCTACTGCTTTGTCTAGCCGGCTGAAAGCCAAGGCTAGACTGTGAATCTTTGTTGCTTTTATCAAGTGTTTGCTGAAATTTTGAGTGGACTTTCTGACCGTTTTCTTACTTTGGTTGTTCAGCTGTTCTAAAGTTTTCAACTGGTATGTCCCTATAGTTAATAATTCCCCCAAAACTATGTGTTTACTTCTCCTTCCTACATATCCCTCACTGTGTGTTTATATTATGCTTTATTGCATTATGTAACTACATCTTAGTCTGTTATGTTGCTTCTTCACGCTTCTGCACCTTTAGTTCTGTTATACTTTCTTGTCCTTGCTTAATGCTTCTACATATGCTTTTCTATGTGAATCCCTTTCCCATTAAACCCCACTGGGTGTGAGTAGTGTTCTAGGTCATGGTAGTGTCGTATTACTATCCATGACTCGGGACTAGGTTCTCTCGAACCTTCACTCAAATCAGTCCCTATTCCTTTCTTCCCCATTTATATGATGAGCCTTGACTAGAGTCTAGTGGTTTCCTAATCATCATCCAGGCCCAGGTATGACTTCTAAACTCTGCTCTTATTTTCTTGAACCTAAGCAAGAGATTCGGGGTGTGCCAGTCTATGCAATGGCTGGGTATGAGCACCTCCTGCTAGGGTTCTTCACTCACTTTACACTTACTTCTAGATCCTAAGTCCTGCCCCCCTTTGGTCAGCCATGCTTTGGGGCCCTAGGGTTCCGTCTGAACTTGGATGCCTGAGGGCTGGAATTTACATACTGCACTACTTTATTGCTATCATGGTTATTCAGAGTGTTAAGCATTGCCTGTTGTTGTTGAGGCTCCTTCGAACATTGAAAAAATTCTGAGTAAGAGAAGACCTTGGAATTTGGAATTCGCATTTGGTAAAACACATGTGTTGGAAATTAAGGTTGCATTGAACTTCCTCGGATCTCGTGTTAGTTTTGATAAATTTTTGACTTCTCATTCTGGGTCAGTAATAACTTTGTAAATGAACGCGAGGAAAATATTAGTAAACGGTCTGGGAAGGGTTTATATTGCTTGCATGAGTTAACGGGTAGAAATCATGCCTATAGGTTTAATATTGTTGTTTAAGTATCTAGATATCATGCCTATAGGATTCACTAATGATTTAAGTCATCTAGCTATTATGCCTGTAGGCTTAATACTATAAATCACCTAGAAATCATGTTTATAGGCTTGCATCTTTTCGCTCAATCATTTAGAAATCATGCCTATAGGGATTTAATGTGTTGCAAGGCAGTAGACATCCTGCCTATAGGACCTATTAAATAACATATTTCATATAGAAATCATGCTTATAAGAAGTGCATTAAATTATAAGCAAATATTAGGGTAATCCAATGCCCAGTTCCTTAATGTTTTAAAAGCACTAACAAGTTAGTATGATCAAGGTATAGATATCATGCCTATAGTGTTTCAAACTCGCCTATATCTGATTAATATCTTAATAATCGGGCAATCAGTTTCAATGTTTTTTAGCTCATTCAAATCTGTCTGCAATTCTCTTAATCCATATTTCTGATTCTGAAATTGTTTTTTTCCAACTCTCTGAATTTTTACTCATAAATTTTCCTAAAAAAGTAGTTTGCGAACTCGCTATTTAAAGCATTTATTTCTTGAAAATCAAATGTACTTTTTACTTTCATTATTCTTCTTATTTTCTAAGCATCCTTTCTGAACATCGATGGTTTCCCAATCATCTGCTTTTGCACTCTCCTACATTATGACCTCAATCTATAACTTAAGTTAAAAATACAACCACTCCTGACAATCATATCCGAGGTGCTTGATGCAGACTGTTTATCCAACTTTATATCTTAAACTGGTTCATCTGCCATTTAATTTCTTGACATTAGACCAAACAAGTATATGCAAGACATGCTAAACTATATGTTGTCTGTTAAAAGGGGTTTCTTTGAGCCTTGGTTTGTCTTCTTGTTCTCTCCCCTACTTGGTATCTGTTTTGAATGACGAATTAGACCTTTATCCTTTGAAACACCATGCAAAGCCCCGGTCCCTTTCTTCCCCTTTTAGGATCAGAAGTCCTAATACCCCAGGACTGATAGGTTGGGGAAGGTACTAGCATGCAATAGGTAATACAAGACTACCGTGTTTAAATACCTTAACGGGGTGGGGAGGGTAGAATAGTGCCAAACCACTCTTGTATCTTCACCCTTGCATGGATATGATGACTAGTGTGTTAATATCTTGTATGAGAATGATTGTTGGGTATTGCACTAAAGTGATCCATATTATATTTAAAACTAGGACCCCTTTCTTGTTCTTTTTTAATGCTTTATCTTAGACTAATGTCTCAACCAAAATTCCTCTTTTTAAAAAACTTGTATATTTCTTCTTTCCAATTTAAACTTGATATGTTTCTGATGTGCAAAATTTGCTTATTTACTCCTACTCTTTTCAAAGTCACAATTAAGCACGGCCGGGAACCACACTAGTGGATCTTGAGGGGTGCCTAACCCTTTTCCCTCGAGATAATCTCAAGAGCTTACCCGAATTCTTGTTTTTTTCGAAATTTTATTCTTTTCCTTAAAGTTCCTAGCGCGTTATAATTATTAGGTGGAAACTCATGAAATTACATGAATCGATTCCTCAAAAGGGAATAAGAGTTCTTTTGTCCATAATGTCGTAAATCTTATTTCTCCGCTTTTGTAAAAAGGGGGCGTCGACCGCATGGCGACTCTGATGTGGATTTCTTTAAGTCTTTTACTATTACATGCTTTTGTGGGATTTTTGCTTCCTTAATTGCATTTACTTTCTGTATTTAATTGTTTCATCAAAAAATACTAACTTGAATCTTCATGTTTTCTTTCCTTCAATTTCTTCTTTTATTGCCTTATTATTTCAATTCTGTTGTAATTTCCCAGCATTTATTGCAATCTTTATTTTATTAATGTGAAAATACATTAAATTTATTTCATTTTTAACTGCATTTTTCAACATCATATTCCACTCGTGCCAAAATAAATCTTATAGCAAAACTTATAATGAGTAGTTGTGCCCTTCCGATATTATTAACCCCCTAAATGTGGCAATGGCATATTTGCAGTAAAATCAATCGATCAACGGTAAAGTCGATGGTTCCGCGCCTTTCACTCTTGTGTTTTCCGCTCAAGGGTACCTTGTCTAGCACTTCAAAAGTAGAAACCTTATTCCATTAAACTGTTCATACATCATGGTGACGCTTAGCCGAGTCAGTTATGTTATCCCCATAATGGTTCACTACGGTAACCTAAACCAAAGTCCATCGGGATTCCCCGAAACCCAAACGGACACCTTCACGTGATGTGCATTGTTAGGAGAAATAAATGCTTTTTGCTAATTATTGATTTAAATAGTCGAGTCTGGTGGTATCCAACATTGCCCCGAGGTTGCTAAGTTGGTTGAAAGATCTTCATACCAGCGATCAAACCCTCGTCCGCAAGTACCTAACTAATTATTTCTAGGGAAAAGGCCCCGGTAGAGCTTTGGATTGATAGCGAAATGAGGTAAGTATTGTGTCTAACCTTGAATTGAGGGAATTAGGAACCCTCCGACTATGTGTTATGTGAATTCCATGTGAGGCGTGTATATGTGAGGTGACGAGTGTTTATATGCCACTAAATTATCTTTTTTCCATGATTTGCAGCTTTCATTAATTATTTCCTTTCATGTCATAAATGTTATATGCTCTATATGTTTTACATGCTTAATTGCTACTTGTTATTCAATATCTTCTCTTGTTCACAATGTTAGTTCTTCATAGTTTCATGACTCCCTGTTATTTGTTTAAGTTGACTTACTTGCACCTTCTAGCTGTCGATTGGTGGATTGGTCTAGGATTTTAATCTTACTTGGGTAAATTTATTTACTATACAAGTTCCCTATGGTTCTATTTAGTATTTATTAACCGTAAATGCTTTGTGGTAGAACTATTAATTTAATTGTGCTTTGAGTATTTGGTAGTGACATGGTGGGAGCGGGCTGCACGTCGCATCATGTGTAATAAGGGTAGATTGTTATGGTGGAATAAGGGTGAATATGTCCTATATGGTAAGATCGGGTTGCACACCGCAATAGGTAGAATAAGGGTGGATGAATATGGTGAATTAAGGGTGGTTTATGATACTATATTGATATATGGTGGGACAGAGTTGCGCGCCACAACATATTTACATATATTATCTCTGTTATTGATGTTATTTCAGTGGAATAAGGGAGGATTTGTGTTTTTTGGTGGGATCGGTTGCACGCTATAAAAACCTATATGTTTCTATTTCTTGAGCTGTGTTGGTTTTTTTTGGTATTTTCATTTCAATTGTTAAAGATTGGTAATTATGTACTACGCTGGTTTATTATTGAGGATGTAGTTATTATTTTCAGTTGGCTGTTTACTTTTCTCAGTATTTTAATTATTATGGTGTTATTATATATAGTTCGTACAGGTTATATTATAGGTAACCCGCCTTAGCCCATCACTACTTGGTCGAGGTTAGGCTCGGCACTTACCCGTTCATGAGGTCGGTTGTACTAACACTACACTCTGCATGTTGTGCAAATTTTGGAGTCTGTCCCATCGGTGGTTCTTATTGGTCCACATAGATCTATATAGAACAGAAAAATAATGTCGAACTAAACCTAGAATAATCATCAACAAGCACCATAACCTATCTTTTACCACATCTACTAAATGTTCTTATTGGTCCACATAGATCTATATAGACCAATTTCATCGTCCTTGTAGTACTTACCATTTTCTTACTTTTACATAGGATCTTACCTGCTTTTCCCTTGTACAAGCCTCACAAACTATATTTGAAAGTGTGGACAGATCCACCACATATATATTATTCACTCTTTATCACTGCAAAACTATCTTGTTAGTGGTAAGATTTATCACAAAGCATTTTGTGGAGATGGAAGCTACCATGTTACCTTTATTACACAGTTGTGATACACTTATTGGATTATACTTCAGACCATCTATCAAGTAGACATTCTCAATATATGGTGAGAATCAGTCTTACCTACCTTTCCAACCCCAATTATCTCACCTTCCTTTTCATTTCAAAAAGAGACAATACATCATTTAAGGTCCTCAAGTGAAAAGAACTAAATTCTTGCTTCCTGTCATGTTCTTTGAGCAACCATTATCCATGCATCATATTTGACTGCTCCCCTTCACTTGGACCTACAAAAATATATCAGGGTTTAGTCTTAGGAACCCAAGCTAGTTTGGATCCTTTTCTATAGGCAAAAGGAAAAATTAATTTCTTTTTAGCCCAACTTGGCAGCCTATTTTTCCTATATTGTTTTTTTGTTCTTTTGATCTGCCTTTTTTGCAGTGTAATCACTCTTGTATTGGTCAGTGTTTCTAAAGTGTGTGCAAATCTTATTCTCGGGGAGTGTTAGGTACTTAGTTTTGAGATCTCATTTACGTGCAAAGTTCCCAAAGCTAAGTCCCTTTCTATTGGTACTATGGTGTTCTTGTAGCTGTGAAAGTGCATCGGATGACCTGCTTATGTTCTATCAAGCTCATGTTTAAATTTTGTCAAGTCCTCTTTCAAAACTCTTATATTTTCTTCCTTTTTATGTAGCTCATATTTAACTTTCCTTAAGTCATCCTCTAGGTTGAGTTGTATGTCACTTGCTATCTCTTTTTCTGCCTCTAACTTTAACTTTATGTTTTTAGATTTAAGTTCTAAGACAGTTGTATCATGTGCATGAACCTGGTTCTTCAAAGTAGTATTTTTCTTTTTAGTTTTACAAACATTTTTTTAGGTTTTTGCATTTTACTTTTAAAAATTACACTCTCTTGATAATTGTTCTTTCTTAGAACATATATTCTTAGATTAATCAATTAATGTTAGCAGCAATTCTGACAATTAATCTTTAGAAAGGAGTTTAATTTTATCCTTAAGGTCCAGAAAAATTATCTCGGATTCTTCATCATGTTCATCTTTAGATTCTCAAATCGTTATAATAGCTCGTTCAGCATTATCATCAACATAGTTATCTAAACTATCTTTCCAAGTAGCAATCACTGCTTTGGATGGCCTTTTATCTTAGTTTTTCCTGTCATGTGTAACATAACTCAAAATTTTGTAACTTATGGGATACTATTAGTATGAATTATAATATCAAAGATCAAATTTTGGGCTATGCCATGAAATATTAAGTTCATATGAAATTGGATAAAAAAAGAAATAAATGATTTATGGGCCTAAAGCCCACAAAGTGGCTTGGCAGCTAATTAACGTGAATAAAGAACACCCAGTGAATAAAGTTTCCCTTACGCTTTAAGACTTCCCTCTTTTATCTAGTTTAAGGAAACCTGGGTGATATTAAATAATATTTTGAAAGGTAAAAGTCAGACCCGTTAAACCCATTCACGGTACCCATCACCAACACCCTTTCCATTGTTTACAAAGAAAGAACAAGGCAGATGGATAGGTCATTGCGAGAGCTATTTTGTATGACCTTCTTTAGGCCCCGACTCTGGTAAATTTTTTTATAGAATTATAAGCAATAAAATCTTTATACACTAGAATCTAGCACTCTAAGGGGTGAATTCATAAGAAAATTTACAAAACCTCAAGAACACCCATAAAATACGAGTTAGGTTTTTGGTGTTACAAGACAAATTCTTCACATTTATTAGATTTCTATAATGTGTTAAGGTTGTTAGAATAGTAAAGAATTATTAAAATAAGACCTTCCCCTAAAACTTAACAATTTAGAAGTTAAACCTAAAGTTCTTAGAGTTGAGAAAAGATTAAAACTTTGGGAACGTTGAATACTTATTGTGACTCATTGTTGTAGTATTTGATTGTTTAATTTATTACAAGAATTGAAACTAACATTGTTGCTTGAAAGGAGAAATTGAGGTGAGTTGATATAATCATTTACTAAAGTGGTTTAACTCACAAAAGCATGCATACAATGTCTTTGATGAATTGCTCAAAAGAGTTAATATGTACTTAATTGGAGTGAGTGAGTACCTATTGGATTAGAACTATTCTAGTTAGTGTTTAGATGATTATTCTGATATATGTTCTTAAAATTTTAGATTTTTGTATAATTCTTATACTCTATTTTGATATTCAAAAAAAAACATGAAGAAAGGAAGAATCTTTAGAAATACTTTTGAATGTTTATTCCATTCTTATGTCATGCCTTACATGTAAGGATAGTTTTAGAAAAGTCACAAGAATAAGTTTTAGAAAGAAAATATTATTGGGAGTATCCTCTATTCTAAGAAAGGGTCATCGTCCACACTGAGGATCCTGGCCAAGGCGTTGGCTACTTGAGACTACTTGTGCCAAAGTAGGGAGCACACGAGCCGAAGGTCTCGTTGTTGAGAATGTTCTTAGCCAAGATAAGGTATGATACATCAGCAATGAAAAATATGAAGCGAGTGGCACCTCGTGGATTGGGCCTATTCAATTAGGTTAGGATCGAGGTCGTGGCGATTACACAGTGACTAAGACAGAAATAAGTCAGTATAGATGAAAATCCCGAAGTATAAAATGAAGTAGTTTTTTTATAAGAAAGAAAAAATATTTCTTTCAAAATATTCATAAAATGCTATTATGCAATTATTTTAGAATTGTTCTTGTAAGATTTATGGTTTCCACGCATTTAGAATATTTGATTGACAAGTATATTTTATTAGTGTTTCGTTCCCTGTCGTTGAGACTTACTGAATACAATGGATGGTACTGGCGTTCTCTTTTAGGAACCAATGTTGGTTTATGGTACAATGTAGGAACCGATTTGTAAGCGAGAAGGTTAGGACTTCCCTCTCTTTTAATGCAATTGGTGAGCTCCGCTTTTGTTCGTGGAGTATTCCATTGAGTTATCTTTATTTAGTTATTTCTTTGTTTACTTGGAGAACTATCAAAATAATCTCATGTTCCGAGCAATAAGTCAGTTTATCAGTAGAGACTTCATAAACACAGTCATTGGGTTAAGATAAAGATGTTTTTTATAATAACTTAGCAGTATTTTAGTGATTACTACGAATAAAGTTTTGAAGGTAGTTTATATTAGATATTTAAATTAATTAAAAATATTTGGTTAAAGTAGTGCCTTGTTGCATATAAATTTTGAAGATTTGATAAGCGAAATGGTTCGCTCGGTCAAGTTTATGTTAGATATGATTTTAATAATGCAAATAATATATCTGTGTAGGAAATCAAGAAGTTATTACAAGATTGAAGAGATCAATCAGAAAGCTTAAGGAAGGAAATCAATCAGTAAAGATCACGAAGATCAATGGGCAGCTACGATGGAAAGAATCAAGCAAGCCTAAACTTAAGGCATCAATAAAGTCTAGCACATTAACATCGAAGATCCTGAACTCTTCGATTGGCAAAATCATTGATAGAGGAACGTATGGAAACATATATATTGAGCTACAGGATTGACCGAATATAGGTGCGATTAAAGAAAGATGAAATCATAGAAGCTACAGATGAAATCAATCACAGCTAAACTCAAGGAATCAGATAAATCAAGATCTCATTGTATACTCATCAAGTATCTAAACAGAGAAGACCAAGATTCCGAGTTCAACAGGGACGTTGAAGAAAATTTTATTCTTGGAAAGAATCAATATCTTTCCAAGGATCAAATCTCTTGGGTCGGAAAATCTCGTCAGAATCCAAGCCTCTGTCTTAAAGTATTAAAACCTGTAATCACACCTAGCTAGACATACTTTGATCGAACCAAATACCCTCTCTTTGTTCTATTGCAAACAAACATTAGAGATTTTTAACACCTATTGTGTAGCAAGTTAGAGAAGAAAGAGAGAACAACACTGATGAGTCATTGTATCAAAAGAGATGAGTGATATAGGAACTGAAATTTCACATCATTTCCATTGTACTCAAAGAAACGTATTCATTAAAGAGAACTCCTTTGCACCCAAGGGGACAAGACTAGGGTTCACATTAAATTTGAATCAGTATAAAAATTCTAGTGTCTTTAATTCTTGCATTTGCTTTCTTCATCTTATATTCTATTATTACAACTGTTAGTATATTCCATCTAGTCGACTAATTGAAAAACCAGTCAACCAATAGAGATTAAGTTTAAAAATATATAATTCACCCCCCTCTTGTACTTTCAATTGGTACCAGAGCAAGGCTCACATTTTTCTTTTGCTTAACAGCTTGTGAGAAAATATCATGGAAAATCAAGTTATCATAGGAGCTCTCTTCCTGGAAGGAACTTCACAAGTTAGACCATCATACTTCAATAGACAACATTTCTCTCACTGGAAAGTGCGTATGGAGATTTATGCCAAGGCATGCGATGTTAAAAGTTTGGAGAGTCATCAAAAGGGGAACTATCCCCTACCAGTTGCTACTGCGCCACTTGTTGATCCTAAAGATATAGGTTCATATACAAAAGAGCAAATGGGAGTGGTGCAAGTTAACAATAAAGTGAGAAACTTGCTTTATAATTGCCATAAGTGGTGAAGAGTGTGATAAAATCTCTAGCCGTGACACATTCAAAGAAATATGGGACAAGATTGAATGAAATAAGGAGAGTCTATTGAAGAGATGTTTTCGAGATTTAGAAAAATAATTAGCGAACTAAAAGCTTTTGGCAAACCTTATACTAGTGGTGATCAAGTCAAAACAATTCTCAGAAGCCTATCAACCACTTGGTTGACTAAAGTAATCACACTTGAATCTTAGGATCTAAATAATTTATCCTATAATAAACTACGAGGAGAACTCTTCAACTTTGAAAAGACGCATCTCAAGAAGATTTGTCAAGAAGAAAAAAGGAAAACAACTGCATTCAAGGAATCAATTGAAATAGCTAAAAATAAAATCGATGATGATCCTCAATCTCTACAAGAAGAGATTTATATGCTATCAAGAAACATGGATGACTTAATGAGAAGATTCACGAATACGAGAAAAGGAAGAATTCCACCTAGTCTATCCAGGCAATACAATGAACAAGATAAGAATAATGGAAAATACTATGAGTGTGAAAGATTTGGACAAATTCAAGCTAAGTGCCAGATTTAAAGAGGAAAATTTCCAGAGGCTTTAACGAGAACAAATCTTTTGGAAGTTAGAGTGATGAAGACAGTTCAGAACACAAAGAGATAGAAAATCTTTGCTTCATGATGATTCTGGAAAATGAGATGAACAAATCCTAAGGATGCTGGATGGATGAGGACACTTCAGATGACGAATGCAAAGATAACAATGAGTATTGTTTTATGGCACGAGTTGAAACAAGTGAGGTAAGATCTTATAATTATTTAACATGCAATGAATTGTAGGATATTCTTGATTTAACTTTGAAAGAGTCTCAAAAAATTATGAATGAGCTTAGGATACTTAATAAAGAAGTTAAAGATTGGAAACTCAAACGTGAAGTATGTGAAATCGAAAAGAAAGTACTTCAAGAAGAGTTTGAGGAATTGTAAATGCAACTCAATGGCATGCGAAAATCTACCAGTCACAATGCTATTAGTCAAACCAGGAAATTTATGAGTCAACTAGAAAAGGACAAGCTAGAACAAAGTCCACTAGTACTAACACTAGTGAAAGACCTAGAAGTAGGTCATGAGTTACGTGTCACTGCTGTAAAGGAAAATGGACATAAATATTCATGTTGTCGCTTTCGTAAAGAAAATGTTTCAAGATGTATTTGGAAACCAAAATACAATGATGAATCTAGTAATACTAATCCTCGAGGACCCAAACAAGCTTGGGTACCTAAAAGAAAGTAATTACTATGTTTTGTAGGAAGACCACGAAATAAGCCCCAAGGAAAAATAGTACTTAGATAGTGCGTGTTCTAGTTTCATGACAGGTGATAAAAACCTTTTCAAAGAAGTTACAAAAATTGATAGGGAAGTGCTAAATTTGGGGATGTCTCAAAGGGAAAGATAATTGGTACTAGAACAATCCTCTTCAATAAAACTGTGAGATAACTGAAGTTTATCTCGTCGATGGACTCAACTACAATCTCGTGAGCATAAGTCAACTATGCGACTCAGGATATGAGGTAAAATTTAAGAGAAAAGTTTGTGCTATTGAAGATGAGACAGGTAAAACAACCCTGCCATGAAAAAGGTATGGATATGTTTATATCCTTGACGCTTTTGAAAAAATAGATGGTCATATTTGCTTAACATCTATGTCTGATGATCCATGGTATAACATAGAAAACTTGGTCATGGAAGCATGCATTTGATAGGAAAATTATCCAAACATGAGTTAGTTATTGGTCTACCCAAACTGTATTTTTCTAGAACTCATATTTGTGATGCATGTCAAATAGGTAAGCAAACCAGAAACTCTTTCAAAAATAAAAATATTGCATCTACTTCTAAACATCTACAATTGCTTCATATGGACTTCTTTGGGCCTACTATAACTGCTAGAATAGGAGGAAAAGATATGCTTTTGTTATTGTTGATGATTATTCATATTTCACTAGGGTAACTTCTTATCTCATAAAGATAAAGCATTAAGAAATTTTGAGATTTTCTGAAAAACGGTTGAAAGAGAAAAGGGATATTTGATTTTAACAATTTAGAGTGACCATGAAGCAGAATTTGTAAGTAGAGCTTTTGAAGACTTCTGTAATGATCAGGGATACACTCATAATTTCTCTTCACCATGATCATCACAGCAAAATGGGGTTGTTGAGAGGAAAAATAGAACCCTCCAAGACATGGCAAGAACCATGTTACTAGATCATTCACTGCCAAATCACTTTTGGGCAGAAGGTGTAAGTGCAACATGTCACATTCTCAACCGATGTCTCACAAGGCCCATTTTGAAGAAGACTCCATATGAACTATGGAAAGGTAAACGTCCTAATATCAGTTACTTTCATCCCTTCAGAAGTAAGTTTTTTAATCACACAAACAGTAAGGACAACCTTGGAAAATTCGATCGAAGAAGTGATAAAGGTATTTGTGGGCTACTAATTAAATAGTAGATCTTTTAGAGTCTATAATAAACGCACATTTTGTGTGGAAGAATTTGTACATGCTATATTTGACGAAATAACCCCTTAGTCAAGAAAGCAATTACTGCATATGATGAAGATCAAGCTCAGGAAACTCAAGAGACAAGCAAATCTCTAGAGTCAACTAACAAATTTGCTATGATAGAGTCAACTAATAAAATCAGCAGTAGTGTACCAGATCATCCGATCGAGTCGACTACTATTGCAGTGCATCCAAATGAATGGAGATGCGGACCTGAATATCTTCAAAAAATACATCATGGAGGATCCAAATAAAGGAATGAAAACCAGAGGAGCTCTCAAAAAGAAAGAAAATTTAGCATTAATCTCTCAGGTTGAACCAAAGAAGATAGAGGAAACTCTAAAAGATTCAAGTTGGGTACAAGCAATGCGAGAAGAGTTAGAACAGTTTAGTAAAAATCAAGTGTGGAAACTAGTACCCAAAACTGAAAATGTTTCTGTAATTGTAACAAAATGGGTCTTCAAAGAGAAATTGAACGAGGATGGAAAAGTCGTAAAGAATAAAGCCATATTAGTTTCTCGGGGATATTCACAACATGAAGGAGTCGACTATGACGACTTTTGCTCCAGTAGCTCGCTTGCAGTCTATACGAATCCTTCTGGCATATGAATCATTTAAGGGATTTAGAATATTTCTTATGGACGTCAAAAGTGCCTTTTTGAACAGATTTATTAAGGAAGAAGTATACGTGAAACAAATGCCTAGATTTGTATATTCAAAGTATCCCTATCATGTATATAAGCTCACTAAGGCACCATATGGACTAAAGCAAGCTCCACGTGCATGGCATGATAGAAGTAGTTCTTTTCTTATTGATCATGGCTTCACAGGAGGTAAAGTGTACGCTACCTTGTTTATTAAAAGATCATTAGAAGGTAATCTCATTATTAAGATTTATGTTGATGATATTATATTTGGTAGTGTTAACCCTATTATGTGCAAGAAATTTTCAAATCTTATGCAAAGTGAATTCGAAATTAGCATGATGGGAGAGCTAACATTCTTTCTTAGACTTTAATTTCAACAATATGAAGAAGGAACCTTTATATGTCAGACCAAATACACAAATGAACTGATTCAAAATATTGGTATGAGCAATGCAAAATTCATTGGCACACCAATGAGTCCTTCAACGAGTCTAGACAAAGATGAACAAGGAATCTTTGTTAATGAAACTATGTATTATGAAATGATTGGCTCATTATTGTATCTGACATCAAGTTGACCGGATATTATGTTAAGTGGTTTAAATCTTCCAAGTTTCAGTCAACTCCTAAAGAATCTCATCTGACTGCTCTAAAGAGTATCATTCCATATCTCCTTGGGACTGTCTCCCAAAGACTATGGTATCCTCGCTTTAACTTTTTAAAATTAGAAGGTTTTTCAGATGTTGACCTTGCAGTTGATAAGGAAGATAGAAAGAGTACAACTGGTACATGTAAATTACTTGGAAATACATTGATATACTGGAACCGTAAATAAACAAGCATCACTTGCATTATCTACCATTGAAGCTGAATACATTGCTATTGGACAATGTTGTGCACAATTACTGTGGGTGTCCCATCAACTGGGTGACTATGAACTTTCCTTTAAACTATACAAATCTTTTGTGATAATTCAAGTGCAATTTGTCTTTCAAAAAATCCTGTGTATCATTCTAGAGCAAAGCATATAGATATCAAGCATCATTTTATTAGAGATCATGTTCTTAAGGGAGACATATAAATATCTTTTGTTGCATGAACTAATCAATTAACAGAAGTCTTAACCAAGCCGCTATTAGAAGATAGATTTTCTGTTTTAAGAAAATTAATTGGCATTACTTACTTGAATAATAACATATAGGACCTCTGTCTAATACGTTTACTTTTGTAGGTTTAATAATCGTCTTTTACTCTTGTATTAATTACGCCTCCATTTTCCCTCTCTTTTCCTCTTCTTTCACATCAGTTATGTCGTTCAAAGTTAGAAAGTCAATCATCATGTCTATTCGACTGACGCCTTTTCTTTATTGTACTCAACGATCAGAAGGTTTTCTTCTAAAGGCGAAGATCTATTTTCAATCACTCTCATCCCTATCATTTAGAAAACCCTTCTCCAAAGCTTTGCTCAACCACTCTCCTTCAATGGCTAAACAACCAAAGAACCTATCCGCTTCCACCAGAAAAAGGACCCGCTCCAAAACAAAACCCCCTTTTATGCCCCCTAGAACAAGTAGACCTAGGATCTGACCACTCTGAGGCTTTTGCTTCTTCCCATAGAGATTTGTCTGATCACTCTCATATTTCAGGAGAGAAATCCCTAGGAAAACGACCCATGGAAGACCCCCTATTTCCTCTACTCCAAAGAAATCCAAAATCGATCTTTCTAGCTCTCTAGAATCTGGCCTGAATTTCTGGGATTCTCCAAATAGGGATCTCTTCATTATCTTTAAAGATAAGCCCATTGCTCATGGAAGGGTAGTCAACCTTGACGACATGGAATCCCTAAATTGTAAGTTGAAAAATCTCTTTGTTCATCAAGGATGGTCTAAGTTCCTATCTATTCCTCCGCCTATGGTCTATGAACCCCCAGTAAAGATATTTTATGCTAATCTTTGCTCTAGTAAACCTGATAGGTTAGGGTCCTTAGTGTTAGGTAAGCGCACTGTTCTTGATTGTGCCTTGTTTGATTTGATCTTTCAGTGTAAATATTATGGTTTTCCTATTCTTTTCAAAAATGCTTGGCCAGTTAATTTTAAAATTTCCTTTGATCAAGCTCAATGGTATATTGCTGAGTGTCCCTCTGAATCCCTTCCCAACCAGTTAGGCCCCAGTGATGTTTTTTTCGAAACTTGAGTCTTGGCTTGCATTGTAGCAACTACTCTGCTTCCCCGCACTGGTTCCTTTTGCACCTTCTCTCAAAGAGACATTTTCTTAGTATACTGCCTTATGACAAAACTGAAAGTCAAATTATCTTCATGGGTCATTAATTTCATAATTTAAAGTGCAGAATATCCCACCAGTCTACCCTGGCCATCACTCAGATCCTAGAAGCTCACCAAATTATTGTCTGCTTATCTCTTTATCACTGTCTCAAAATCTTACAATTCTAGGGCCTTTGCTAGTGTTGAGTTGCCCACATCGGAGGGATTTGAGGTCCTTGGTCTCCTTATATGGCTTGGGCAATCCTCACCTCATAAGCTAGCTTTTGGGGTTGATTTAGGCCCAATGTCCATTATTTTCATGGTATCAGAGCCAGGTTCCATCCCAATTATTGTTACCGATATTGGGCCCCCATTTATGTTGTCCACGCTCCAGAGATCTGGGCGTGATGGGGGGTGTTGAGTTGCCCACATCGGAGGGATTTGAGGTCCTTGGTCTCCTTATATGGCTTGGGCAATCCTCACCTCATAAGCTAGCTTTTGGGGTTGATTTAGGCCCAATGTCCATTATTTTCAGCTAGTATGGAATGTGAGTGTGAAGGGCTCCTGGGTTAAGAAGCACGAAGGTGATGTAAATCATGCTCCTATAGATCCCAAATCTAAACCATCTGCCTCTCATCCCAGCCTTGGTGATCCTCACATTGGTGAGAAGCTTCGCGACATTGGCATTCAACTCTTTGAAATAAAAAATCTCCTCCCAACCACTCAGTCAAATGTCGGTGACATTCATGCCATCTCCAAAGAAACAGGGTCTAGTGTGTCCAAGATAAGATTTGTCGTTCTCAGAGTAAGGGAGAACGTTGTCTAGGCCTTCAGGGAGATTCATGACAGGTTGGATGGAGTGATAATCTCTACCAATGTTAGCTTTGAACAACTAAAAGAGGCCATCTGCAACACTCTTACCTTTTTTCTGTGACGTTAATGAGATTGCTTGAGACAATTTTTTTGTTCTGCTGTTTTTGGGCTGTTCCCTCAGCAATTGGACAATTTCTGTTTTTTTTTGTTCTAGTTGTTTCTTTTTGGACTATAACTCTGCTGCATAATGCTATATATTCTGTTTTAGTTAGTGGTTTGTCTATTCCTTCTTTACTGATGCTAAAAAGGGGGAGAAGAGTATACGCATCTGCATATAGGTATAGTCAACTGAAGGGAAACTAGTCGACTGAAGGGAAAATGTACACTAGCATCCTTTACGGCAGGAGTCAACTGCATGAACTGAGGCAGAGTACCATGAACCTATAAACCCCATACATTGAGGGGGAGTAAAAAACAAGGAAGTCAACTGTTCTTTACACATATATATATATTATTTTGTCACCATCAAAAGGGGGAGATTGTTAGATCTGATTTTAATGATGCAAATAATATTTCTATGCAGGAAATCAAGGAGTTACTACAAGATTGAAGAAATCAATCAGGATTCTTAAGTAAATAAATCAATCATCAAAGATCATGAAGATCAATGGACAACTACGATGGAAAGAATCAAGCAAGCCTAAACTTACGACATCAATCAAGTCCAGCACATTAGCATCGAAGATCCTGAACTCTTGGATTGGTGAAATCATTGATAAAGGAACGTATGGAAACATATAGATTGAGTTACAAGATTGACGGAATATAGGCGCGATTAAAGGAAGACGAAATCACAGAAGATACATATGAAATCAATCACAACTAAACTCAAGGATCAGATAAATCAAGATCTCACTGTATATTCATCAAGTATTTAAATATAGAAGATAAAGATTCCGAGTTCAACAGAGCCGTTGAAGAACAACTTTATTCTAGGAAAAAAATCAATCTCTTTCCAAGGATCAAATCTCTTGGGTTGGCAAATCTCGTCAGAATTCAAGCCTCTCTCTCAAAGTATTTAAACATGTAATCACACCTAGCTTGACATACTTTGATCGAACCAAACACCCTCTCTTTGTTCTACTGCAAACAAGCATTGTAGCTCTTTAAGACCTATTGTGTAACAAGCTACAGAAGAAAGAGAGAACAACAATGGTGTGGCATTGTATCAAACGAGATGAGTGATATAGGAGCTGAACTATCACGTCATTTCCATTGTACTTGAAGAAACACATTCATTAAAGATAACTCCCTTGCAACCCAAGGTTACTGGACTAGGATTCACAATGAATCCGAACCAGTATAAAAATTTTGGTGTCTTTAATTCATACAATTATTTTCTTCATCTTATATTCTGTTATTGCAACTATTAGTGTATTACATCTAGTTGACTAATTGAAAAAACTGTCAACTAATATAGATTAAGTTTAAAAATATATAATTCACCCCCTCCCTCCCCCCCCCCCATCTATTACTTTTAGTTTAGTGATCAGGAATCAGTCACGATCTAAAATGGATCGTGACATTATGAACCCGTTCTTTCTTTCTTTATGTTCCTTCTTTCAGATTTCTTCTTTTTACACTCGACTTCCCACATAGGACAACTCTTGACCACGTAGTTCTTTTTACCACATTTGAAGCATCCATTAGTCATCTAAAAGTGAACGCTTCTCCTTTCTTTCCATAGAAAATAGTAGTGATCATTGAATAGTGGTGGCCTAGTGGTGGATTGCTCATTACAATTTCAAGGTAATGCGCTCATCTTGATCTTTTTCCTAAGGTGTTAGTCTCTTAAAAGGTAACCTGCTCCGATACCAATTGATGTTTTATACTTCAATACCACACTAAGGGGGGAGGGGTCATTTGTGTGGTGCCTGATTTTTGCGTGCACTGGATTATTGGAGGACATGGTTCTTCTATGTGTTTCTTACACTACAATTGTAGAATAGATAATGCAGAAAGTAAATAATACACTGATTTTTACATGGAAAACAGCCGATTCAAAAGGTGAAAAAAACACGACCTATTACCTAGTAGAGTTATCCCCAAACAGTTAACAACAAATCTGATCCACCAACAAAGTATACGAACTCTTGCAAATCTAAGGATTAACCCTAACTCTTATAGCGACCAGCCACAGGCTGTTGCGACTTTTTCAATTTAACTCTAACATGAACAATACAAGTCAAGTTTACAACCTCTTGCAAACCTAAGGATTAACTCTAACCCTTATAGCAACATGCTAGAGGCTGTTGCGACTGATTCAAGTTTAACTCTAACTTGAACAATACAACTCAGGTACCTAATACAATTTGCTTCTAAGAAAGCTGAAATGTACAACTCAAAATGATTACCACGCTTTGAACTATAAATAAAGATACATACTATTCGTGATGCAATTGGTTCTTCAACCTGGTTCATGTAGCTTCAGGATCGCACTCTTAAACACAGGAATTGCTTACAAAGTGCTGCTAGTTTATGATAATTTGGTGTTTCACATTTACCATATTTTCCTATTTCTCATTAGGACGTTTTTTTTCTCACTTGGTGTTCGGAACCCGCACTGAAACACGATTATATCCGAATTAGCACTGCGTAGGGCCCCATTTGAGGGGCTCCCTACTAAGGAATTTTTCCATATCCAGGACTCAAACCCGAAACCTCTGATGAAGGCACAAGCTCCAATTTACGGCAGCACATCCTTTGGTGGTCATTAGGACGTTTGGCAGAGCTTTTCCCTGGTTTTAGTTTTGACACTTTATGATATGAATCCCCTCAATTTCTTAATATGTACTTATACAACATAACTGTTAAAGTTACAGTCTAATAGTTGCAACTTCATCATACATCATTTATGCATAGAGCTCAAATTCTAGCAAAGACCAACCATATGAAAAAACATTATGAAAAAAAATAGTACAACCATTCTAGATGGGAACTCTTAGTTAACCATAACATAGGCTGGCATGCTAGGTTAAGGTCGACGAAAAAAGGGTGACAAAAAAAAAAACAGTAGAAGAATTGCATAAAACAAAATTGCTATTTCACTTCAAACTGAAGTTTAACTATCAAGATCGGTACTCATAAAGGTATCTTTCCGCAATTGCAGCATGAGTTGCTGCACCAATAGGTAATACATCTTCATCAATCATGAAATGTGGGGAGTGTCCTGTATGATATGATCCTAATGTCTCATTCCTTATACCTATATAGAAGAATGCTGCAGGTATCACTTCAGAATAGAAGGAGAAGTCCTCGGCTCCCATTATCGGTGGAACAACCTTAAAGTTCGCCGGACCAACCAAATCACTGGCGACCTTCTTCACGTGTTCGTACATTCTCTCATCGTTCACAGTCGGAGGATAGATTGTGTCCTTGTCTTCGAAAAAATCCACTGTTGCACTGCATCTGAACACACTAGCTTGTTCTTTGAATACCTGTTGTTAAAAAGTCCTGAGGAAATTAGTAAAATTACTTGTGTCACTCTTTCCTTACGAGTACGTTTAAAAAAGAATATCAATTTACATATTTATGAACAATTTAACTTTATTTTTCATTTATCCTTAACAGTATGGCTTTTGTAGTCGCAGAAATTTGACCAAAAGTACCAATACTTTGTGACGTGTCAAACTCTGGCACATAAACCGAAGCGAATGAAGTAATACAAAGTATACATAGTTGTAGGACCAAGGAATATTTTAGCACGTTTTTGTTATGTTTTCTTGTTCTACTGTTAAGGATTAGATCTTTTACGGAATTTGTGAAAGGACTTGTCCTCCTCATATATGGTGCAGTATCCACATCTGGAGTGGGTGATTTTTTTTTTGCAATAGTAAAAGCTTTTGGGCTAATTCACGAATCTATAATAGACCACTTGGTCTGTAATTCGTCACAAATCTTGGCATTTTTTGTGGACATGACCAACATTGGGTCCTATGATATTGGCTAAAACAGAGTTATCTCTGTGACACTGCAAGTCTGCAAGATGAAGGATGTCCTGAGTCATGATTGAGCTGAAACCTTTAGACGTATGACTAAGACCAATAATTTTTGAAGAATGTCAGTCACAATATATCTAACCTCTCTTATTCTTTTAAGAAGCTGATAAAAGTTGGTGCTGGAGAAAGCCCTGAAAGTTCCACTGAGAGTAACTGCTTCTGGTATCACATCAAGCTTATCTCCGGCATTGAACGATGTCACCGAGACCACCTAAAATTTATTCACAAAACACAGATATGAAAACAAAATCTGTTCTCGAAGATGTTGCAATTTTTGTTTATAATAGTGATGGGTTGGCCTTTTTATGCATCTCTCGACTAT
Organism: Nicotiana benthamiana; assembly: GCA_034376525.1. Classification (NCBI taxonomy): domain Eukaryota; kingdom Viridiplantae; phylum Streptophyta; class Magnoliopsida; order Solanales; family Solanaceae; genus Nicotiana; species Nicotiana benthamiana. The sequence continues at coordinate 7,855,145 of CM067331.1, read as the reverse complement.
TTTACTGGATACCTATTGTTTCCCAATAGTACAGACACCGGATAACTTTTAATTTGCCCATCAAAGCTTAGCCAGATAAGAAAAAAATCATCCAACGCTCTTTTTGTTTCTGGTGAGATTTGAACTGTGGTATCCTAGAAATTTCACCCACCTTTATAGCCTTGGGTGCTGCGACTATTGTCTTTCTCTTTTCCTCAAAACGCTAGTATGCAATTTCTTTTCATCATTCTTTATCTAGATGTGCACAATTAGCCGGTGTCTGATCAGACAGTCGAGATGCATGCAAGTTAGTCGGGACAGTACCCACATGAAAACAATCAAATAGAATTTAAAGCTTGATGATTAGTAAGTAGTTAAGTAGCCCACCTGAGAATCCAAGGGATTGGACTCACGAGAAACAATACTTTGCAAGCTGATAACAGCAGCAGAGGCAGCAAGAATAGGGTCAATAGAGTGGTGGGGATTGCCTGCTTGGCCTGTCTTACCACTAATGACAGCTCTAAAAAAGCCACATCCAGCAAGAAGAGGACCCGGTCTTGAACCAATTACACCAGTTGGATGCTGATGTGAAACATGAACAGCAAATATAGCCTCCACATTTTCTAAAGCTCCATTTTTTATCATCCTTTTTGCTCCATTCCCTTTTTCCTCTGCTGGCTGAAATATTAGAATCACTGTCCCCTGGTAAACATCAATAGCATAATTAGTTCATGGACAACTACAACTCTAATTAATAATACCAGGTTCTGAAGAAAGGAGGATTGCTATGAAGCACAGATTATTTTGCTGTTTACATATCACATGTTGTAATTGATTATACAAGTAGTCAACTTGACAATTGGAAAAAACTGATAAAATGATTGTCTTTCTCTTTTATTCCTTTTCAGAAATTATGCTACTCTTATGCTTTTATTAATGCACTCAAGGATGTACAATCACTGAAGTGAAATACTAGGTTCAAATTCTAGTAGAAACAAAAGAAGTTAAGTGAATTTCTTTTTATTAGTCAAAGGCTTGGTGGGCTTTATTTCCCCATGTATGCATGTATTAGTGGTAAATAACAAATATTTCTATGAAATAGTTGAAATACACGTAAGTTGATTCAAATACCATCAGAATTAATGAATTACTCCCTCTGTTTCAAATTAGATGAAATACTTTTCTTTTTAGTTTGTTCAAATTTGGAAATATTAAACTTTAAACTCTTCATTTTACCCATTTACCCTTAATGAGAAGCTTTTATAATCACACAAATATCATAGCCCCATAAAGTTTTTACCTCTTAAGCTTTTAAGATCATAAGTTTCAAAAGTTTTTTTTTCCTTAAACTTTGTGCCGAATCAAAGTATTTCATCTAAATTGAAACGGAGGGAGTAGTTAATAACAACAACAACAACAACAACAACAATCCAGCAGAATCCCACTAATGAGGTCTAGGGAGGATAAAGTATATGCAGATACTACCCCAACCCCGAGGGATAGAGAGAAATGAGTTAATAAATAAGCAAATAATAAAGATATTTATATTGTAAGATAAATGAAAGAGGATGTTCTTTGAGTCAAAATGCCATTCAGCATCAAAGTGGAACGGATTTGACATCGGAGAGATAGTGGGCATGTCTAATATTATAATTGGAAAGATAAAAACTCTATAAATAAAGGCACTACAAAGGTGCTTTATCTTCCCATTTGATCCTTACAAATTACAAGATTTTTGCCTTCTTTTTTTTCCAAGGTTCTCAAATGGTGAAAATGACAAATAAAGGGAAGTGCACTTCATAAATCCACGGTCCCAATAAGTTGTTGGCTGTCATCCTTACGCCTCAATAAATACTCTTAGACAGCTTACCAAAAAGAAAAGGGAAATTTTTAAATATAACATTTAATTTAAAAGCAGAATCTCGATATAATATACATACCTCTCATACTTATATATATATCACTGCAATTACCCTTTTTATTTTTTTTGAGTTAGACTTGGTCATTTAGCTACCAGTCCAACTGTATGAACAAGCTGTTGGCTGGTCTCTTACTAGAGACATCATAGTAGAGTCTTTAATAATTTAATTGACATGGGACCAGTTCTCTCTCTCCTCCCTCAACTATTTTTAGTATAAGATAGTCATAATCATAATACTAAGTAAAGATACCTAAGATTAATCAAATACCAACTTGTTCGTGTTTCTAATCTAACTGCCTCATAAAGGTTTAGGGAATATATATATATATTCTCAAGAGCAAGGTGGTAAGTTCTTGGAGGGAAGGATGCCGGGGGTCTATTTAGAAACAACCTCTCTACCCCAGGGTAGAGGTAAGGTCTGTGTACATATTATCCTCCCCATACTCCACTATGTAGGATTATACTGGGTTGTTGTTATTGTTGTTGTTGTATATATATATATATATATATATATATATATATATATATATATATATATATATATATATATATATATATATATATATATATTTGCACTTGAAAAGGCAAAGAAAACATGAGATCTTGACCCCGAGTCTTTGAGGGCAGGGAAGAATAGATGGGGACAAAAAGACGGGTTGAGACATATTTTTCCATGACAATTCTCTTTTGTTCCCGTTCTTTTCTTAAAAACTACTACTTTCTCCGTTTCAATTTATGTAAACTTGTTTGACTGGATACGAAGTTTAAAAAAAAATAAACACTTTAGAATTTATGATCCTAACCAAGTCAAAAGGAGGTCCAGAGTGTTTGTGTGGTTACACATATTTTTCAATAAGGGTAAAGTTGGAAGATTAAGCTAAATTATTTTCAAATTTAGAAATGGGTCATTCTTTTTGAAATGTACTAAAAAGAGAATACGTTCACATAAACTGGAACAGAGACAACATTTCTTTCCTCTCTTTTTGAATGGATGCTTTTTTCTTTATTCCCTCGATATAATTAGGACAGAGGAGGAGGTAGTCCTACTCCTAAACCCTTGATATGGATTCCCAACAAAATGTATCAATCAAATATTTATGTGAAATCTAGTTTGAGATGAGGCTAACGGACATGTGACGCTGCCTTGCCACTTGACCTATTTTCCCGTGTGACTATTAATGCTGATTGATAACATTGACATGCGTCAAAATCTAATGCCCCACAGCAGGAAATGGAGAAAAATCAACTGAAGATAGAGGAGCCAAATTTGGTCCAAGTGGTTTATATGATTTAAGCTCCTAGTATTTGTTTCATTGACACCATACATTCAAAATCTTGGAAATTCAAAATAAAGATTAAAGAAACGAACGTCAGCAAGGGAGCCCTATGGTTTCTCCATATATTAATTCCAACATATGAATGACACGAAAAAATCATGGAATTTTTTAAGTTTAACAATGCAAAGACCACCCAAAACCCACTTGAAATGCACCCACAAAGCTCTAAAAGAACCTTCACAAAGTAGATACTTTGCTTATGTTTTTAAGTATTATAACTATAACTAATGTTCTTCGTACAAAGAGCCCTTCTCTATAAAGGTATCAAAAAACTAAATGCAGATCACTAGATTTACCATTTAGCCAAAAAGTTTAGGTGCTATTCTCATTATTGCTCATAAAATAGCCCCAGATGCTCAACTACCCACGACCCATTAAAAAAAACAATCGGAGTTCGGTGCTCCAATAATCTCCAAATGTTATGCCATATATCATGGAATCCACCATATGGAGAACAAAAGAATATTTTAAGGAGTCAAAAATTCAACGTTTTCTTTTTACCTGTGAGTCACGAGAATAACCTTGATTTGATAGTCCATGCCTGGTTTATTATTTAGAATTAGGTCTTTTAAATAAAGTTTGGGGGAATTAATGACAAGAATAACATTATATGACTAGAAATTGAAAAGAATGGACATTGGGCCTAACTTAACCGTAAAAGCTAATTCATGGGGTTGAGTTAGGTCCAATGTCCATTTATATCATGGCATCAGAGTCAAGCCCATCCCAAATATTGTTACCGATGTTGGGCTCCCATTTATGTTGTCCACGCTCCAAAGATCTGGGCGTGAGGGAAGGTGTTGAATTGTCCCACATCGGAGGGATTTGAGTTCCTTGGTCTCCTTATATGGCTTGGGCAATCCTCAACTCATAAGCTAGCTTTTGGGGTTGAGTTAGGCCCGAGGTCCATTCTTATCAGAAATGAAAAGACTTTGCTTAATTTCATTTTCAAGAAAAAAAGAAGAATAAAGAGTTATTTTCTGAAGAAAAGGAATATATAATAATAAATAAACTGAAAGTGAATATTTTAAATTCAAAATATGCCCCTAAAAGTTGAGAAACATATTTCTCAATAATTGTTATTATAAAACATACCTTTAAGTTCTTCTCACGCGCCTTTAAAATTTTGGCCGCACCTATGAGCATAGCCACATGAGCGTCATGACCACAAGCGTGCATTTTGCCTGCAATTTTGCTCTTATGCTCCCATTCAACAGCTTCCTAATTTGGGATATAATAAAAATAAATGAAGCTTTTCAATAATTTCAAAATTTTAACAAAACGAAATTTACAAGAAAATAATAAAAGCCATAATCGGTATGGTCCTAATTTAAAGATAAATATTTTCTATTTGTATAACCAGTATATCTGACGTCAGATATAAGTGAGATAAAAATAAATATAATTTAAAACCAAAAAAATATAAATATTATTCAATATAAGTGAGACAAGATCTGACAACAGAAGATTGGCACTTTTCTCAAAATAGATATGGATGTAAAACTATGTACACTTATAAATCAAAAACACGATTAGAGTAACAGATCTCCAGGCTAATAATTTCAACATTCAGTGGTTAACATCATATTTAAGGACCAATTCTTTCATATTTTTATCACACTTAATTAAACTACTAATTAACTCAGTTCCAAAGTCATTTTTTATCAGATTAACTAATAACAACAAAAAACGAGTTTCAATAGTAAGAAGGCCAAAAAAAAGTTCTCTATTTTCAATTTTCTAGTAACACTAGGAAATTAGAAAATGGAAGAAAAGATAAATAAGAAAAAATATTTTTTTTTATAAACCTGAATTGGAAGGGCATCCATATCAGCTCTAAGAGCAACAAACGGCGGCTGGCCGGAGCCGATCATAGCTCGAATTCCGGTAGTGGCTAACGGAAACTGAAAGGGAATCTCCATTTTCTTAAGTTCTTGACGAACAAGTTTACTAGTTTCATATTCTTCAAAAGCAAGTTCAGGGTATTCATGTATTTTTCTCCTCACTGATTTTATCCATTTCACATGCTCTTTTTTATGGGCAATTTTCAGAATCTCATTTGAACATTCTTTTGTCCAGATTGAACAGCCCGAGGAGGTAAAAAGATTGAGTTTTGGTGTTCTTGTTTGGTTTTGAAGGACCATATTAATGGGGTTTTTTAATAAAGCAGTGGATTTGAAGTATGTGAAATCATGTTGATCAGAGGAAGAGGAAGCAGAGGTTTTTGCCCCCTTTAATGGATTAGTTATCATGAAACCAAGAAATATAGCAAAAAAGATTGCTTTTTTAGAAGATATTGGAAATAAATTCACTAAGGTATCCATTTTGAAGAAAGAAAGATGGGGAGAAAATTGAGATATGAAGATTCAAGAGAGATGATAAGAACATGAAAGTTTGTGTTTGTGAAATAAATCAATGGATATTAGATAAAAGCAATTTAGAAGAGTGAGTATGTGTGTGTGTGAAAGAGAGAGTGATACTAAGGGACACAGTGAGTATGTGTGTATTATGTGAGAGTGATTCTAAGGGACACATCCGAACTCAATACTTTTGACTTTTTTTTTTATTTTTTTGAATATAAATTTCTATGTAAATACTAATAAAATTATATAAATAACATATTATTTTATACGTTATTATTTTAAAGATTGATCCCGTCAAAGGAAAAGCCGCGAGTGAATGGGAGGTGGGGTGAGAGAGGCCACAAGGGGAATAGGAACAACACGTGGTGATAATAAGAGAGTAAAAGGAATTTAGCTATTTGAGTCACGTGGCGGAATTGATTGCGTAAATAGCCAGAACTACAAAAGTCTGGAAATGGTGAAAAGATAGAGGGAGGGCCCACCAATTTGTGAATTCGGCTACGAGTGTGGTCTGTGTTGGGATTAGGGATAGGTACTTGGAAAAAGATGGGTGGAGGAAAATTGAAGACAGAAACATACGATAAGTATTTCTTTCCAAAATTAGTATAAACACGTGGTACGGTTTCCATGCTTTGTTTTAAAGGAAAAGGGAAAGAATTAACTCCTCTGCTGGTACACCATAAATTATTGTTGCGACCTTTGATGGTAATGTTTCTTGTTTCGATAATTTTAGTTTCCAATTTGTGCTATAAGTTTATGAGCCGGGGTTGATTGAAATAGTTTTTCTATTCATTCGGGTAGGAGTAAGGCTTTTCTATATATTACTCTCCCCAGACCCCATTTGGTGGGAATACACTGGATAGTTGTTGTTGTAATTTGTGAAATAAGTACTTCATTCGTTTCGGAAAGAAAGAAGATAAGTATATAACTAAAGTGTGAAGGTCAAATAATCTAAATTTTCGATATTTATTTGAAGTTGATTTTTTATTATTTTCAAGTTAAATTTACAAAATTAGAAACTGGACGTACTTAATTAATTCTATTTTATGTGACATTTTATTCGTTATAATTTGTTTTTTTTAATATTTAGTGCTTTTTTTACCATCTCTAAAATGTACTAGAAATTAAGGGGTGCTTTGACAAGGTACTTTGGAGTATGCAACAAACTTGATATTACGACCTAATTCTATTATAAATCGTGATGGTGCCTAGCATTGTTGTTATGCAAATCAAGAGTGAACAATCTAGAGATTTTCCATTTTTAACAAGTTTGCTAAGTAAAAAACTTTTTAAAGTTAAAAGATTTAATAAATAACCAATTTAAAAATAATTAAAACGAAAGAAGTTGAGTGCAGTCATAATCATAAAAATAAAATCAAAACCACAAGTCAACTAATGTGTGTGCCAAGACCTGGAGTCAGAAGTGTATGAGCTATTAGTAGAATATACAAAAGATTATTACTCTACTGTGCGAAATGAAATAGACAGAACAATAAAGAGAAGAAAGAGTCTGACTGCTGCAAACGGCTTAAAAGGACAGCTCACCGTGTAGTCTCGTAACAGAGATCAAGAATGCGCGTCAGAATGATATCCAGATGCACCTGCCCCAGATCTTGCACATTAGGTGCAGAAGTGTCATGATCCAAAACTAACCTAGTCGTGATGGCGCCTATCGTGAAACTAGGTCAGCCGAAAACCCCCAATAGTAACGTAGCAAGTATAACGAGTCATTTAAATATATTAATGAGCTAAAATCCCATTGAATAACGTAGGATAAAACTCACACTTGGAGAATTGAGCCAAAATTCACAGTTGGAGAATTTTGCATAAAGTTTCTCTTTCCTCAACTGCTGCAACACAACTCTCAAATGCTCCGCGTGCTCCTCCTCACGACGCGAATACACCAAAATATCAGTAATGAACACTATGACAAACGAGTCGAGATAAGGCAGAAACACGTTGTTCATAAGATGCACGAACGCCACTGAGTTATTGGCCAGCCCCAAAGACATTACAAGGAACTCATAATGACCATATCAGATCCTGAAAGCTGTCTTAAAAATATCCGACTCCCTGATCTTCAGCTGGTGATACCCTGAACGAAGATCAATCTTGGAGAACACTCGCGCTCCCTGAAGATGGTTAAAAATATAATCGATACGAGGCAAAGAATACTTGTTCTTGATGGTTACTTTATTCAATTACATGTAATCAATGCACATCCTCATCGTGTCATCCTTCTTCTTCACAAATAGAAAAGACGCACCCCAAGGCGACACACTCGACCGAATAAACCCCTTATCAAGAAGTTCCTGAAGTTGCTCCTTTAACTCCGCTGGTGCCATACGATACGGTGGAATAGAAATAGACTGAGTGCCCGTCACCAAATCAATACCAAAATCGATATCCCTGTCTGGTGGCATGCCGACAAGTTCGCAGGAAACACATCGGAAATATCCCTCACAACAGAAACAGAATTGATACATGGAGTCTCTACACTGACATCCCTCACAAAGGCTAAGTATGAAAGACAACCCTTCCTAACCATTCGTTGAGCCTTCAAGGACAAGATCACCCTAATAGGAATAAAATTAGTCGAACCTCGTTACTCAATTTCGTGGCATACCTGATATAGCCAATGTCAATGTCTTAGCATGACAATCCAAAATAGCATGAACAAACATAACCAATACATTCCTAATATCTCCATACCTCCAATAGCCACCACACACGACCGATACACGGTCCGCAATAATAGTATCGTCCACCCTTATAGATACACAAACGATGATACAAGAGACTCACGGGACGTATCCAATTAACGAGCAAAATATGATAACGCATATGAAATAGTTGAATCAGGATCAAATAACACAGAGGCATCTATGTGGCAGACTAAGACAATATATGTAATCACAACCTCTGAAGCAATAGCATTAGGTCTAGCTTGAAGTGCATAGAAACCAGCCTGACCACCATCTGATCGACCTCCCCTCTGTGGTGACCCTTACCTGACCGACCTCCACCGTTAGGTGGCTGGGTGGGTGGTGGTGAAGCAACTGGTGCTGAAACCAACCCAAGACGACGAAGACAATTCCTTCACATGTTACCCAACTCTCCACACTCATAACAACTCCCTGGTGTTGGAGAGGGGGGGGGGGTTGAAGGGAATCCCTAGCACCAGAATGACTAGAAGATGCACCTTGCATAGAAGAGCCCTGAACTGATGGTGCACGGGACGGACTCTAGCATGGAATGACACAAAGTGATAAATGGGCATGACGAGTGTTGACACCCAATTTCTTCCTACGTATTTTAATGCTCAAAATACTTTCAAAATAGCATATGTATGGATATATAAGCATGCCCTAGAGTTTTGATATTTTTTCATAATTTTTAAGGATTTTAAAAATCAATGTATTGTCTATTTTAACAGTGGAAAATCCAATAATTATTCCTAAAATTATCATTTTTGTGAATAATTTATTTACACTATCGTATTTACAACAAAATATAATTAAAGTGATTATTTACTTATTTTTATAAATTTATTCAATGTTTCTAAAACTAAATTGTATATAATTTCAATTATAGCCTATTTTACGATTGACAATATTTTACAATAAAAAATCATTTCCAGCGATTTGCGTTTCTACCGAAACCCTCACCTTCTCCCACCGGTTTCTGTCATGTTTCCACCAGAATCCACGACATTCCTGGTCATGGATGGCACATGCTCACTCTCTCTCACTATTAAGCCTAAGCTACTCGAAGTTTGGAGGCCTGACTCCAAGGACTCTCTTTAGATCTGTCTCGGATCTGTAGATTTCTAGCTTCTCCAGCCATTTTCCACCGTGTTCGAGAAATATGAGTCTCTTCGACTCAAGATCCAATTTTTCTCAAGAACTTTCTCATTCTAGAGTTTTCTCTACAACTCTAGGCATTTGAGGTTCTAAACTTACTTATTTTCTTAAAGATCTGTGCCATGTCTGGTCTTTGTTTGACGTTTTTAGAGGGTTTTCCCAAATTTCCTCATTAAAATCATTCAATTTCAAATTTTAGGGTTTTTGAAAAAAGGTTTTCTTCAAATATTTTGATTCTTCCTGTTCCTTCTTTATGTGTATTTATACTCGTATGTTTGTTTCTTACTATGATCGAGTTCTCTCTCTTGTTTCTTTTCTGGTTAGACAAGACCTTTCTGTTACACTCATGCTCGCATGTTAATTCGTGTTGTTAATCCTCATTCTTTGCTACATGTGTCTAAGTTTGAGCTCTTTGATTTTGTTTCATCTTACTGAGTTCTATTTATGTTCTTGCTAGCATGTTTTTACCTACTTTGTTTAAAACTCGTATCCTCTCTTTCTTCTGAACTTATTTATGTATGTTTGCCTCTCACAAGCCTTTGAAAGGGGCTTCTGTGCTTCTCTCAATGACCTTGATTTCTTACCTCTGATTCTATTTGAAACCCTAATATTTGGGGATTTTCTTTGACGAATGGCACTAGGGTTCCACTTCGGAACCCTAGCCTTTCAGACTCATTGTGAGTCTGTAATTGAACTTGAACCATGTTTGCTTGTGACTCAGAAACTAATGTTAGACTCTTTCTTTTGTTTGAGATGTATGCATTATATATGAGAAAAACTCCTCTTTCAAAAGGTTTTCACCAATTAAGTCATTGATTCTAAAATCCCTTTAATGAGACTAATGATTCGTCACTGATTTCTTTCAATTGAACCTCTTTTACCCAACTGGCTGTTCACTTGGACTTTTTATGTAAAAAATCCCATGCTTGTGATATTTTCCTTAAATACATGTTCTTCTATAATTTGGTGCCAATTCTTTGAATTATTTCTATACTTATGTGATTCTTTCCTTTATTACTGATGCCCTATATATTGTGATCACGATGCCTGGCATAACATCATATTATATTATCTTGCCCTAGTAGGTATCAAGTTGACCTCTCTCCCTACTTCTTCGAGATTAGACGGGATACTTACTAGGTACATATTATTGATGTACTCATGCTACACTTTTGTACTTATTTATGCAGGCTCTGAGGAAGGTACATCTAGCTATTAGATCGGTGTTGACGCCCCCTTTTTCCCTAAAAGGCGAAATCCGGTTTACGACATTATGGGAAAAACAACTCTTATCCCCTTTTGAGAATTGGGCTATGGGTGTGAAAAGTTGCCACCTAATGATTATAGTGCATTAGGACACTTGAAGAAGAAAGGCAGATTTTTGAAAGAAAACCAGAGTTCGGGTAAGGTCTTGAAATTATCTCGAGGGGGAAGTGTTTGCACCCCTCAAGATCCACTAGTGTGATTTCCGGCCTTGCTTAGATGTGACTTTAATAAGCATAAAAAATAGTCAATTAAAATTTTCACATAATGAAAACGAACAAGTTGATAATTCTGAAAGAAGGATAGCACAAGTAAAAGGGATTTTTAAAGAAAATATTTAAACAAAGAAAAAGTAAGGAGGATCCTAGGTTTAACTGTAATATGGATCATTCGATGCAATATCCCGCACATGTTCCCAAAGAGGGGTCGCTGTATGATATTAGTGCATCGTCATCATCTCCATATTCTACCCTTCCCATCCCGTTAAGATATTTTAAGCGCGTTTATTCTCGTTTACTTATTGCATGGTAATACCCGTCTCAGCCTATTAGTCCCAGGGTATTTGGACTTCTAATCTTAAAAGGGAAGAAAGGGGATGAGGGTATATATGGAGTTTAAAGGCAAAAAATGCTAAGGCGTCAACCAAAACAAATAGCACATAAGGGGAAGTAAACGGATATACAAAGGCTACACATAAACTCCTTAAACCATACAACAATTAGTTTAGCATGACTTGCAACTACTGATTTGGTCTTAAGCTTAAAACTGATAGTAGATAGATTAGTTTAACACATAAAGTTGGATAATAAATCTGCTTTGATCCCATCAGGTCCGGTTTGTTAGAAACGAGAAGTAGTTTAAAACCAGTAATTTCAGAAAAACGTTAGTTTTAGACAAAGATCTATACAGAGGGGTTTTGGAAACAAGAATTTGAAGTCTGCAAAAGTTCAGAAATGGCTTACAAAATTAGCCGAACTGCTTGAATAAAATGGTACAAGAAAGAGTTTTCAAAAACATTGAAGTGTAAATTTAGGCAAAAGACTAAATAGCCGATTTCAGAATAAAAATGCAAGTTTGGGTTTTTGAAAGGTTCTATAGATTCAAAATAATGCAAAAAGGAAGACTTGGCCAATTTTCAAAAATAGACGGCATTGGACAAATTTTATTGACAGTGTTCAACAAATTAGGTGGTTTGAACCCTATGAGCATGATATCTATATATTGATTTATTGCAACTTTTAGAACATTTAGGGGGGCCTACTGTTTTCCTAGAGTTTTATGCAATTCCTATTGGCATGATTTCTAGATGCAATGTAAAATCCTATAGGCATGGTTTCTAGATGATTCGCAAGATTGAAATCCTATAGGCATGACTTCTGGATGAGATGCACTATTGAAATCCAATAGACATGATTTCTAGATGAGATGTAATATTGAAATCCTATAGACATGATTTCTAGATGAGATGCAATATTGAAATCCTATAGACATGATTTCTAGATGAGATATAATATTGAAATCCTATAGACATGATTTATAGATGAGATGTAATAATACAAACCCCTCCATACCGTTCTCACTATATTCCCAAATTCTTTTACAAAGCCTGTTACAAAAGTGGAAAGAATAAAAAAAGACTAAGAAAATAAATACATCAAAGCTAAAACGGACCCGAGGAAGCTCAAAGCAACCTTAATGTCCAACACATGTATTTTTACCCAATCTGAGCTCCAAATTCCAAGGCTTTCTCTTAGAGTGTTTCAATGTTCCAAGGGATTTCAGGAAGCCCAGGCAATGCTTACTCCCTAAAACAATGATTAGAGTGGTGCAATGTGTAGAATTACCAGCCCTTAGTCATCCAAGTTCAGAGGGAGCTCGAGGGTACCTAAGCATGGCTTACTAGAGGAGGGTAGGACTTAAAGAACTAAGAGTAAGTGTAAAAGTGAGGGATTAGAAGAAAACTAAAGCAAATGGTGGTCATACCTAGCCATGAATGGGACTGGCACACCCTAGGCCCTTTACATGGCTCGAACAAATAAGAGCAGACTTAAAAAGGTCAGACTTAGGCCTGTGTGGTGATTAGGACACCATCAAACCTGAGTCAAGCTCAACACATAATAGGGGTTAAGGGAATGGGACAGCTTTTGAGTATAGGTTTAGAGCAACCTGGTTCTAAACTAGGGATGACAATAGAGTGCCACCCCAGTAAAAAACAATACTCACACACAAAGGGGGATTAAAGGGAATGGGGGTTACATGAAAGCATTTGTAGCAAACAGAATTAAACTAAGGAGACTTGGGGGAAGGGATGTACATAAAAGCACTCATGCAAGCATACAGCATCAAGACATAGGGATATGTGGTAGGGATGCACATGCTGAAGTTTAATTACATACTATTAGAAAATTAAGTACAGACATGCATGTGAAAGATAGGTAACCACATAGTTTTTGGAGATGGTATTTAAATCATGGACCTACCAGTTGCAAATTCAGATAGTAGAGAAGGTAGGGCATATAAGACCTTATAGTTTAGCCTTGGATTTTAGCCGGCTAAACTCAAACAGCAGAACAAGTAGCAGAGAAGAAGCAGTGAAGAGAAGAGAGAGTTTTAGGGAGTTAACTTGTGTTTTTCGTGTGTATGAAGTGGAAAGGTGGGGGTTTTAATAGTTTGAAAGTAAGCAGCCAATAAGGCAAGAAAATAACTTAGTATCAATCACAATCAATTAGGGAAAGGATTCCCTTTTACTAAGTAACCGAACTTAAGGTAAATAAACAAGGTTCTATTTCTTGGAAGAAAATCAAGAATGAGTTGTAAAATAAAGCGTAAATACATATAAGTTTTTTAAAATACACACGGTTTAAACAAATAAGCTAAATAGAATCATCAATCACGTAGGGAATCAAGAAAACTGGGATACAAATTTATACTGAATTCAGTCAAACAGCAGGTCCAAATTAAAGAATCAAATAAGTTCGTAAAATCAATTTCCCAAAATTAAGGTTATTCGAAAGGGGAAAATATGACTACAAAGATGCATAAATTCAAACATGCAAGGCTGGAATTAATAGGACAGTCATGTAATCAAAGAGCAGAAGCACACAAGTATGAAGCGTTTGAACAATTAGGGTTTTGACATTAAACATGGAGCCCGAAACCGAAATGATAATATTTTGGATTCAAACTACTTTTTTAATGTAAAAAAAAGGTTATATTTTTACATATTTTGCAGTAAATTACTGCAAATTAGGTTAACGGAAAATTTTTTGTTAACCTAATTCACAGTATAATTTACTGCAAATTGATTAAATTATTTTTGAAATACAATTCGCAGTAAATTAATGCAAAGTCGTGTGAAATGAGGCGTCTCTATTTCGCAGTAAATTACTGCAATTTAGGCTAATTCGCAATAATTTACTGCAAAATAGCCATTAAATATACAAGTCATCTTCCTCTTTCAACGACAATCCATCATTTTATAAAAACAAAAAACCTTTCTGGTTCCCCCACCACACACGTCATTATATATACAAAAAAATTCGGCCCTACCTAGACTAAATAACAAGGAGCGTAGGTCCCATACACTATTGGTTGATTTCGATTGCGTATTTCGGGTTCAAAATTTGAATTCCAAAAGTTTACATCAAGGTATTTCTATTTACTTTATGGAGAAACTCGTATATATATGCATATTAGTATTGTTTAGTAGTTTACATGTGAATTTATATTATCTTTGTGTTCTTTAATATACCCGAATTGATTTATTTGATACCCAAATTTATGTATTATATTTGATTTATAAACCTGAAAGCATGTTATTTTTAGTTATAAATATAGAGCCTTGTAGTGTAGTAAAATACAATGACTTTTAGCGTAGTAAAATATAGTGACTTGTACCGTAGTAAAATATAGCCTTTTAACGTAGTAAAAATGTAGAGCTTTTTAGAGGCGTGTGTCATAGTAAAATATAGATCCTTGTAGCGTAGTAAGGATAACTCGGTGCCACGGGGCCTATAAAATGAAGCTTTGAACCCATACATAATTATTCTCTGCCAATCAAAAATTTATAATTAGCTAAGAAAATTGTAAAAATGTTAAAATTGAGAATTGTAATAATTAACGATAACTCGGTGCTACCAGTCAAAAAGATAAAACCCAAACCCATACATAATTATTATTTCCAATTGGAAAAAATGAAGTCTGGAACCCATATATAATTATTATCTCCAATATAATTATAATTTTTAATTTAAATCTGTAAGGCAAGAAAATTCTAAAAATGTTGAACCCATACGTAATTCTGTGGTACCGGACTGTTTAAATCAAGTCTGGAGCACCTAGATGACTATTTTCTCCAATAATAATCATAATTAATTGTTTAATAAAGTAACATAAATAGTACATCACAACCACAAACATGGACAACCAACAATAAAATAGAATAGTAGAACTAACGAAATAAGTTGACAAACGAAACATGAAGATTGACTAACGAAAACACTTAACATTTCATTCTTTAGGAACGACCAGATAGTAGTCTCTCCTTCATAAAAAAAAACTTCTTTTCGATCTTCTTTTTTTCTTTTCCCACCTCCTCTATTTTTGCCTTCAATTGTTCAATTTATTGCTTGGATTGGCACGCTCTATCCCACTGCACCGTACACACTCCATGAAGATAGTACAACTTGTCTCTGTAGTATTCGTGGTCACATGGTTTATCAATCCATACCTTAAAGTTGCATATAGGTACGTCGGGCTGCCTATAAAACTTGTTCAAACAATCCTAATAGCGTCGGCTAGATTCTTCGCACTCACTATACATCATGGTCTTAACTCCACATTCGCAATTCTGGGCACGAAGGGGGCAGTGAGACATTTCTTTCCGAAAAATTTTGGTATGTTGAATTGCTCGATGATAGGTTATTGTTATGTTTTGAAAATAACTTGAAGGCGCTTTTTATTTATAGGGAGTAAGTCCCAACAATACGTAGTATTATACTAAGAATTTCGTGCACATTTTTCGGGGAAAAAACAGCTTTTTACTAGAAACACCATAGTAAAGAAAATACATAGGAACCATAGTAGAAAAAACTCAGGAATTATAGTAGAAGTAAAGAAATCACAGTAGAGCAAATAAGACAGAGAAATCAGAGAAACCCTAAATATTAGGAAGATTAACAGTTTGAATACAAAGTCGGTGAAAAACTGAGGAAAATACTTTGAAACTTTGGAAAATAACTTAGATCTGAAGTAGATTGTAACGAGAAAAACAGAAGAAACGATTGAAGATTTAGGGTTTCAGCGAGAACCCTAGAGAACAAGAAAGCATGGAACAGACTGGTTTTGAGTCGACAACGGACTCACAATATGAAAACTCGCCAGAGAAAGACCGGACGTGGCCGTAAAACTAAAGTAAGAGGATCTCTGAGACGGTGGTCTTCGAGATAGGGCTTTAACATTTGAACAAAGAGGTCATAGAAGGGAGTGAGGGGTGAGTATAGGTTGCATGAAACCTTGAAAGCCATATTTTTCGGTGAAACAAGGTCGAAAAGTGGTTGGAGGCGGGCTAGGGATTCAGGGGGATTGAGAGCGTTTTGGGAACAAAGGGGATACAAGGGAGGCTGGATGTGTAAAAATGATTAGGGTTAGGGGTGTATTGGGTTTAATTAAGGGAAGGGTTAACGTGGGTCCCTGATCTAAATGATCAACGGCCATGATTTAATAGAGGAACCAGGGCGGGTTATTTTAATGGGATGTGTGTGTCGGGTTATTTAATGAATTGGGTATGGTAATTGGGGTTAAATTAGGGGGTGTAATTTGTCTAGAATCAAAATTAAAAGGGGCCATAATTTAAATAGTTAATTTCCCCAATTTGAATTTTATAAAATAGTAAATGATGTTTAAAAATCAAACTAAAAATAACAGTTAATAAACACTATATAAGTATTAACTAAAAAATATTATAAATTATTTTACAATTAAAAATACTATTAAATCAATAAATAGGCTAAAATTGCAATTTCATGCATTTAGTTTAGAAATACCAAATAAACTTGTACAAATAATGTAAAAATTATGTAAATTATATTTTTTTGTAAATGAGATAATAAAATAAATCATTTACCAAAATAACAAATTTTGAGAATAATTAATGTATTTTGTAGCGCAAAAATGGCCATAAATTGATTTAAGATCCATAAAAATGTGAAAAAATACCAAAATCTTTGTGGATACTTATATATATATATATATATATATATATATATATATATATATATATATATATATATATATATATATTTTTAGAATATTTTGAGTATTAAAATATATAAAAAAAATTAGGTATCAACAACCGGTGCGCGTCCCTGATCATAGTCTGAGACTTCCCCAACAAGCTTCTTCCCTTCCTGTGCTGATCAGCAGCTGGATGGAGTCTTTCTTACTATTTACTGTCTATTCTGTTTCAGACGGTAAAATAGATATATTTTTTGGTATATTTTACTAGCTTCCCACAGCTTGTGACACGAGGTCTTGGCACACGCATTAGTAGAGGTTTCTTTTGGATTGTATAATAATTATTTAACATTATCACATATTTTTAATTGTAAATTAAGAAAATTTTTATAATTGTTTTGGTAAGAAAAAATAAGGATTTACAAATACTTCAGTGTTGGCTTTGCTGATAATGGTGTTGGGCGCGATCATGACCTACAATGGAAATGGGTAGTGACAGAAAAACTCTCACTTGCGGAGTTCACAATTGTGAACCCCCGGTCGCAATTGAGACATGTACGACTGGTCAAGTATGAGTTAGACAGGATTTTCTCTCATTCAATTTTTCAAAACAAGAAAATGCTAGAGGCGATTTTCCCAAGAGCCATTTTGTCCCCTAATCGATAGGTAAGTGATTCTAGCCTTTTTCGTTCAATCTTCCATTACATGTAATAAGATTTACACCTAAAATCTAATGTTTTCTTGGTGAAAATTTGGGGGGGGGGATGGCAAGGGGTTTGGTTAGAATTACGAATTTTTGTAAAATTGAAATTTAGACCTCAAATTGAGGTCGAACTTCAAAACAAATTATAAAATCGGGCTCGTGGGTGAATGGGTAATCAAATTTTGATCTGAATTTTGGGTTTGGACCAAGGTGATGCCGTGCAGTATTCGAGTATTAATGCATGAAGGATGATGTCATTCCATATTATTAGAGTTAGTGCACCAAGGGTGATATCGTGTCATATTTTGAGAGTTAATGCTCAAAGGGCGATACTGTATCGTATCTATTGATTTATGATGAAAGTGAGAGTAAAAGAATGAACGGTGTATTATTGTTCAATTGTGAGGTTGAGAGTAAAAGTACGAAGTGTGATGCCGTGCAGTTTGATTAATTATGTTTATTCATTTTACTGGTTAAAGGCATATTGACTCTTCTGATTATCATTTTTGTTGTAATTTTCGTATCTTGTACATGTTTCGCCTGCCCCCTCCCAATAGTACATGTTTAACTATTATTTGTTGTTATCTTGTACGTATATTGTTATTTTTACAGGTTACTGTAGCGATCTGGCCGGTCGTTTCATTATTTACAATTTGTTTCCTTCATTTCTACTTTCTTATGTGTTCTTCAGCTGTGCTTTATCATATCGTGTTGGTTGATTCAGGTTTAGAGTGGTTTTTGAGTGGAATAAGGCACTTAGCCTCCTTTTTAGAAGCTTAAGTTGGCAAAGTCAGTCGGATGTTGACTATTGGGTAAACAATCACGGATGGAAATTTTGATAGTTCTGTTAGCTTCATTATGTGACTTTGGACTTAGGAGACAATCGGGAGAAGTAAAACGAAATCAGGATTTAGCTGAAAAAGAAGCAAGGCTATGGATCAACTAAATTTTCTTTTCTTCACCGGATCGGTACTTCTATGCTAGTCATCACAATTACTCCATAGTAGCTTCCCCTCCATCATGAGGCGAGTGCTCAAATCTAATTTTTTCCATTTATTTTGTGTTTGTTGATGATGCTGAAGTGGGACTAGCACAACAGGGTGGTGCCTTACCGCACTGCGGGAGAACCGCAGTAGCGTTCTTTATGGATTTCTGCGGGAAGCATAACAAGAATGAATTGTTATGCGATCGGTAAACTCTTTAATTTCTGCGGGAAGCGTATCAAATCATGTCTGGAATGTGATTCTGAGGTCCGTGGTAGAATTCGGCTCGAATTGTTGAAAGTTGAAAATTCAGTGATTTTGAGCCGACAGTTAAATGTTTGATATCAGGGGTGATAATGGAATTCTGGAAGATAGAGTAGGTTCGTCGTGTCATTTGTGAGGTGTGTGTAAAATTTTAGGTTATTCAAAGGTGATTTGGTAGGTTTCTACATCATTTGTAGAATTTGAAAGTTTAGAAGTTCTTAGGCTTGAATCTCAGAGTGATTTGGTATTCTAATGTTGTTTTGAATGATTTGAAGGTTCAGCTTAGTTCGGATGATGTTATTGTGTGTTGGTATGTTTGGTCATGGTCCCGCGGGCCTCGTGTAAGTTTCAGGTGGTTAGCGGATCACTATTTGGTCTTGGAAGTTGGAAAATACCTGGTATCTAGTGTTGGAAAGTTGCAGGTCTCGAATAATCGGAAGGGCATCCTCAGTATGAATTGCGCGGACCACGGTAGGATAATGCATTAGCGATAGGAACTTTGTGGAAGCTAAAGGAGTTGATCCATGATTCGTGGTCGCGGTGGGCAACATCATATCACTCTCTCATGGTACTCGCACTAACTGGTTGTGTACATACTTTGAAGGGGATCCTATAGCCTAGGCGCTATAACAAGTTATCTCGTGGCATAAATAAGTCAGGCCTCGGCCTCTTAACAAGCCACCTTGTGGCATAAATCAATCAGGACCGCGGCCTCACAAAAGCATGAATTATATCAACATGTTACGATATACAGCCCGATCCCATAATATCCTTACAACACAGGCCCTCGACCTCACTCAGTCAGAAACCTCTCAAGTCACTCCTTATATCAGTAAAACAGGGTGCTCAGCCCAGAATATCATTTTATGCATCAAAACAGAGTAATAAAGACTAAGTTATAAAATTAGCAAACACAAAATTGACTAAGTATAGATCTTAAATCAAAACAGTAAGGAAATAGAAGTAAAAAGCACTTAAAGATCCAAACAGCTTGTCACGAGACCCAAATATGGCAGCCAGTCCAAACCATAGTAATAATTCTCAAAGCACAATAGTATAAAATAGTTTTTAGTCAAATATATGACCTAATAATCGTAAGTTACGGAACAAATCACAATCCCCAATGGCACACGCTCCCACGCTCGTCATGCGGCGTGTGCGTCACCTCAAAATATTAAAACAAAGTGAAATCCGGGTTTCATATCCTCAGGACAAGATTTACAATGATTACTTACCTCAAAACGGACAAAACTCTAACCCGCAGTGCTCTTTCCCCTCGACTCGGCCTCCAATTGCTCCGAATCTATTCAAAACCAGAACAATACCATCAACATGTGCTAATGGAATGAATTTCACAAGAAAAACTATCAAATTAAGCAAAAATCCCTAAATCCACTCAAACCCGACACTAGACCCACATCTCTGAATCTAGCAAATGTCACAAAACTAGAAATCTTATTCACTCACGAGAATACCCATACGAAATTCATCAAAATTCAACATCAAATGGCCATTCCAAAATTATCTCTCCAATTCTCTTCCATTGTTCCCCCAATTTCACCCCAAATTTAAAATTAGATGATAAAAATCAAGATGCAATCATGGAATTTAAGCAAAAAAAAGCAAATAACACTTACCCCAGTCACTTCTATGAAAATCCCTTCAAAAGGTTTCTCAATCCGAGCTCCATAGCTCCAAAATGTAAAAATGACTGAAACCCTCGAAATAGAGTACTTTATGATGAGCCCAGGAATTTACCCTATGCTATCGCTGACAAACTAAAGCAATAGCGAAGCACTTTTCCAGCTCTTCTTTTATCCTATGGAATCACTACAATTCCTCCGCAATCGTGTAGAACAAATTTTTTTCCAACGGCCTTCTCCAAATCTGTCGGACAACCTCTAGTATAATGGTCATTACATTTTGCATTAAACTCAAAATTACAATTAGTTTAGCTTACTGAAAACTAGATATCGAGTCTACAACTTTCATTTTTGAATCATCTTCACATTCCTTATAGATTGTGATGTATAAGCTTCCAAAGTCTGGTCAGTACATAAGATATTTTACTCTGATGCGATTGCGGGAAGACTTACGCAATCGCAGAGCACAACTCCATTTTTCCAAATTTTCTCTATGCTAACGCGGCCAGATCTATGGTAATGCACTGTACACCCATGAGCCAAAAACTAGCAACTAGAAATGGTCTGAAACCACCTCGAAAATAACCCGAGTCCCTCGAGACCCCGTTCGAACATACCAACAAGTATAAAAAACAACAACAACAACAACTACCCAGTATAGTCCCACAAAGTGGGGTCTGGGGAGGGTAATATGTAGACGAGCCTTACCCCTACCCGAAAGGGCAGAGAGACTATTTCCAATTGATCCTCGGCTGAGTGAAGGAAATAAAAACAAAAACCAAAACAAAATGGCAACCAACGAGTCTAAAAAATGTCACAAAGTTAGTGGAGGCCTTAGATCACATTAAAAAAAATTGCTAAAAGACGAATCATACCTCAATTAAAAATCAATTAACTTTGAAACTTTAAACTTTCACAATCAATGTCGAAACCTATTAAATCGCGTTTGATTGACCTAAAATTTTTTACACATTTGATATTACGAACTTGCTCCAACTTACATAATCGAAATCCGAACTCAATATCAAAAAGTCCACTTCCGGTCAAATTTTCTAAAATTCCCACTTTCAGAATTTCAAACCAAATTCTGCTATGGACTTCCAAATCACAATGACGTGCTCCTAAGTTCAAAATCATCTAACGGAACTAACAAAACCATCAAAAATCTAATACAAGGTCAAATACAAAAAGAGTCAAAATGGGTCAAACCTTTCAAATTTAAAGCTACTAGCTAAGAATCATTCTTCTAAATCAATTTTAAATAATCTAAAGCCAAAATTGACATTTCACATAATTCATAATACATCATAAGAAGCTACTCCTTCCCCAAAACAATCGAGAAAAGTGGAATTGCTCAAAACGACCAGTTGGGTCATTACAGAGACTATACTCACTTTCTATTGTTGTTGCTATTAGGTGTTTCGTGTACATGTAATCTAAATCTCTGAAAGACTTGTTATCTTGTACTTGAGCATGAACCAATTTTGTGTAAACTACTGAATTTCAAAGCATGCCTATTTCTTGATATATTTTACCGAGACAACCTGTATTTGCATAACTCGTCATTGCTTCTCAGATCTTTATTTATTTCTAATACATATTGAATTCGAAGTAATCACGTTACTCCATGCGCCTTGTGTGCAGTTCAAGGTACTTTCAGTCCGAGTGGCGGTCATTGACTGAGATTTCAGGCTCTAGGGATTGTTGAGGTATCTGCTTGGCATTCATACACGAGGTCGAAAAGTGGTCGGAGGCGGGCTAGGGATTCAGGGGGGTTGAGAGCATTTTGGGAACGAAGGGGATACAAGGGAGGCTGGATATGTAAAAATGATTAGGGTTAGGCGTGTATTGGGTTCAATTAAGGGAAGGATTAACGTGGGTCGTTGATCTAAATGATCAACGGCCACGATTTAATAGAGGAACCAGGGCGGGTTATTTTAATGGGATGTGTGTGTCGGGTAATTTAATGAATTGGGTATGCTAATTGGGGTTAAATTGGGGGCTGTAATTTGTCTAGAATCACAATTAAAAGGGGCCATAATTTAAATAGTTAATTTCCCCAATTTGAATTTTATAAAATAGTAAACGATGTATAAAATCAAATTAAAAATAATAGTTAATAAACACTATATAAGTATTATTCAAAATGTTATAAATGATTTTATAATTAATAATACTATTAAATCAAGAAATAGGCTAAAATTGCAATTTCGTGCAATTTTAGTTTAGAAATACCAAATAAACTTGTACAAATTATTAAAAAATTATGTAAATTATATTTTTTTTTAAATGAGATAATAAAATAAATCATTTACCAAAATAAAAAAATTTGGGAATAATTAATGTATTTTGTAGTGCAAAAATAGGCCATAAATTGATTTAAAATCCTTAAAAATGTGAAAAAGTACCAAAACCTTTGTGGGTACTTATATATGATATTATGAAAAATATTTTGAGTATTAAAATATATATAAAAAATTAGGTATCAACAACCGGTGCGCGTCCCTGATCATAGTCCGAGACTTCCCCAACAAGCTTCTTCCCTTCCTGTGCTGATCAACAGCTGGATGGAGTCTTTCTTACTATTTACTGTCTATTCTGTTTCAGACAGTATAATAGATATATTTTTTTGTATATTTTACTAGCTTCCCACAGCTTGTGACACCAGGTCTTGGCACACGCATTAGTAGAGGTTTCTTTTGGATTGTATAATAATTTATTTTACATTATCACATATTTTTAATTAAAAATTAAGAAATTTTTTATAATTGTTTTGGTAAGAAAAAATAAGGATTTACTAATACTTCCGTGTTGGCTTTCCTGATAATGGTGTTGGGCGCGATCATGACCTACAGTGGAAATGGGTAGTGACAGAAAAACTCTCACTTGCGGGGTTCACAATTGTGAACCCCGGGTCGCAATTGAGACATCTACGACTGGTCAAGTATGAGTTAGACATGATTTTCTCTCAATCAATTTTTCAAAACAAGAAAATGCTAGAGGCGATTTTCCCAAGAGCCATTTTGTCCCCTAATCGATAGGTAAGTGATTCTAGCCTTTTTCGTTCAATCTTCCATTACATGTAATAATATTTACACCTAAAATCTAGTGTTTTCTTGGTGAAAATTGGGGGGGGGGGGATGGCAGGGGGTTTGGTTAGAATTACGAATTTTTGTAAAATTGAAATTTAGACCTTAAATTAAGGTCGAACTTCAAAACAAATTATAAAACCGGGCTCGCGGGTGAATGTGTAATCAAATTTTGATCTGAATTTTGTATTTGGACCAAGGGTGATGCCGTGCAGTATTCGAGTATTAATTCATGAAGGAAGATGTCATTCCATATTATTAGAGTTAGTGCACGAAGGGTGATGTCGTGTCATATTTTGAGAGTTAATGTACAAAGGGCGATGCTGTATCGTATCTATTGATTTATGATGAAAGTGAGAGTAAAAGAAAGAAGGGTGTAATTGTTCAATTGTGAGGTTGAGAGTAAAAGTACGAAGTGTGATGCCGTGCAGTTTGATTAATTATGTTTATTCATTTTACTGGTTAAAGGCATATTGACTCTTCTGATTATCATTTTTGTTGTAATTTTCGTATCTTGTACATGTTTCGCCTGCCCCCTCCCAATAGTACATGTTTAACTATTATTTGTTGTTATCTTGTACGTATATTGTTATTTTCACATGTTACATTAGCGATCTGGCCGGGCGTTTCATTATTGACAATTTGTTTCCTTCATTTCTGCTTTCTTATGTGTTCTTCAGCTGTGCTTTATCATATCGTGTTGGTTGATTCAGGTTTAGAGTGGTTTTTGAGTGGAATATGGCACTTAGCCTCCTTTTTAGAAGCTTAAGTTGGCAAAGTCAACCGGATGTTGACTATTGGGTAAACAATCACGGACGGAATATTTAATAGTTCTGTTAGCTTCATTAGGTGACTTTGGACTTAGGAGACAATCGGGAGAAGTAAAACGAAATCAGGATTTAGCTGAAAAAGAAGCAAGGCTATGGATCAACTAAATTTTCTTTTCTTCACCGGATCGGTACTAACTTACCAACTCCTGCTCCTACCGGGTCCAAGAGGGCTGATGCCCGACCCAGTCACAGAGGGTAGTAACTTCTATGCTAGTCATCACAATTACTCCATATTAGCTCTCCCTCCATCATGAGGCGAGTGCTCAAATCTAATTTTTTCCATTTATTTTGTGTCTGTTGATGATGCTGAAGTGGGACTGGCACAACAGGGTGGTGCCCTACCGCACTGCAGGAGAACCGCGGTAGCGTTCTTTGTGGTGCTTCAAGATTCAAATGTACTGCGTCCAAGATCGGAACTTGATTTCCGGCGGACCACTCCCGTCCCATTCTTTAGTGAGCTGGAGCATAAAAATTCATTATTATCTGTAGCGCGTGGGCCCATGTATCCGGAACGATCATAGTATGACCGCTCATTTCTTAGCGACTTCCTAGAATTTTCTCTTTCTTTAATTGATAGAATTCCTCTTTCGTCTGAGGAGATGGAAGTTGTCCTATCTTATAGGAAAAACCTTCCTTTGAAGAGATATAGGCCCATGCGCTACACACAAGAATGAATTGTTATGCGATCGGTAAACTCTTTAATTTGTTCGGGAAGCCTATCAAATCATGTCTGGAATGTGATTTGGAGGTCCGTGGTAGAATTCGGCTCAATTTGGAGAAAGTAGAAAATACTGTGATTTTGAGCCGACAGTTAAATGTTTGATATCAGGGTCAAAATGGAATTCTGGCAGTTAGAGTAGGTTCGTCGTGTCATTTGTGAGGTGTGTGTAAAAGTTTAGGTTATTCGGAGGTGATTTGGTAGGTTTCTACATCATTTGTAGAATTTGAAAGTTTAGAAGTTCTTAGGCTTGAATCTCAGAGTGATTTGGTATTCTAATGTTGTTTTCAATGATTTGAAGGTTCAACTTAGTTTAGATGATGTTATTGTGTGTTGGTATGTTTGGTCAAGGTCCCGCGGGCCTTGTGTAAGTTTCAGGTGGTTAGCGGATCACTATTTGGTCTTGGAAGTTGGAAAATACCTGGTATCTAGGGTTGGAAAGTTGCAGGTCTCGAATAATCGGAAGTGCATCCCAGTATGAATTGCACGGATAACGGTAGGATAATTCGGTCGTGATAGGAACTTCGTGGACCGCTAAAGGAGTTGATCCATGATTCACGGTCGCGATGGGAAACATCATATCACTCACTCATGGTACTCGCACTAACTGGTAGTGTACATACTTTGAAGGGGATCCTATATCCTAAGCGCTATAACAAGTTATCTCGTGGCAAAAATAAGTCAGGCCTCGGCCTCTTAACAAGCCACCTTGTGGCATAAATCAATCAGGACCGCGGCCTCACAAAAGCATGAATTAAATCAACATGTTGCGATATACAGCCCGATCCCATAATATCCTTACAACACAGGCCCTCGACCTCACTCAGTCAGAAACCTCTCAAGTCACTCCCGATATCAGTAAAACAGGGTGCTCAGCCCAGAATATCATTTTATGCATCAAAACAGAGTAATAAAGACTAAGTTATAAAATTAGCAAACACAAAATTGACTAAGTATAGATCTTAAATCAAAATAGTAAGGAAATAGAAGTAAAAAGCACTTAAAGATCCAAATAGTTTGTCACGATACCCAAATATGGCAGTCAGCCCAAAACATAGTAATAATTCTCAAAGAACAATAGTATAAAATAGTTTTTAGTCAAATATACGACCTAATAATCGTAAGTTACAGAACAAGTCACAATCCCCAATGGCACACGCTCCCACGCTCGTCATCCGACGTGTGCATCACCTCAAAATATTGTAACAATGTGAAATCCGGGTTTCATATCCTCAGGACAAGATTTACAATGATTACTTACCTCAAACCGGACAAAACTCTAACCCCCGATGCTCTTTCCCCTCAACTCGGCCTCCAATCGCTCCGAATCTATTCAAAACCAGAACAATACCATCAACATGTGCTAATGGAATGAATTTCACAAGAAAAACTATCAAATTAAGCAAAAATCCCTAAATCCACTCAAACCCGACGCCAGACCCACATCTCTGAATCTAACAAATGTCACAAAACTAGAAATCTTATTCACCCACGAGAATACCCATACCAAATTCATCAAAATCCAACATCAAATGGCCATTCAAATCCCCAAAATTATCTCTCCAATTCTCTTCCATTGTTCCCCCAATTTCACCCCAAATTTAAAATTAGATGATAAAAATCAAGATGCAATCATGGAATTTAACCATAAACAAGCAAATAACACTTACCCCAGTCACTTCTATGAAAATCCCTTCAAAAAGTTTCTCAATCCGAGCTCCATAGCTCCAAAATGCAAAAATGACTGAAACCCTCGAAATAGAGTACTTTATGATCAGCCCAGGAATTTACCCTATGCTATCGCTGACAAACTAATGCAATAGCGAAGCACTTTTCCAGCTCTTCTTTTATCCTATGGAATCACTACAATTCCTCCACAATCGTGTAGAACAAATTTTTTTCCAACGGCCTTCTCCAAATCTGTCGGACAAGCTCTAGTATAATGGTCATTACATTTTGCATTAAACTCAAAATTACAATTGGTTTAGCTTACTGAAAACTAGATATGGAGTCTACAACTTTCATTTTTGAATCATCTTCACATTCCTTATAGATTGTGATGTATAAGCTTCCAAAGTCTGGTCAGTACATAAGATATTTTACTCTGATGCGATTGCGGGAAGACTTACGCAATCGCAGAGCACAACTCCATTTTTCCAAATTTTCTCTATGCTAACGCGGCCAGATCTATGGTAATGCACTGTACACCCATGAGACAAAAACTAGCAACTAGAAATGGTCTGAAACCACCTTGAAAATCACCCGAGTCCCTCGAGACCCCGTTCAAACATACCAACAAGTCTAAAAAACAACAACAACAACAACTACCCAGTATAGTCCCACAAAGTGGGGTCTGGGGAGGGTAATATGTAGACGAGCCTTACCCCTTCCCGAAAGGGCAGAGAGACTATTTCCAATCGACCCTCGGCTGAGTGAAGAAATAAAAACAAAAACAAAAACAAAATGGCAACCAACAAGTCTAAAAAATGTCACAAAATTAGTGGAGGCCTTAGATCACATTGAAATAAATGCTAAAAGACGAATGATACCTCAATTAACTTTGAAACTTTAAAGTTCCACAATCAATGTCGAAACCTATTAAATCGCGTTTGATTGACCTGAAATTTTTTACGCATTTGATATTACGAACTTGCTCCAACTTACAGAATCGAAATCCGAACTCAATATCAAAAAGTCCACTTCCGGTCAAATTTTCTAAAATTCCCACTTTCAGAATTTCAAAACAAATTCTGCTATGGACTTCCAAATCACAATGACGTGCTCCTAAGTTCAAAATCATCTAACGGAACTAACAAAACCATCAAAAATCTAATACAAGGTCAAATACAAAAAGAGTCAAAATGGGTCAAACCTTTCAAATTTAAAGCTACTAGCTAAGAATCATTCTTCTAAATCAATTTTAAATAATCTAAAGCCAAAATTGACTTTTCACATAATTCATAATACATCATAAGAAGCTACTCCTTCCCTAAAACAATCGAGAAAAGTGGAATTGCTCAAAACGACCAGTTGGGTCATTACAGAGACTATACTCACTTTCCTTTGTTGTTGCTATTAGGTGTTTCGTGTACATGTAATCTAAATCTCTGAAAGACTTGTTATCTTGTACTTGAGCACGAACTAATTTTGTGTAAACTACTGAATTTCAAAGCATGCCTATTTCTTGATAAATTTTACCGAGACAAACTGTATTTGTATAACTCGTCATTGCTTCTCAGATCTTTATTTATTTCTAATACATATTGAGTTCGAAGTAATCACGTTACTCCATGCGCCTTGTGTGTAGTTCAAGGTACTTTCAGTCCGAGTGGCGGTCATTGACTGAGATTTCAGGCTCTAGGGATTGTCGAGGTATCTGCTTAGCATTGATAAACCTCACTCTCCTTCTCTATTCTAGTTGTGATTTCAGTTGTATTCAGTAAATATAGAGGTAAACTATGATATTTTTCTAGACGCTTATGTACTCCGTAACACCTGGTTTTGGGCTGGTTGTATCGTACTATGAATTTCTCCTGATTTTTAAACAGTTTATTTAAACGATGAAGTTTTTACGCAAATATTTTATATTTTAGTATTGTGGTTTTGGATTTCGTTGAGTTGGGTCTGGCCTAGTTCCACGATAGACGCCATCATGACAGGTTGAGTATATGGTCATGACAAGTTGTTATAAAATCCTAGTTTACATAAGTCTTACGAGTTGTGAGCGGGTTTAGTAGTGTGTTGCGGATCGGTACGAAGACGGCTGTACTTATCTTTGAGAGACTGTAGAACCTTAAGGAAAATCTCACATTCTTGAATTCTTGTTTTGCGAACCTATTGATTTTGGAACTAAACTTCTATTATTCTATTCTGTAATAGGTAGTGAGGACTGGTACTACCGGTCAGGGTGGACATTCGTTAGTACCACTAGTTGGGGTTGCGAGATGCCGAGATTGCATTAAAGGTCGTGGCAATGGTAGAGGTGCAGCTCGCAACACAACTAGGGCAGCACCAGTGGATCCACGAGCTGCCCCAGTTCAAGATCAGGTTGCGGGTATAGATGCCTAGTAGGAGCAACTTAGGCACCAGTTGTGCTTATTGTTATTCCAAGTCTTTAGGAGACCTTAACTCAGATTTTTACCGTATACACTAGTCTTGCTCAGGAAGTTCTACTACTGTAGCTACTTCCCAGGCTGGGGAAGGCATTCAAACTTCCATCGCTTGCACACTAGAGCACGTTGTTTATGGACTTGACACACCAGGGGCACCACCAGCCCAATCCTTTGCACCGTTTCAGGACTATGTGGTTCCAGTCATGCCTGATGACAAGCAGTGAAGATTGGAGTGGTTTGGTAGATTTCATCCTCCGAATTTTAGTGGTAAAGAGGGAAAAGATGCCCAGGATAACTTGGACAAATGTTAGAGGATTCTTCGTACATCACGTATTTTGGAGACTACTAGGGTCTCATTCACTACCTTTCAGTTCTCAGGAGCTTCCTTTACTTCATGGGAGGCTTATGAGAGGCGTTGGCCTGTTGATGCAACACCCCTTACCTAGCAGCAGTTCTCCGTTCTCTTTCTAGAGAAGTGTGTGCCGCAGTCTTATGGAGAAGAGCTGTGCAGGCAGTTTGAGCATTTATTTCAGGATGATATAAATATGATGCAGTATGAGATGAGGTTCTGAGTTATCCCGTCATGCTATCTTGTTGGTTACCACAAATAGGGAGATAATTAGGAGGTTAGTGGATCGCCTTTTTTGTTAGTTGCGGGTTCTTATGAATAGAGAGAGTATCTGGTGCTTCTTTTGTTGAGGTGGTCGACATTGCTCAAGAGATAGAATTAGTTCGCCGCCAAGAGAATGTTGAGAGGGAGACCAAGAGGCCTCAGAGATATAGTAGTTTTGGTGATGCTCCTCCGAGATGTCAGATTCAGCACAGTAGAGGCCATCAATTTAGGCATGCTCAGTCAGCTCGTCCAGGCCATAATGGTTGATCATATGGCCACGGCTCTCACAGTTCACATAAGGGCCACTCATCTTTAGTATCCTTCCACCATAGAGCTCTCATCATGCCTCGTCTGCTCAGGTTTCTACGAGTAGTTCGGTAGGGTATAAGGAGCAGTTGTTTCGTTAGAGGAAGGGTTATTTCTAGTGCACATATATTGGTCATATCATGAGAGACTAACCCAAGTTGTTGAGTTGGACTCCGAAATAGAGTTCTAGGCCAATGGCATCAGCACTAGTTACTTCGCGACCCACCCAGTCTGCTATGGGTCGCCCTAGAGGGGGAGATCGATCAGGTGGTGGTCACGCCTATTTCTATGCACACCTATCCAGGCAAGATGCTATTGTTTCAGATGTAGTGATCACGAGTATTGTCTTAGTTTTCCGTAGGGATGCTCTGTATTATTTGATTCTAATTCTACTTCTTCATATGTGTCATCATATTTTGCTCATTATTTGGATACTCCCTGCGAGTCTCTTATTTCATCTATTTGTGTATCTACTATATTGGGTGATGTTATTATAGGGGATTGCATATATCAGTCTTGTGTGGTTATTTGGAGACCCGAGTAGACCTTTTATTACTTAGCATGGTTGATTTTGACGTGATATTAGGTATGGATTGGTTAACATAGTGTCATGCTATTCTTGATTGTCATGCTAAGATGGTGCCGTTGGCTATGCCGGGGGTTCCACAGATTGAGTGGCAAGGATTGGTGGATTATCCTCCTAGTAGGATGATTTCATTCTTGAAGGCACAAAAGATGGTTGGGAAGGTTTGTCTTTCTTTATTTGGTTTTTATGAGGGATGTCAGTGCAGAGACTTCTACCATCGATTTAGTTTCGGTGAAGGATTTTTTGGATGTGTTCCTAGCAGACCTGTTAGGCATGCCACCAGATAAGGATATTAACTTTAGTACTGATTTGGTGTTGGGTACTCAGCCCATTTCTATTCCACTGTATCGTATGGAATTGGCAGAGTTAAGGAAATTGAAGGACCAGTATCAGGAACTCCTTGATAAGGGGTTTAGTCAGCCTAGTGTGTCACCTTGGGGTGCGTCTATTCTCTTTGTTAAGAAGAAGGATGGAACTATGAGGATATGCTTTAATTACAAGTAGTTGAAAAAAGTCACAATCGAGAACAAATATCATTTTCCTCGTATTGACGATATATTTGACCAGCTTGAAGGAGTAATAGTGTTCTCCAAGATTGATCTCAGGTAAGGTTATCACTAGTTAAAGATTAGGGTCTCGGACATTCATAAGACAACATTCAGGTCCCGATGTGGTCATTATGAGTTTCTTGTTATGTCTTTTCGGTTGACCAATGCCCCAATAACGTTCACGCGTTTGATGACCAGCGTGTTTTGGCCTTATCTTGACTCGTTTGTTATTGTATTCATTCATGATATTCTAGTGTACTCACGTAGCGAGGAGGAACACGCTAAGTATTTGAGAGTTGTGTTGCAGCGGTTGAGGAAGGTGAAGCTATATGCTAAGTTCACCAAATGTGATATTTGGATCAGTTCAGTGTTGTTCTTGGGGCATGTGGTGTCCAATGAGAGTATTCAGGTTGATCCAAAGAAGATAAAGTCGGTCCAGCGTTAGACCAGACTATCCTCAGTCTCAGAGATTCGTATGTTTTTGAGTTTGGCGGATTATTTCCCTCGGTTTGTTCAGGCATTTTCATCCAATGCATCACCCTTGGCCAAATTGACTCAAAAGGGTGCTCATTTCAGTGGTCGGATGAGTGTCAGGCGAGCTTTCAAAAGCTTAATACCGCCTCGACCACAGTTCCAATATTAGTATTGTCGTCAGCTTCAGGTTCTTATGCGGTGTATTGTGATGCTTTGTGGGTCGGCATCGGGTGTGTGTTGATACATGAGTTAAGGGTGATTGCGTATGCTTTTCGTTAGTTGAAGCACCGTGAGAAGAACTACTCTGTTCATGATTTGGAGTTGGCTGCCAT
Source organism: Nicotiana benthamiana (assembly GCA_034376525.1). Taxonomy (NCBI): domain Eukaryota; kingdom Viridiplantae; phylum Streptophyta; class Magnoliopsida; order Solanales; family Solanaceae; genus Nicotiana; species Nicotiana benthamiana. Next base: position 7,822,984 of record CM067331.1, on the reverse strand, counting down.
TGTTAACGTGTTGAAGATTTGGAGGCATTATCTGTGTCTTGTGCGGTGTTTACTGATCATTGTAGCCTCCAACATTTGTTCAAGCAGAAGGATCTCAATTTGAGGTAGGGGAGATGGTTGGAGCTGCTAAAGGACTATGATATTATCATTTTATACCATCCGGGAAAGACTAATGTAGTGCTCGATGCCTTGAGTATGAAGGCGGTGAGTATGGGCAATGTTGCATTTATTCCTATTAGAGAGATACCTCTTGTTGTTGATTTTTAGACCTTAGCCAATCAGTTCGTGATATTGGATATTTCGGAGCCCAGTCAGATCCTAGCTTGTGTGGTTTCTCGGTCTTCCTTGTTTGATCGTATTAGAGAATGCCAGTATGATGATCCACATTTTCTTGTCCTCAAGGATAGAGTTCGGCACCGTGATGCGACTTATGCGGCTATTGGTGATGATGGGGTATTAGGATGCAGGGCCAGATATGTGTGCCCAATGTTGATGGGCTTCGAGAGCTGATTCCGGAGGAGGCCAGTAGCTCGTGGTATTCCATCATTTGGGCATCGTGAAGATGTTCCATTATTTTACACATCACTATTGGTGGTGGAGAACGAAGAAAGATATAGTAGCGTTTCTAGCTCGGTGCCTCAATTGTCAGCAGGTGAAATATAAGCATTAGAGACCGGGTGGCTTGATTCAGTAGATAGATATTCTAGAGTGGAAGCGGGAGGGGATCACCATGGATTTAGTAGTCGGAATCCCACAGACTTCGAGGAAGTTCGATGCTATTTGGATGATCAGTTGACGAAGTCTGCGCACTTCATTCATGTATGTACTACCTATTATTTAGAATGGTTAGCTGAGATTTATATCTGAGAGATTATTCGCCTACATGGTGTCCTGATATCTATCATTTCAGATACAGGTATTCAGTATAAATCGCAATTTTGAAGGGCCGTACAGTGAGAGTTGGGTACTCAGGTTGAGTTGAGAACATGTTTTCACCCTGAGATAGATAGTCCGAGTGCACTATTTAGATATTGGAGGACATGTTACATTCTTGTATTATTGGTTTTAGGGGTTCATGGGACAAATTTCTACCACTCGTGGAGTTTTTATATAACAACATCTATCAGTAGAGTATTCAGATGGCTCCATATGAGGCTTTATTTAGGAGACAGTGTAAATCTCCAATAGCTTGGTTTGAGCCCGGCGAGGCTAGGCTTTTTGGGTACGAACTTGGTGCAAGATGTTATAGGCAAGGTGAAGGTGATTCAGGAATGTCTTCATACAGCTCAGTCAAGACAGAAGAGTTATGCTGACAAATAGATTTGTGATGTGTCTTATGTGGTTGTGGAGAAGTAACTACTAAAGGTTTCACCCATGAGGGTGTTACGAGATTTAGGAAGAAGGGCAAGTTGATCCCTTGGTTCATTGGGCCATTTGAGGTGCTTTGGAGGATTGGGGAGATGGCTTATGAGCTTGCCTTGCCACCTAGCTTGTGGGGTGTACATCCTTTTTTTCATGCTTTTATGCTCTGTAAGTATGTTGGAGATCCGTCTCATGTTTTGGATATCAACACGGTTGACTTAAGATGTTGAGCCAATATCTAAGCGGCAGGTTCGAAAGTTGAGATCAAAGGATATAGCTTCAGTGAAGGTGCGAAGCAGATACGCACACCTATATGAGTCTTCAGGTATGTTTATAGACTCGTTCCATGATGAATGTTTGCTTAATAGGGGGAGGATATAACGACCCGGACGGTTGTTTCATGAGTTATAGCCCCGTTTCCTCCATTTTTGCTTTCTTTTGTGTTCTTCAGCTGTTCTTTATCATATCCTGTTGGTTCGAGTCCAAAGTAGTTTTGGAGTGGATGACATTTAGCCTCCTATTTAGAAGCATAAGTTGGAAAAGTCAATCGAATATTAACTATTGGGTAAACGATCTAGGATGGGAATTTTGATGGTTCTTTCTTCTCCGTTAGGTGACTTTGGACTTAGGAGCACGTCCAGAATATAATTTGGAGGTCTGTGGTAGAATTCGGCTTGAATTGGCAAAAGTTAGTAATTCGGCGATTTTGGTCCGATAGTGAAAATGTTGATATCGGGATCGGAATGAAATTCCGAAAGTTAGAGTATGTTTGTAGAGTCCTTTGTGATGTGTGTATAAGACTTCATGACATTTGGAGGTGTTTTGGTAGGTTTTGCGTCATTTGTGGAATTTTGAAGTATAAAAGATCTTCGCTTTGAATCCGAGGGTGATTTGGTGTTCCGGTGTTGATTTGAATGATTTGAAGGTTCAACTTAGTTCGAATGCTTTTATGGGGCTTGTTGGTATGTTTGGTCGAGGTTCCGAGGGCCTCGGGTGAGTTCCGGGTGGTTAGCGAATCACTATTTGGTCTTGGAAGTTGGAAAATACCTCGTATCTGGTGCCGAAAAGTTACAGGTCTCGGATTATTGGAAATGTGGCCATAATATGACTTACGTGGACTGCGGTAGGAGAATTCGGCCTTGATAGGAACTTCGTGGTCTACGGAAGGAGGTCATCCAGGATACGCGGTCGCGGTGGGAATCTCGCAGACCGCGGTAGAGGTTTGCTCGGGACTCGTGGCCGCAATGGAATTACACAGACCGCGGTAATGCTTGTGCAGACTGATGAGAAATATGCGGACCACAGACTGGAAGTTTAGAGGGAACTATATATGCAAGGTTTAGGGTATTGTTTCACATTTTGTATTTTGGGAGCTCGGTTTAAGGAAAATTTTCGGGAGTTATTCAAGGAAATCATTGGTGTATGGAATTCTAACTCAGTCTCGCTAATAATCATGAATCTATCATTTATTTCATCATTTGATTTGTTATTTTTGGGATGAAATTTGGGGAAATTTTATGGAGTTTCATAAAATATTTGAAAGTCGATTCGAAGTCGGAATTAAGTGAATCTAGTATGGCGAGTCTTGTATTCGAATGGGTTGTTAGATTTTGTGACTTTGGTTGGATATCGAGATATGGGCCTGGGCCCAACTTTTGAGCTGACTTGTAATTTTTGGCCTTAAGTTTAGCATTTTCTTATGGGTTGCTCCCTTTAGCTCGTGTTGATTGTATCAAAATACTTGTGGATAGATTTGAGGCATTTGGAAGCTGGTTCGAGAGGCAAGGGTATCACTGAGTAGAGGATTTTATATAAATCTGGTCATAAGGGTACGAAACCTTGGACAACGTGTCGTATGATAATTTGGGAAGTAACACACATGCTAGGTGACGGGCGTATGGGGGTGCACCGCAAGAATTATGACTTGATCAGTCCCGTGAGACTATGGAATCAATTGGCCTATTGTTTAATATATATTCCCTTTGTTTTCATGGAAATTGCCTGTACTTCATATTAGAAATCATGTTTAGACCTTATGTGTTCACTGTTGAGATCTACGAGGTCGTGTACTTACTAAATTAGCTGCTAATTGTTGTTTGCACTCAGTCATAGCTTTTCCTACTTATTATGCCTCCGTCTCCTACTGTTCATTGTTAATACATGATATTATTTCTGTTGGACTATTTATATGATTTTTGTGAGCCCCTGAGACTGGACAGATTGGAGACCGAGTAAGGCCGAGGACCTAATAATGAGGATATTGAGACTATAGCACGTGAGTTGTTCATGCAGCACGCGAGTTGTCTGTGCGCATTCTGATATTGAGACTATATCACATGAGTTGTCCGTGCATCACGTGAGTTGTCTGTGCAGATTCTGATATTGATATTATAACACGTGAGCTGTCCGTGCAGCACGTGAGTTGCCCGTGCCGATTATAGCTCTTCGGATGAAGGAGCCCCTCCGGAGTATGCAAACCCCCTTGTGAGTGCAGGTACCTATTGAGTGTGATTATTGAGGGCTGAGAGCCTAGTGATTGAGCTGCTGAGATCAACTGAGTGACTGTGTCTTGGAAGAATGTACTTACTTCCCATTGTTGTTGCTATTAGATGTTTCCTGTACATGTTATGTAACTCTCTGAAAGACTTGTTATCTTGTACTTGAGCACGAACTGATTTGGTTTATACTTCTGAATTTCAAATCATGCCTATTTCTTGATGAAGTTTACCGAGACAAATTATATTTGTATAGCTCGTCACTGCTTCTCGATTCCTTATTTATTTTTGTTACTTACTGAGTTGGAAGTACTCACGATACTCCATGCACCTTGTATGAAGATCCAGGTACTTTCGGTCGTAGTGGCAGTCATTGACCGAGGTTGCATTCTTTGGGGATTGTTGAGGTATTTGCTTGGCGATCGCCGACCTGACTGTCCTACTCTATTCTTTTTGTGGTTTTAGTTGTATTTAATAAACATTGTAGTAAACTATGATATTTCTCTAGACACTCATGTATTCTGTGACACCCTGGATTTAGGCTGGTTGTATTGTACTATGAATTTTGCCTTATGTTTTAAACAGTTTCGTTAAACAATGAAGTTTTTCCGCAAATGTTTATAAGTTTTAGTATCGTGGTTTTGGATTTCGTTGAGTTGAGGCTAGCCTAGTTCCATTATAGGCGCCATCACGACGGGTTGAAATTTGGATCATGACAATTATTTACATGAGTGTCTTGTCATAGCATTGTCATTACTTCGTCGAGGTTAGGCTTGACAATTACGAAGTACATGGGGTTGGTTGTACACATACTTTACTTTGTACTTTTTGTGCAGATTGTAGTACGGGTCCCAACTATCGGTGAGGTGTTTCAGTTCAGAATTGCTTTTGGAGACTCGAGGTAGATCTGCTAACATCTGCACACCTTGAAGTCTCCTTCTATTGCCCGCATTTTGCTGTTCTTTTCGTTTAAGATAGTTGTATTTACTTCAGACCCTGTTTGTAGAGCTTCTAAAAGCTCGTAAATATTTACTCCAGATCTGGATAGTGCTAGATATTACTAACTTTCTATAATATTCTGCACTCAATTTTAGTTTTATTCGGCTTAATTGATTTTGTTATTGGAATTAGTTAAAGTTGGCTTAAAGATTCTGTAACGTTGTCTTGCCTAGAAAGTAAAATGATAGGCGTCATCACGATCCCGAAGGTGAATTTTCCGGGTCGTGACAACTTTTTCTCCTAATTCTCTAGAAAACTCTCAAAATAATTGATTCTTCTGTGTCAAGAAATGCATGCCTCCTGGTTTTTAGTTCTTGTTCTTTTTTTCTTCTTTTTTTTTTCTTTTCTACCAGCATATCAGAAAAAAATTATCCTTTCTCATAGTTAATATGGAGTAATAAAATACTTGACAAAACAGTTCAAACTTATGATGTTACCATATAAATTGAAAACCATGAAAACTCCAATATATAATGACATTTATTTTGCTCAGTTATAGTAAAATGTATGTTTGAAGGATAGCCGAAAAATGTGGGAATACCTTTAGAGGGGTACTTAGACTTTATTTCTTTTACGTCAACTTACTATATCAAAATATTTATCTATACGCAATAAAATTTGTTTTTCAATGCGAAGAAAATTCAAAAAATCATGTTCTTGCTAGTCTTGTAATGTATGTAATCATAACTCAAATTCCTTTTTTGTTGTGCAAATCCTGTCATAAATTGTATCCTTCAGCAAAGGTAAAAAAAAAAGAGGACATCATTACTACTTAATTCAACAAACAACCTTTACTAATTCTTGCTCTGCTCTTTGGATACCATTACTACTTAAGGTACTGTTACTGTAAATGTTGAATGTATGCGAAATTGTGTGTGTAAGAAAGAAGATCAAAGAAGAAGATTTATGGGAAGAAAAGAAAGCAAGAATTTTTGGATTTAGGGAAAGCAAATAGATAGTTTAACAGGGGAGAGGGAGTTTTTAAGCTGTGTTAAAAAAGATAAATATAAAATCGGGTCAAAGATATGTGCCATGTCTACCACAAGCTCGGGGGTTACATTTTCTAAGTATCAAATGTTTAACTAAAAAATATAATTTGGTCAAAACGAGAATTTAGAGAAAAGAAGTCGAGTTACTGATAATCAAAGAGACCGAAATATAATTGACTTTCAAAGAATAAGAATAAAGCAATAAGAAGTTTGTATTTCACTATGATGTCAAGAATATTCTGTGCCCTTACAAATGATTAAACTCCATCCTTTTATAGTTCACAAGGAGTAACGTATTGATCTAAATAACAAATAGTATTTAATGAGACGTTACATAATTATTGCTATTAAATACTGATTAACTAACGTATCAGGCATTTAATAATGAACGTAGACTACTTTTTGTCATCAGATTCTTACCTCCAATGCCCTTTTTTATCCATTGATATTAAATGACTTGAATAGGCACGAGATTCGTATCTAAGATTCTCTCTCGTGTCTATTTTATTTCCTTCATCCGTGCATGTTGTCTTCAGTGCCTTTTAATCATTTATTTTCCTTTGACTGTTTGACCAATCCACGTGTCACGCCACTCCCAATAATATAGTCCCCCACTTTTTATTTATTTATCAAATAATTGGGAAGGGGATCCTGAAAAAGAATTTTTGTCACAATTAATGTTTGTGTCAGTATCGACGTCTCATATGTCTTTCACATTTAATATTTTATCCATGTGTCAAGTTCTGATTAGATCTGCAGTTTTGTACGAAGTGATGATTATCTTTAATATAAGTTTCCATCATTGTTCCCCTTAATTTTGACGGTTGTTCCCATATAAAATTTTAATTCACACTTTCTTTGTCTTCTTCGTCACCAATTTCCATCAAGCATTCATATTTCCTTTCTTTCTTTTACTTCTACTTACCTCAAGATTATCTAACAATGACATCTCCAAACCCTAACCCCAAAAAGGTTTTACTTCTCGATCAATTCCCTAATGCACCTACTCCTATCAAACATTCAAGAGGCAGAGGAGGACGACTCCGAAGTATGGGATCTACATGTGGAGGTTCAGCTGGTTCTGTACCTCCTTCTTCTGGTTCTGGAATCAAAGGTTCCTCTTCCAAAACTCAATCTTCGAAAGGTAAAGAAATTTCAGACCCTTCTACAGAACCCACAATTGAAGAAATTATACCAAATGATTTATCTCTTTCAAGTGATAAAGCATCCCATTCAAAAACAAATTGCAAAATTGGAAAAGACTGATCATTATCCTTCTCTTATAACTGAACTCACAATCCCCACCATTAGGAAAGATTGCAACTGGAAAGAGAGTGTTCGTTTATCAGTCCCCTCTATAAACCATAGAATTTCATCTTATTGAATGGGTTTTCATATCTTTATACATACCCCTTCACTTTGGGGTTTAAACCTGCCATAGATCTAGTTATCCGCGATTTTTGTAAATTTTTCAACATTTGCTTAGCCCATATTGGACCTTTAGTTTGGAGGGTTGTGGCTTTTTGAGATTCTTGTCTTCTAAGGCAAAAATCAATTTTACCTTTTCCCATCTTATCTATTTATACCACCCTAGTTTAATGCGCCATGGGGTTTTTACCTTAACTTCGAGGAGTAAGAGAGTTTTGGTAAATGCCCATGACAATAAAGATCGTGGGTGGTATCTGCATTACATTGTTGTTCGTACAGTGGATTTGCTAGGAGAATCAAATATTCCCTTCCCTGAGAAGTGGAATTTTGCAAGTAAGTTTTTACTTACCTTTCCCGTATCTATTTTTCAAGATATTGATTTTATCTTTAAACTTATCCCGATTTTGGTTTTATGTAGCAACCATGGGGGATGTAGAACTTATTCCCAACTTCTGTGGTTGGGTAGATTCAATTCTGAAGATTGCTTCTAAGGAAGATAGGACTTGGAAGTCTATCTCTTCCTTACAGGGATAGATTGTAAAAACACACGGTATGTATCTCCTTTCGTGTATGTTTTCTAGGTACAAATATTGAATAATAAATCCAAACCTTTCTTTTTATCAGGATTTGGAATAAAAGGGATGGCAGCGGATGTCGCTTTAGCTATGCGCACTACTGCCAACACCTCCTTTGGTTTGGACAAGGCTAAAGCACTTTTAGCCAAAAGAAAAGCCATGGTAATGAAAGTTGAGAACGAAGAAGAAGATAATACCTCTTTGGTATCTAGACCAAGTGCTAGGAGACGTGTCGTTATGGATGAATAAATTAAATATTCTCCTGCTCGTACTTCTTGTGCAATTACTTTTTCTGTAGTTACTTCCATTACCGAGCCCATTTTAATCCAATCCGATGAAGATCTCGCACCTATAGACATCAGTGAATATGTTCACAGTCTCTTCGAGAGTGGTTTTGAAAGTGGCGAACTTGGCCCCGTTCTTAATGAATTTCCCATATGTACTTCCATTTCTATTTTTCCAGTTTCTTCTGTTTCTCCTTCAACCGTACCTGTTTCTTTCCCTTCGATATCTTCCACTGTTCTTACAACTTCTTCTCTCGTTCTTTTTTAACCTCCGTGCCTATTCCTTCAGCTCCCGCTTTGGTTTCTGCCGCTCCTATTGTTTTCACTTCTTCTACTACTCCTACTTCCACTATTCCTTCTTCCTCTGTTTCTTATTCTGAATCTGGACCAAGTAACAGAGGTATGGCTATAAGAAAGGTTACACTTGAAGTACCTGCTACTCATAGTCTATTAAGGAAGACTAGTGGAGCGGATTTCTGGCTCGAGCCTCTTATTGGAGATGTGGAGAGAACAAAGATGCAGATCCACAGTTTTTATACCTTGATGAATGACATAGTTCATTCAACACAGAAGGTAACTTCCTTACCTGTGATTATTTACTTTCCTTGACTTTAAGTTCTTATTTTTATGCCATATGTTTGTAGGCAAACTTGATCGGAACTGAGTTGATGGGGAGGATCTCTATCTTAGAGAAAATGACACGTGAGTCTGCTGCTGATGCTAAAAGAATATCTGAAGAAGCACAACTTGAGGCTCAAAATTGGAAGTAACAATTCGAAGGTGCTTTAGGGAGCATTGAAGAGTTGCAATGTACTAAATTTCAACTTGAACAGCAAAATCGAGCTTTATCCTCGGAATTAGGGATTTCCACGGGTTTTACGAACCAAGTAAAAAAGGATAAAGAGATTTTGAAGGATTCTTTGTCAAAGGCTAATGAAGAAATCAAAGAAGTTAAAGCACTAATGGAGAAAAAAAAAGAATATGCCAATGAAATAGTGCAAACTTTGAACCAGGCTCGGGCTAATTTGAGGATTTCTTCAGATAAGATTCGTGTGTTGGAGAGTTCTTATGTCAATCTTCAGACTTCCCTTGACTCCCACTTAGCTGGCAAGAAACAATGAAGAATACCTTAGCTACGTGGGGAAGGGATTATGAAAACCTGGACAAGGATTACAATTCTTTAGCAGAGAATTTCAATTACAAGGTTAATTGGACTTTCCTGAAATCTCGTCGTGATGCTTTAATGGAGGCTTCTCAAAAAAAATTTGACTTTCAATCTGAGTTGGCCAAAGTTTTAGACATGATTGAGAAGAATGAGAAACCTATTGAAATTCCTTCTCCGGATCAAGTAATTGACATCTCCTCTCCAACAGTTGAAACTCCCGGGGTTGAAGAGCCTTTGAACTTAGAGTCAACAGCTGAAGTTGTTGAAGTTAAAATTTCAGTGACCGAGGGTAATTTATCTACAACACAATCTTTGGAAATGGAAATCCCCGTGTGTACTGATTCTCTCGAGAATGTATATACTTCAGCTTCAGCTGAGACTGCTTCTGTTGCTGCTCCTTTAGAAGTTATTACCGAGCCTAATGAGGCTGCGACTTCTAATGTTCCAATTTCCTCAGTGACCAGTGAAAATGTTTAATCTTACCTTTTTTTGCTTGTTTTTGATGATGTAATTTCTTAGTAAAGTCCCCAGTTTCTATAATGGGGCATCTGTTTCGAAAAACAAATGCATTGTAATAGCTAAGCTTTTCCCTTAGCTTTTTATGCTGAAAAGCTTGTATAATACTTCTTTATTTTATCTATTGTCTTTGTTCTAGACTTTTCAGAACAATTTTATATTTACCTTATTCTTGCCTATTTTTCTTTTTTGAGACTTAGAGAATAAGTTAGCATCTTTATTCTTTTCAGAAAATGCTTTTATAATTCTTCTCATGTGTTATCATCATGAGGAAAATGAAAAAGGGCCCTTTTATTTATTGACACTTAATAAAGAAGACGACTCAACTTCATAATGTTGTTATGATGTGATGAAAGAAATAGGAACATACATGTTTCATATAAAATAACTTTTGTAATGTTTTTATTCATGAACTTTGATAAGTTTCTTGAGTATTACATGTATTGAAGTACATCTACAACTTTCTCGCAACTGGTTTTTAACAGATTTATAAAATATACAAGGTTTTTCATAACCTGTTTTTGATACATAGTCATGTCCCTACCTTTACATACTTAGGAAGGGTTAAGCAGTGACTTCATTGTTCTAAAAAGGAAAAAAAACTACGATGAGTGCTTTTGGATTGATATTTGACTTCTTGTAACTTGATTTGATTTTTAAATCATGAATCTTGCTCTCTCATATCTATTTTTCTGAACATACTCATGTGTATATAGTATAGTCCCCCAAGTTTTTGAGCGGTGAAGTATGAAACCCCGAACACTTGTGTATTTGCTCCCAATTTTTGGTCCTTTTCCTGAAACAGAAAAATATACAGGACTCGGAGGTGCGATTATAGATGAAGACTGCTTAACCCGTGTGTACTTCCATCAGATTAATGTAACCCTGGGCTAGGAATTTAAGAGTATTCTAATTTGCCGTGCAGGCCGTGACTCATCATTTGGCACGAGTTAGGATTTTTACCTAGCATCTAAAATCGTTAGTATAATTTTAACAATTCAAAGGAAAAAATTTAACATTCCAATACCTGACCGTGGGTACTTCCTTAGAAGTAATACCTCTTTAAATGAAAGATATTCCAATGTGAAGGTAGAACCTTGTCATCCATTGTCTCTAGCTCGTATGCTCCTTTGCCCGCAATTTCACGAATTCGGTAAGGTCCTTCCCACGTTGGACTTAGCTTTCCTGAATTAGCTGACCTCGTAGATTGAAAAACTCTTTTAAACACGAAATCCCCAATTTTTAAAAACCTGAGGCGTGCTTTCCTATTGTAATATCTCTCAATTACTTGCTTTTGAGCTGCCATCCTTATCAACGCATCTTCTCTTCTTCCTTCAAGTAAATCAAGATTTACTAGTAACTCTTTGTTGTTCGAGTTTTCCTCTGTTTGAAAACGTCGTGTAGTAGGTTCACCTATGTCAACTGGTATTAAAGCTTCCACACCATAAACCATTAAAAATGGTGTTTCTCCTGTACTTGTTTTTGCCGTCGTTCGATATGCCCATAATACCGCTTGTAGTACTTCAGGCCAATTGCCTATTGATTCTTGTAACCTTTTTTTAGGTTTTTGATAATTACTTTATTTGTAGACTCTGCTTGCAGATTACCCACTGGATGGTACGGTGTCGACGTAATTCTTTTGATTTTCCAACTTTGAAAGAATTCTGTGACTTGAGCTCCTATAAACTGTGGTCGATTATCACACACTATCTCCTTTGGAACACCAAAGCGGCAAATTATATTCCTCCAAATGAAGTCCTTAACTTTTTTCTCTCGTACCTTTTTAAATGCTCCTACTTCTACCCATTTAGTGAAATAATCAATAAGTACGAGTAGAAACTTTACCTGAACTTTTGCTTGGGGTAATGGTCCTACGATGTCCATTCCCCATTTAATGAAGGGCCACAGAGCTATGACAGGATGTAATAACTCAGCTAACCTATGCATGTTATACCCATACCTTTGACACTTGTCACACTTAGATATGAAGTCATTTGCTTCTTCTTCCATTTTAGGCCAGGAATATCCTGCTCGTACAAATGTCTTTACAAATGATCTTTCTCCTGCATGGTTCCCACAATGTCCTTCATGTACTTCTCTCATCACGTATTCTGTTTGGGAAGGTCCGAGACACCTGGATAATGGTCCACCAAACATTTTACGGTAAAGGTTTCCTTGATATAGGCAATAACGAGCGGCTTTCTTTTTTAGTGCATGAGCCTTCACCTTGTCTTCAGGTACGATTTCGTGCTGGAAAAATGACACGATTTTGTTTCTCCAATCCCAAGTTAAGTGATTAAAGTTTACCTCATTTTTATCATGGTCAAGAACAGAGTGGAACAAATGTATGATGAAGCATTCACATCATTCGCTATATCTGTTGCAGATGCGAGATTAGCCAAAGCATCTGCTTCCAATTTTTCTTCTCTTGGAATTTGTATCACTTTCCATGTTTGGAACTATCTTATTAATTCTCGTACCTTTGCGAGATACTCTTCCATTCGAGTTTCTCTAGCCACGTAATTCCCTAACATTTGATTTACTACGAGCTGTGAGTCACTTTTGATTACGATTTGCATGATACCAGTTCTAATGTTAGCTCTAAACCTGCAATCACAACTTCATATTCTGCTTCATTATTAGTTACAGGGTGACATTTTATAGCATGTCTAGTTGTTTCACCTATAGGTGGAATAAGAACAATTCCTAAACATGCCCCATTTACATTAGATGAACCATCAGTAAATAATAGACAAGTCCCCGGATTGGCACCATTAAAAACTTGTAATTCTTTTTCTGCTTCTATTGCATGCTTTGACTAATATCATCTACGAAATCGGCAAGTACTTGGGATTTAATAGTAGTTCAAGGGTTGTAAATTATTTCGTATTCACTTAGTCCTATAGCCCATTTTGCTGATCTCCGTGGTAGTTCATGTTTATGCAAGATACTTCGTAAAGGGAAAGCAGTAACAACAATAATAGGATGGCATTGGAAATAAGGTTGTAGTTTTCTAAATGCCATGATGAGAGCTAATGCTGATTTTTCTAGTTGCGAATACGTTGTCTCTGCATCTAATAAAGTTTTACTTACATAATAAATTGGAGATTTCTTACCTTAGTCCTCACAAACTAAAACTGCACTTACTGCCACTTCTGAAACTGCTAAATAAATTAGTAACTTCTCACCTTCCGTAGGTTTTGCCAGTAAAGGAGGATTTGATAAATAAACTTTTAAATCTCTCAATGCTTGTTGACAATCTTCATTCCACTCGAAATGATCTTGCTTTTTGAGCGAAGAGAAAAATTTGAAGCATTTTTCTGAAGATTTTGAAATAAATCTACCCAAGGCCGATATCCTTCCTGTTAATATTTGAACTTCCTTTTTATTGGTAAGGACATCAGGTATTTCTTCAATTGCTTTAATATGGGCAGGAGTTACCTTAATACCATGGTTAGAAACAATAAAACCTAAAAATTGACCTGAAGCAACTCCAAATGCACATCTTTCAGGATTGAGTTTCAAAATTAAATTTTCGCAAGATTATAAAGGTAACAATTAAATGGGAAATATGGTCATGGGAATGCTTGGTTTTGACGAGCATATCGTCTATATATACCTCCATTATTTTTCCCAAATGTTGGACAAGAGGGGTTGCTCTGATGGTAAGCAACCCCCACTTCCAACCGAGAGGTTGTGAGTTCGAGCCTCCGCAAGAGCAAGGTGGGAAGTTCTTGGAGGGAAAGATGCCGGGGGTCTATTTGGAAACAGCCTCTCTACCCAAGGGTAGGGGTAAGGTCTGCGTACATACTACCCTCCCCAGACCCCACTAAGTGGGATTATACTGGGTTGTTGTTGTTGTTGTTGTTGTTATTGTTTTTCCCAAATGTTCTTGAAACATTTTGGTGGCTAACCTTTGATAGGTTGCTCCAACATTCTTTAGACCGAAAGGCATTACTTTCTAATAGTATGTCCCCCGGTTTGTGATGAAAGAAGTCTTTTCCTCATCACTGGGGTCTATTTTAATTTGGTTTTACCCCGAATATGCATCTAAAAAACGTAAAAGTTCATGCCTTGCAGTTGCATCAATCAATTGATCTGTATGGGGTAAAGGAAAAGAATCTTTTGGGCATGCTTTGTTTAGATCAGTGTAATCTACACAAACTCGCCATTTACCATTCTTCTTAGGTACGACCACCGTGTTAGCTAACCAATCAGGATATTTTGCATCACGAATTAACCCGATTTTCAACAACTTCTGAACCTCATCCTGGATTACTTGATTTTTGAAAGCTCCTTTCTTTCTTTTCTTTTGCTTAATTGGAGTAAAAGACGGGTCTTCATTAAGCTTGTGAGTCATCATATCCAGTGAAATACCTGTCATATCAGCATGGGACCAGGAAAAACAATCCACGTTAACTTTTAAAAATTCAATTACCATACCTCGTATGTCGGGATTTAGGTTAACTCCTACGTAAAATTTTCTCTCTGGCCATTGTTCAAATAACACCACAGCCTCGAGTTCCTCTATTTTCGTTTTGATGTTCTCATTTTCTTTAGGTTCTTGAACTACATCAGGCTTCGAATCTAAATTTGTTTTTTCAGTTGAAGTTTGGTTGCTGATACCTTCAACTGTTTCCAGTAATTTCTATTTCTCTTTATTTGTGGTACTCATATCTGTTATTGCGTTGATACTCTTAGCTATTTGTTGCTCTCCTCAAATTTGACATATTCCCCCGGGTGATGGAAATTTAATGACTTGATGTAAGGTTGATGGAACAGCATCCATATCATGGATCCATGGTCTCCCCATAATTATATTGTATGCCATGTCCGTGTCAACTATCTTAAACTTAGTTTCTTTAATAATACCTACAGCATAAGTCGTTAGAATCACGTCACCTTTTGTTGCTTCACTTGAATTGTCAAAGCCTGACAAAGCATGCGCTTTTGGTATCATTCTATCTTCAGCTTGCATTTCCCGTAGCACTCTTAGTAGAATGATATTTACAGAACTACCTGGATCAATCAAAACTCTTTTTACATTATTTTCATGTATAATTAAAGATATTACCAGAGCGTCGTTATGAGAGGTAGTCACTCCTTCCGTATCTGCATCGTCGAAGCTTATACTTTCATGTTCTAAGGTTTGCCGTACTCGCTTGCCGTGTGTGATTGTCATTTTGGAAAATTTGGTTGAAGCTGTGTACATTACTCCGTATATATCTTCCCCTCCACTGATGACATTTACTACCCTCTTAGGTGAAGGAGGTTTCGGTGGCTCTTGCTTATTTTTCATGTAGGCTTTCTTTCCCTTTTCACTAAGCAGCTCCGTGAGATATCCTTGTTTCAACAAATGATCTACTTCACTCTGTAGAAATCTGCATTCTAATATTTTATGTCCATGGTCGTTGTGAAATTCACACCAATGGTGTGGGTTACGTCAATTTGGATTTGACCGCATCTCTTTTGGCCACTGTACCTTATCTCTCATACTTCTTGGAACAGCTACGAGCTCGGAGTTGGTTTCATTGAAACTATAACCAGCAAATCTTGCCATTAAGTTCCTATTGTCATCTCGTGGCTCTTGGTTGTTTCGATCGTCTTTGAACCTGGAGGAAGATCCGGTTCCCCTATCTCTCGACCTTTGATCATAATGTTGATTGTGTTGCCTAGAACGTGGGTCTTTTCCTGCATGCCCCATATATGGATCGTACCTATTCTTACCTGACCTTTTTTCGGCTTGAGATCTTCTGGACCCACTCCTTTCTTCTCGTTGAGGTTGAGATACTGTATCTTCTTCAATTATGAGTTTCGTACTGTACCTGTTATAAACGTTGTTCCAGGTGGTTGCTGGAAATTCACGAAGGCTTTCTTTAAGTCTTCTCGTGGCTTCTGAAATTTTGTCGTTCAAATTACTGGCAAAAGCTATTGCTGCCCAATTATCTGGTACACGGTGTAACATTATTCTTTCACGTTGGAATCTATCAACGAAATCTCTGAGCAATTCGGAGCTCCCTTGCTTGATTTTAAAGATATCCTCCATTCTTTTTTCAACCTTCTGAGCTCCCGAGTGTGCTTTTATAAAAGAATCTGCAAAAGAATTTATAGAGTTTTAAGGTAAAAGAGAATACCAGGTTAATGCACCCTTGGTGAGCGTCTCCCCAAAGTTTTTAACCGACACTGACTCAATTTCTTGTTCGGTCACATCGTTGCCTTTCACTCATGTTGTAAATGCAGTTACGTGATAACGAGGGTCCGTTGTACCATCATATTTTAGGATGTTAGGCATTTTGAATTTCTTTGGAATTGGTAGAGGAGCAACACTTGGTTTCCAAGGTTGCTTTGAGTATTTATCCACATCCACTCCTTTTATCACAGGTTGAATTCCAGAGATTTACTCAATACGCCTGTTCTGCTCCTTAAGTTGGTTCTGCAAGGTTAGTACCAAATTTTGAAGATGAGAATTGCTTGTATTACCTGGTTCTCCTTCTTGCGAGTCATTGGGAGTTGCTCCGTTGCCAGAATTAACTAGACCAGAGCGGGGTTTTCCAACGTGTTTTTGTTTGGCATTGCTGGTGCAGTACACAATTGACTAACTAAAGCTTGCAAGGCTATATCAATTTGTGAGTCAATTATTTTCTTTAAAAGTTCATCTCTTATTTCAGCTTCTCCGTCAACATGTTCAGACATATCATTCGGTGTTCCTTCACGAAATCCACGCGGAGAAGCTTGAGGGTTAACGTTGTTGAGTTCATCATCATGGATATGATTTTTCTGGTTATTGTTCTCATTCTTGTTTGACATATTGGCAACAAGTTGAGTGGTATTTTCGGAAAGAATGAATTATCAGATTTCCGGTAACAGAACCAATTTGTTTAACCAAAAAATATAATTTGGTCGAAACGAGAATTTAGAGAAAAGAAGTCGGGTTATTTATAATCAAAGTGACCGAAATATAATTGCCTTTCAAAGAATAAGAATAAAGCAATAAAAACTTTGTATTTCACTATAATATCAAGAATATTCTGTGCCCTTACAAATGATGAAACTCCCTTCTTTTATAGTTGACAAGGAGTAACGTATTGATCTAAATAATAAATAGCATTTAATGAGACATTATATAATCATTTCTATTAAATACTGATTAACTAACGTATGAGGCATTTAATAATGAGCGTAGACTACTTTTTGGCATCAGATTCTTGCCTCCAATGCCCATTTTATCCGTTGATATTTAATGATTTGAATAGGCACGAGATTTGTATCTAAGATTCTCTCTCGTGTCTATTTCATTTCCTTCATCCGTACATATTGTCTTCCGTGCCTTTTTAACCATTTATTGTCCTTTGACTGTTTGACCAATCCACGTATCACGCCTCATCATCTTCAATTTAAATTTAGTTTTTCCCCAATACATCAAAGATCTTCTCTCCTTTAAAATTAATACCTAATCGAACGGAGGGAGTAACTTTTTGTAATTAAAAAATATTTATAAAATACATAAATAAGTTATGTTAAAAAATAATATTTGACTTTCCAAATATTTTGATGTCTCATAAAGTCAGAACTGATGAAATTAAATTGAACTTAAGAATGTTACATGGAATAGACGTTTGAATGTTGCATTTGATTAATTTTTTCGGGACACTTAAAAGGTTTGATATGTTTGGAAAATATTTTAGAAATTGAAAGGGTTAAAATAACAAATTCACCTAATATATAACCGTATTTTTGTGGGCTTTAGGCGGTAGAAATGACAACAGGTAGACGCTTTTAATATTTCTATTTAAATCTGCATCAATGTCTCTGACCATCTACGACTGTTTTTTTTCCCTTCTATTCTTTTAAAAATAGGGGTCTTAAAAACGGTATTCTACACTTCCTTTAGACCTGTCCTATTAAAATGGAAATTAATAAGAGTATAACAGAAGAAGACAATTCTTTAATTTATCCTGTTAATTTTATACGGGAGGGGAAAATAACACAGCCGATAATTATCTTGTTGTAGTTGATTAATCGATTCGAATTATATGCATTAGATCCTATGAATTTCTTTAGTCTGTACACCAAAAAATAATAGTATATTTGGCCATAATTCGTGTTTGGCCATAAATTTTGCTTATATTTTGGCCAAATCCCAAATTGCAAATTTCAAATCCCAAAATCAGCTATTGAATTG
The DNA here is from genome assembly GCA_034376525.1 of Nicotiana benthamiana. Taxonomy (NCBI): domain Eukaryota; kingdom Viridiplantae; phylum Streptophyta; class Magnoliopsida; order Solanales; family Solanaceae; genus Nicotiana; species Nicotiana benthamiana. Next base: position 7,804,989 of record CM067331.1, on the reverse strand, counting down.
AATTTGAGCCAAAATACCAAAACTTGGGAATTATATACATGTTTTTCCAAAATAAAGTTGAAAAAAATATTCTGAAAACGTATCTCCTAACACATTTTCATCTTCAAACTAAACGTCATCCAAATCTGATTTTTCAAAATAAATTTTGGAATCTATGGCCAAACGCTAGCTTAATACATCTCTGGTAAAAAATAAGTGACTTTTTGGTTGTTTATGCATATTAAGAAACTCATCTTTTAATATTAATTAGCAATGAAATTGACCATACTAACATTTGCTATCTCTTCACATAACACTCCTTACAAATACTCCAACACTATTTACTCCAAGGCTAATATAGAAATATAATTTTATTCTTGAAATTTAAAAAATCCTTATTTAAACCATAAAAAAATAATCAAAAAATCACTCATTAAGAATCGAAGGGAACAAGGGAAAACCAAGGACCCTTTAGTCAAACATCCTCTCCTAACGCTAAAATATCTTCTTGATATTCCCTCCGTTACAACTTATGTTATGGCACATTCAAAAAGGCAACGATTAATTCATCAAAATCGGAAGTTTGAATGTGAATTTATAAACTTGTCATTGGATTGGTATGAAATCATAGAGCTTTCGTTACTTTCGAAGACCACAAAACTCTCACTTTTAAGAAAAATACTTCCTCCAATTCAATTTAATTAATTTTTTGGATATTTTCACACATATTAAGAAATTCATATATAAACATTAATTACAATAAAATTGACCATATTAGTTGTCTGACTGTAAAGATATTAAAACCTTTTTGAACAAATCAATCAAAGATGAAATGATAAATCTTAGCTGAAAATAATAATCTCTAGATAGATTGATAGATAAAGAGAAAATAAATCACGAGATTTATGTATATTTGTAAATAGTAATGTCTCTAAAATTAGGAGTCCACCTTACAAGGTGATTGTCCTTCTTTTATACTAAGAGAGAAACTCTTCTCAACTCTAAAAGATAATACAAGGTTTATTCGAAGGAATATTCCTAATATCCTCTAATGGCCATACATTGTTACAAGGGTCATCCAGTCTCTGACTTGTCTTAGGGTCGTCTCCCTTAGGGCGTCAATTCCAGGAGGCTCCGTCAATCTTCGTACTCGTCATCAGTATTGGTCGGTTAAATTTTGACCCATAAAGTTTATCCTTCCGCTTGTCGGGGTCAGAACTGAGTGTGTCCTCGATGAGCGGACACCTTGCTTCCCTATGGAGAAATTTGAGCGGTTGTGGCGTTAAGAAATGGCCATAGGGGGAAGGTCAGCGTTTTTAACAAGACACCACGTGATATACTTTACCAGGAAATGATGTCATCTTTACGTGCGTCATCATCATGCATGTTTTCGAGGTAGGAGTTGATGGCTTGATGTTTTGATTGTAGAGCTACTTTGTGACTCTCCGCTTCGATTCTGGCGCTACCCAACTCTATATTAGGTGAAGGGTTTGTTTTTTCGAAAGTTTTTTGCCATTCCACTCATGATAACCTTCTTCCTTCTTCTGAGATTTCATTCATACCTTTCTGCTTCTTCTTATGTTCTTCATTCGAAGCTTCTTCCTCCTTCTTCTTTTTGTGTTGATATACCTTCGAACGATATTATGCAAAAGTCTCGCCGTTTTCGTGAATAGGTTCCTGAGGCCACCTATTGTACATGGCTCCCCCCTCTGGTGGTGAAGATACATTGGCAGAAGAGGGTGACAGCCTTTCTATGGTGGATGAGTTGCAGCGAGGCATCCCTTATCTCGAAGCGATTTCCTCGAAGATTCTCCTCCTACTCCAGAACCCGTATTCTCTTAGACGGAGCAAGCTCATATCGATGCTCTTCATGTAAAGTATGGTATTCCAGCTTATGTAGATATGGTTCTGGCGGGGAGAGATTTCGTAGATGTCCACAGGCCAAGGTGCTGTGCTTCGTATTAGTACCTTTCATGACTAGCTATACTCTTCCTCTCTCCCCCTTAGCGGAAGAATTATGTAGGTTCTACTAAGTTTGTCCAGCGCAACTTTTGCCATATATGCTCAAGGTACTTCTCCTGCTGATTAAGTATGCAGAGTTGGCGCAGTGTAACGTTTCTATCCACCATCTTTTGTACCTGTTCTCGCCTGACTTCCACAGGGCACCATGGTGTATTTGAGCCTCCGGGGTACAAAAGGGTTGGTGGTCAGAATAGATGATCGAGCAAGTGGCAAGTTTTATCATAAGTATTTCTTCGTCAAAATTGAGCATGTCGTTTCTAACTCTGCCAGGTTCCCAAAGCGATGGAATGAGATCCGTAAGTGCAGCCACTCGTTTTACTCTTCTTTCATCTGTTTTCACTAGAACGTTTGTTGCTTCCCGTTTGAAGCTATGAGACGTCCACCTCGCCTTATTTGCGGATATCAGGGAATGGGTAGCCCGTCTGTTGCCTCATACCGCATAAACCAGAGATTGGCCTGCGATTGTGAAGCGTTATGACCCTAGTGTCCCCTATGGTAAATGTTTTCCATAACATTTATTGGACGTATGACCTTGTTTACTAATGCGGCCTTTCGTGATGATATGTCGAGGAGCTTCCAGGTAGAGGGCGCCAGTCCTTGCGTTTTGACAGGCCGTTCTTGCCGCGGACACACATTTTGTTTTGACCGAGTCTGTTCGAGAGGTTCATCCTCAACCTATTCAATTAGAAGGTCCCTCTCAATTTGTGGTCGTGGGGAAGGAGGCTTCTTCAGTACCGACCCCACAAACTTTGGACGAATCTTCTAACGGTGATGAGCCATTATTGAAAGAAAAGAGGAGACATAAACTTGGGAAGGGAGTGGCTGTGGATGCTGATAGAAGAAGGGCATCGCAGACGGCTCCCGTGCCCGTATTTATAGTTGATGCCATTTTATCTGGGAGATCTCCTTAAGTGGAAGGAGTTTACTCAGGAGCTGGCTTAGTGCGCTCTGCTGAGGGTGGTGCACCGTTTAACACCGGAGGACGTCGTGTTGAGGGCGACGACTCAGGTTCGGATGTCAACCCAGAGGATGTCAATGAGTTTGTAGGTCTCCATACTCATGTGGAGGTCAGAATGGAAGGGTTTGATTATCACATAGTCGTTTTGGGGAACTATAACTTGTTGCTGAACCGCAAGCAAATGGCATCTGCTTTAGCTCCTATGTGTGATGCCCCTATAAACGAGGTGGTCAGGGAAATTAGCGATGTGGATTTGTCTAAGAAGGTCGCCGGCATGGCCTTGCAGGCAGGTGCCTTTCCCTCCCTTTTCGTTGTTGGGTTTTTGTGGTGATCGTCATTTTGCATTTTGTTTCTAACTTCTCCCCTTTGTTGCCAGACCCTCATCATGGAGATTGAGCGAGAGCGAAGGGAGAGGAGAAGGAAGGGCCTTTATGAAAAGATGTCGTCCAAATATCAATAGTATCGTGCTAAGCATCGTGCGATGGCCGACTTTTATCATCAGAACCCTGAGTTTTAGTTGTTTTGTAAGGGGCTCAAACAGCGGGAGGACCAACTAGAGCGTAAGATCGAAACATTGAGGGAGCGGGATAAAGAGCTCATGAAGACTGTCGCTCATAATTGTGAACTCGAGGCTTCCCTTAAGGTGAAGCATGACGAGCTTGAGCTGAATAGAGGGTGATGGCTGAAAATGCCAATTTCCAAGCAAAGGCGGCAAATTTCACCACTAAGCTTAGTGCGAAAGCGGTGGAGGTTGAGGGGTTTTTGATTCCTAATTTTTTCTTATGTATTTTTATACTCAAAATACTTTCAAAATAACATGTATATGCATATACAAGTATGTCCAAGATTTTTGGTATTTTTTCAAATTTTTAAGGATTTTCAAAATCAATTTCTGTCCTATTTTAGTAGTACAAAATCCGATAATATTCGCAAAATTATTATTTTGGTGAATAAATTATTTTATTCTCTTATTTACACCAAAATATAATTAAGGTGACTTTTGCATATTTTTACAAATTTATTTGATATTTTTAAGCTAAATTGATCAAATAAGAGCTGTTGATCAAATAAGATCAACGACCCAAATTCTATTTCCATAATTAAAATTCAATTACTTCCCCCGCATCCAGAGGCTTCATTCCGGAGACAATCTCTCTATCTCTCTATGTCATTTCTCCCTCTCCCTTCTCTCTAGAACCTTTTGGTTCTCTCTTCTTCTCCGATAAATCCCACCGCCTCTCTAGCCATCTCTAGCCTCACCTCCTTCAACCACCAACCGTGATGAAACCTTACATAGCTGATTCCCTCTTTCTTTGAGATCCAGGAACCTCCACCATGTAAGATGGTCACCGAAATCTTTTCCTGGTTTGTCTCTGGCCTTCCTTCGATGAGTTTTGGTTCGATGGTGCTATGGATACCATTTTTACCGAGTTTCACAGCCAGGTTTCTCTTAATTCTCACTGGTTTCTAACGAAACCCTAAATTCTACCCAGACCTCTCAAATCTCTGTATTTTTAACGATTTTAACTCACACCTTTATGTTTTACACTAGTCCTTACTCAATCTTTACGATTGCTCAAAATTTTAAACGTTTTTTTTCCTTTTTGCAACTAGGGTTTCTGAATCCCTTTTCGAAATTACTTTATTTTTTGATTTTGGGTACTGACTCGTGATTCTCAGTACTATTTTCCGAATGTCTGCATAAGTTTGATAAAACCCTAACTTTGTATGATTGTGCTTGCATTATTTGCCTGTTTGTATGTTCTTCAGGGCTCTTCTCTGAGTTTTATGGTCTTTGATTTAATCTTATTGTTAGTATTTCATTCCCCTACCCTTCTGTGTTATTCGCTTAAAGTTCCTCTGATTGCTTTCACGATGATTTTATACTGATTATTCGTGCCCTCTTTGAGACTGTGTTACTTGCTTCAAAATTGTGATCTGCGTATATTCCCTATAGTTTGAATTGATTCCTTAATTTGTGGGATACTTTTCTCGATTAATACTAATTTTCTAGGTCTTCAATCTAGTTCATTATTTTTGAAAATTATTTTTCTAAATTACAGTGGTATTTTTCCCTATATATGTGCACAAATTTGTTGATTGATTTGCCTGACCTATTGCCCTAATTAGAGTATCATGTACCTAGTCTTTATTGAATACTATATGCTACTCTGTTTCCTTATTTGATTATACCTTACTTTGTGATTTCTTTCCTTTTAAATGACTGGTTATTACCATTTGATTTGGAGTCCTTAATTAAATGGAAGTCCATACTAATTTTATTGTGATTGATGTCAGTTCCTTAATTAAGGGACTGCTACCTTATTGTTTTCTCGTATTCAGCACTATAAATACTCCCTATTCTCTTTTGCAAAACACGTTGACAAAAACCAGCACATTCCATACCAAAACACACACACACAGAGTAATCACATTGCTCTCTCTTATGCGATTTCTCTCCTTTTCTCTCTTACGTTGTTGCTATCTGCCTCTGAATGTCATCAACCAGCTGAAGAGCTAAGGCTAATATTGTTCTTATACCTGGTGCTTGCATTATGCTGGTGCTTGCATTATGCTGGTGCTCTCTTTGTTACTGGTATGTCTTGATTAAATCCTATGTTCCAAAACCAATCACTACAACAAAAATTAATTTTACCGACTAATATTTAGTGGCAATAAACTAACGGCCTCTAATTTATTCTTTAAGTAAAATCTTTACTGACAAATGATTGACAGCCGGTGATAAATCCTCTCGCTGGCAATTGAAATGCTTGGTCAATAAAAGTTATGCCGGGAATCACCAATTTTTCATCTTCCATCCAATCTTTTTACTTTTTCCCTCCTTCCATTTTATACATTAGAGAGATTTATTTTTTCAAATGTAGATTAAAATCGACGTATGCTTGCGCATTAGCCCTAAAATTACTCTCTACCTCGATTTATCTCTCTCACTTTTGTCTCTACTCCTATAAACAAACCAAAATTCAACTAGCCAAAAGACTAGGGTTTGAAAACCACATAAGAACAATATCGATCTTCTTTATCCTTATTGATTTTGTTCATGTAAGTACTTGATGCTTCCATCCACCAATGGTACTCAATTTTTGTTTGGCATTATTGTTTAATCAAAGAGTTTGAAGAATTTGTATCTCACTTTTTCGATGTCTGATTTGGACAAAGAATTTTCTCAGTATGACTTTGCTTCTAGATTCTGAAAAATTGACTTTCGGGGGCATTTCTTTTTGAATATTATGTTGAATTAGAACTGCAAAGATTACCACAACGGCGAGAAACTATGTGGTCCTTGCCAAAGGGGTTGCTGGAGTTGCAGAAACCCTATCGTCCCCCTCCCCCCAAGTCCCAGTTTGATTTTGCTTCTTGTATCCTTTTTGATGAATCTATAAGCTGGAAATCTTCATCCTGTTAACTCGACATCAGTACTTCTGTTTAAATTGATATTTCTTGATGTATTTTATGTGCGTGTTTTTCAAATAATCAATTTTATTTTTTATTTGGTATGTCTGGCACTTCACATATTTGTTTTGTCTATTATCTCTGACAGTCTAAAGAAATCTAGAATAAAATGTGAATTGGTCGTGGGATCTTATCTGGATTTGGAAGGCACCCCTCTAGTGTATTTGATATAAATAAAATTGTTATTGTAATTTAGCTAATCTTTCATTTTATCTGAATATTTATTTTTGATGAGGTAATTTTGGTCATATAACTCAAATGTAGCATAAGAGACTTCATAAAGATTGCGTTACTAACAAATGATGTCCGAGACTTGAAAATGCTGAAGGACTAATTTATACAATAGAGAATGTGGATAGATGATCAGATAGTTTATGTATCATATTTAGATATCATATTTGCTAATTTCTAATGCAAGTCTTAGATAGCTATGGCCTTATTCCTTTGTGTGCTCATAGATTAATATTTTCAAGTGTGCATAACTTTAACAACAATTATTAGTTACATAAAAAACATTAAAATATTAGAAAGCTTTATGATTGCTTAATTAATTAACTTAAATATAAGTGAATTTACTTTAAGTTGCTTGGCTTTATGGTATACAGATCTTAGAGAAGCTCACTTTTAGTGGTCTTTTTATGGTATTCATATTCTTATAATCAAAAGGCAAAGAAGAAAATCCAGCAATCTAGCTTTTACAAGTTTAAGATTTTTTTCATTTGGACAAAAGAATCATGTATAATTCAATTAATATTTTAGGTAAATTATGCTACATACTCAGTCTATAAGGCTAAGTGGTCAATTTTTGTTGGTCGCTTTATGTATTGACTTATTAGTGAATGCAATTCCTGACGATTTTTCTGGACGCTTCTGATGTAATTATTTGCATTTTTTTTATTTCTCAGGATGTACGTGTTACGATCCGGATTTACCCACCAACGGGAATCGTGATGGCGCCTATTATCGAAGTTAGGAAAGCCAACCCCTTTTTAATCCTTTTCACAAAAATCTTAATCTAAAACAAATTAAATACTGAAATAATTAATTAAAACACGTGGAAGACCTTTAACAATAATAGAAATGACAATAATGCGAAAATTAACAACATACTTCTACCCAGTATCTGGTGTCACTGCTCAAATACGGCTAAAAGAGTACTAAAACAACAGTATGAAAGAAATACATAACATGTCTGTTTGATATAATTAAAAAAACTGAGAGAAATAGTAGAGGAGATTCGGGGCCCGCGAACGCCAGCGGACTACCTCAGAGTCTCTGGACTGAAGGATTGCCCGCTGACTACTGTTGCGGTTCGTAGGCTGTATCCTGACCTGTGCACAAAAAAGTACAGAAGTGTAGTATCAGCACAACCGACGCCATGTGCTGGTAAGTGCCTGGCCTAACCTCGGCGAGGTAGTGACGAGGCTAAACCGGAATTACCACAATCGACCTGTACAGATAGATGCAATAACAAAAAGAGAACAAGAAATTAAACAAATAAAAGGGAAGTGGGACATGCTGGGGGAGTAGCAGTTCAATTAATCCAATGAATCAACAACTGCACAACATCACCATTCGTGCTTTTACTCTCATTCCTCACAAAAAATGTCAAATATAATGCACGACATCACCCTTCAGGCTTTTACTCTCATTTCTCACCAAGAATATCAAATATAATGCACGGCATCACCCTTCGTGCTTTTTCTCTCAATAAAAAGTGCACGGCATCACCCTTCGTGCTTTTACTCTCAAACACATAGTGCACGTTATCATCATTCGTGCTTTTACTCTCTATTCCTCACCCAATCAATGGTCACAAACAATCCCAGCAAGGGATAATAATTCAAAAATAAATACTGGCAAGGGAATGCAACTTAACAATAGGTCCGGGCAAGGGAAAACAACTCAACAATAAATCCCGACAAGGGAAAAGTGCCAAAAATTCCTCTTAGTTCATTTAATTATCAACTTTCACTTCATAGTTCTTGTAACAAGTAATTATCATATTTGTTCCCTTCTTTCACAATTTTAATAGCAAATATGACATTACGGTCATGCATGACTCGGGCGCATAGGTAACCGTCACCATACCTATACACCGACCCCACATAGCATATAACAAATAACAAACTAATCCTATTTATTCAAGCCAAAGTTAGATCAAACACTTACCTCGAAAGCTTCCAACTCAACTCACGCCTCTAGAATAGCTTTACCCTTCGAATTCACCTAAATATTGGTCGAATCTGCCACAGAATTTCCCACACTTGGTTTAAGTTGTTTGCCCTTTGTTTAGTCTTGAATCTTAAGGGAACCTTGAAAAGATTTTCTTAGGGTTCTAAGGTCTGAATATAGTGAAAATAAATGACTAAAAACGGGTTGTAGGTGTCATATATAGGCCAAAATGTCTTAACTGCCTTAGTGGTCCCCATAGAGAGGTGCTTGGTGCAATCTCGCAAAAACGTGAATATCTCTCTACACTGAGATTGCATCGATGAACTGTTTAATGCATTAGAAACTAAACTCGTAGATATTAAATTTGGTATTTAGATCACTCCATAATTATAGGAAAATTGGGAGAAAATCTTAGTAACATTTGACCTAATGTTTAAGTAAAATTATGAACCTAAGTCGTGACAACTTTTGTCAACTTTTGTCTCATAATTCATTTGAATTCAAGACTTGTAATACAGATATTATATGATTAAAATACCTTAAAACACTACCTCTTTAGTGTACTAAGCATCTCTAGGTTTATCCAAAAATACGGCTGACAACATCTTTAATTCGTTTAACTTCTAGTACTTATTATCCACCCATATACACCTTTGTATAATTTAAGACCAATATAATCAACTTATTATCATCTTAAAGATAATCCTTTCATGGATTTATCTCGGCTACCTTATGGCATGAGCTTACATATATGAATATGGGTTGTAACACCCTCCCCCTTAGGAACATTCGTCCTCGAATGTAAGGGTCTATGGGGAGTCCAAATCATCGTGGATTCCAACGGAAAGTTTTGATCAATTTCCCTCTATAAAATGGTCACTAGCCAAACTTGCAAGCACTTAAGCCAATATATGTCCAGCTACACAAAGCATTATGAATATTTGTATCTGCATATAACTATTGTGTATTAAGGAAGAATATTCTCAAGTTATTGCTTACCTCATATAGCCGTTTCACCTTCCAATTATCCCGTGTTCCACCAACATCCTTGTTATCTTCATTCTGGAATAGGTAAGGTATTTAGACTTCATCTCCTCTTCTACTTCCCATGTCATCTCTTCCACATTCTTGTTCCTCCATAATAGACGGAAGCTACATCTTTTGTTCTCAGCTTGCGGACTTGTCGATCTAATATATCCACTGGCACTTCTTCATATGATAGGTCCTCTGTAACTTGTACATCTTTGATAGGGACGACCCGAGAATGGTCTCCAATACATTTCCTTAACATAGATACATGAAATACTAGATTGACAAATTCCAATTCGGATGGCAATTCTAAATCATAAGCAACCTGTCCGATTCGTCGAAGAATTTTATATGGCCCGATATACCTTGGACTTAGCTTACCTTTCTTCCCAAAATGCATAACTCCCTTCATTGGTGAGATCCTCAGGAAAACCCAATCACCAACGTCAAACTCTAGATCATGACGCCGGACATCGAAATAAGATTTTTGCCTGCTTTGTGCTGTCCTCAATCGCTCCTGTATCACTTTCACCTTCTAAATGGCTTGGTGAATCAAATCTATGCCATATAATTCTGTTTCACCAACTTAGAACCATCCAACTGGTGATCTATATCTCCTCCCGTAAAGTGCCTCGTATGGGGCAATTTTAATACTCAAATGTTAGCTATTATTGTAGGCGAATTCTATGAGTGGAAGATGGTCATCCCAATTCCCCTTAAAATCTAGAACACATGCTCGTAGCATATCTTCCAGTGTCTGAATGATACATTCAGCCTGTCCGTCAGTTTGCGGATGAAAAGCTGTGCTAAGATTCACTTGTGTGCCTAAACACTTTTTAAAATACCTCTAAAAGTTAGCCGTAAATTAAGCTCCTCTGTTTGATATAATAGATACTGGAACACCATGAATCCTAACAATTTTCTTGATATACAACTTCACATATTCTTTAGCTGTGTAAGTTGTCTTAACTAGCAAGAAAATGGGCACATTTTCTAAGTCAATCAACTATCACCCATATGGAGTCAAACTTATGATAAGTGCGACGTAATCCAATAACAAAGTCCATATTAATCACCTCCCATTTCCAGGTCGGGATCTCTATATTCTGAAGCAATCCATTGGGTTTCTGATGTTCTGTCTTTTCTTGTTGAGAATTGGGACACTGGGCTACTGCAATAGACTTCTTCATGTTATCCCACCAATACTGCTCCTTGACATCATGATACATATTTGTCGAGCCGGGATGGATGGAATATCGAGATTTATGAATCTCATTCATAATATTCTCTCGCAACCCTGCCACATTAGGCACACATAATCGGCCATGGTATCTCAGTGCCCCATCTCCTCCGATCTCAAAAGCCGTAATTTTACACTGCTGAATGCTCTCTCTCAATCGTACTAAGATATGATCTTCATATTGCCGTGCTTTTACCTCGGCTACCAAAGATGATTCTGATGTATTATATACAGTAACACCTCCGTCATCAGAGTCTAACAATCTGATTCTCATATTGGCTAGCTGATGAAGCTTTTTAGTCACCCCCATCTACCTACATCAATATGTACTAAGCTTCCCATTGACTTACGGCTGAGAGCATCTGCTACAACATTGGCTTTACCGGGATGATATAATATCTCTACGTCATAGGCTTTCAGTAATTCAAGCCACTTACGCTGCCTCAAATTCAACTCTTTCTGCTTGAAGATCTGTTGCAAACTCTTGTGATCTGCGTAGATGTCAACATGGACGCCGTATAAGTAGTGCCGCCATATCTTCAAAGCATATATTACTCCAGCCAATCCCAAATCATAGGTTGGATAATTCTTTTCATGCTACTTCAATTGTCTTGATGCATAAGCAATCACCTTCCCACACTGCATCAATATGCACCCCAAACTTATACCTGAGGCATCACAATATACCAGATAACCTTCTGTTCCTTTAGGGAGAGTGAGCACTGTTGCAGATGTCAATCGATTCTTCAGCTCTTGAAAACTACGTTCACAAGTGTCAGATCGCTGGAACTTGGTAGCTTTCTGTGTTAACTTAGTCAATGGTGCTAATATAAAGGAAAACCCTTCTACAAACAGCCTATTATATCCTGTTAACCCTAGGAAGCTGCAGACTTCTGATGGTGTTGTAGGTCTCGGCCAATTCTTTACTACATTGATGTTTTGAGTGTCAGCACTAATACCCTCGTCAGATATTACATGGCCAAGGAATGCTACTGAATTCAGCCAGAATTCACATTTGGAAAGCTTAGCATATAACTTACGATCCTAAAGTGTCTGTAAAACTATCCTTCAAGTGGCCCGCATGTTTGCCTCCGAACGAGAATATACCAGAATGTCATCAATAAATACAATCATGAACACATCAAGATAGGGCCTGAATAAAGTATTCATGAGATCCATAAAAGCTGTAGGGGCATTTGTGAGACCAAACAACATTACCAATAACTCAAAGCGCCCATATCTTGTCCGGAAGGCCGTCTTTGGAATATCCTTCTCCTTAACCCTCACCTGATAATACCCTGACTGTAAGTTAATCTTGGAGAAAAACTTGGCACCCTGGAGTTGGTCAAGTAGGTTGTCAATTCTTGGAAGTGGATACTTGTTCTTTATAGTAAACCTATTCAACGGTCAATAATCGATACATATATGTAACGACCCGTCTTTTTTCCACACGAATAGGACTGGCGCACCCCAAGGTTAACTGCTAGGCTTATTGAAGCCCTTATCTAGCAATTCCTTTAACTGCACCTTCAACTCTCACACCTCTGCCGGGGCCATTCTGTATGGATGGAGAGATATCGCTTGAGTGTTAGGAAACATATCAATGCTAAAATCAATCTTTCTTTTAGAAGAAGGCCTAGGAGTTCATCTGGGAAAACATCTGGAAATTCATTGACCACATGGATTGATTGTAGAGTAGGCGACTTCACCTCCAGATCCCTAGCGCGAGCGAGATGATAAATGTAACCTTTTGAGATCATTTTCCTTGCCTTAAGATAGGAAATAAACCTACCTTTCGGTGTAGCAATGTTCCCCTTCCATTCAATGACGGGTTCAGAATAGGATCGATGATATCAAGGCCTCTGAAACCGTGGAGGAGTACTAGCTACAGATGGCACAGAACTCCTCGAAGGCTGGGGCCTAACACTGCCTCTAAAGTCATCATAATACCTTGCGAATCTCGCCCTCTTATGCTGGCCCCTATCCTGCTCCCTATCTGCCCAGTGTTGGTTCTTACCATAATCCTGAATACGGGAAATATCCATGCCCTCTACCAAGAAGGCTGTCGTGCACTCATTTATCAGATATGGTCCCAACCCGTTCACGAACAAATGCACTCTATCACTCATCTCGGCCACCATATGGGGAGCATACCTTCCTAAAGAATAAAACTGCATACTGTACTCTCGCACATTTATATTACCTTGTCTAAGGTTCAAGAACTTAACAGCTCTAGCTCGTCGTATCTCAACTGGCAAGTAGTGATGAAGAAAGGCCTCAGAAAATTCCTTCCACAGTGCTGGAGGAGCGTTCAAACCCCTGGATCTCTCCCAACTATCATACCAGAGAACCGCTAAATCACGTAGCCGATAAGAAGCCAACTCTACTTCCTTTCCATCACTAACATGTATAACCCACAGTGTACGATGAACCTGGTTAATAAAAGTCTGTGGGTCCTCCTTGGGGTCTGATGTAGTAAACAATGGAGGGATAAAAATAATAAAATCACGAACTCTCGTACTAATTGGCTTATCAGTAGCACCTGTATTCTGCCTCTGATCCTGAGCAGCCACCAAGCTGGTCAATAGCTGCAAAGCACTTCACATATCCTGATCTGTTGTGCCATACAGAGGAACTAGAGGTGCTGGGCGCCTCCTAATATCTTCAGGAGGAGACAGAGTAGGTGATATATGAGACATCTCACTCTGAGCCTCACTTTTTCCTGCTCTGGCTTGGGGCACCTGATCGGTACCCTCTCCCGCAGTTGTATCAAGCCGTCTACTAATTGTTTACTTCCTAGTCGATGGCATCTCTAAATAAAAACAAGGTTAATATTAGAGACGAACATGTACGACTCAACTCTACGCACGATCTTGATTAAGGAAGAAGGTAACAACCCTAGATGTCATATGGCCTCCTGATTATAAACGTGGCGCGATACACATCCATAATAAAGATTCTACTAAACACAGCTTATAGACAATCCCTAGGACAGAATGGCTCTAATACCAAGTTAGTCACGGGTCAAACTGGAGGGCCTGACTAGCACCCGAACATACTTGCCGAACACCAATTAAATTTTATCTAACCTTCTTTATTATGTTTTAGGGTTGAGAATATCAATAAAAATGGTAGACATGGATCATGGATAACAAACAATAAAATATGATGGCATGAACCTACATAACTTGGGATAACCAGACAATCAAGAAAATATATATATACGCTACGGCCTACCATGCTATCATAAAAGTCTATACAATGAAAACCAGCCCACAAGGCATACTATACATGAGTCGACATCTATCTATGAGACTCTACAGGAACATAAGTGCAGCAACATAACTGGAACAGGGCCCTGACATACCCATAATGTCTATAACAAAAATGCATACCAAGACTAAGGCAAGTCCGGGGAAGGGATATCGCCAATCACCACTGAACTGCACAACCTACTGTGGTGGGGGAGTTGCACCTGCTTGTCTATCAGGACCTGCTGCATGACATGCATCATCCACAAATAAAATGGCATTACTACGAATAATGTACTGAGTATGTAAGGCAGGGAACCATAGATACGAATAGTAATGTAAGCATGGATAGAGAAGAATGAACCTGTACCATCTGAGTACCTCTGAGGGATACTGACATGAAATTCATGATACATATTTACATAAACTTTTAAAACATACACCTCTGTGGGCATCATCATCATCATATCATATCCGGCAGTAATAGGCTCAGTAAAAATGTACCCGGCCATCATAAGGCTCGGTTGATCGTACCCGGCCACGTGGAGCTCGGTAAAACCCAACTGATCAGTGGTTGCACTACAGGTGCCGTACTTGGTGGACTATAGCGCGGCTCGGTAGAGTAAAATAGATACATATATATAATGCATGCTCGACTCAAGGAATCACATTCTAAGACTTTTGGAGTGACGTAAAGTCGATATCCTCTATACACATTATTAGGACTAAATCTTCACTATGAATCTTATAAGAATCAGGAAATACCAACAACATTGATAATATAAGAACAAGAGAAGCAACATTAACATCAATCGTTCCATAAGAGGGGAAACAATGTAAGTACTGCTAGCTTCTAAGAGTAGAGTATCTTTGGAAGCTCGTTCATTGCATTATCTACATTCGGAGTCATTCAAAAGAAGGAAAGGTATAACCTCACATACCTTGTATATATTTCCCAAATCTCAAGTTATGCAATTTTCACACTCCTTAGTCTATAATAAGAGAAACGATACTATCGTTATCATTTAAGCGTCATAACCATTGTGTATCGATCGCAACCTATTTTACGGTAAACGGACATCACCTCCCCTATATACATGACTTCACACCATTCAAAACAATTACCAAACAGCCCAAAAAACATCAATAATAATCATATTGAGTCTCCCAAAACAGTCCACCAACCGATAACATTACTACCAAGCCTTTCGATATATATTTCACAAGTTCAAGCTTCAATGGCTTAGCCACAACTTGGATAATCTTAAATACAATTAGAGTAAGACATTCCTTACCTTGATACAGAAATAAAAACTCCAATTTGACCATAAATTTCCATAAAATATCCCTCCAATACTTCCATAACAACAAGAAAGCGAAACTAGCGGTCAATTAGTATGTTTCGGCGCTAGAATTACTTTAGGAGGGTTGAAATCACCTAGGGTTGATATTAAGAACATGAGGGAGTATTTGCAGAACATAAAACCTTTAAAAAAATCTACCACACGAGCTGGAACAACACAAATATGAGCAACTACAAGAAGAATAAGAGACTTACTAGCGCCACAGAATTCCTGACCCTTGATTTGTGTTGTTTGCCCTTTGTTTGGGTCTTGAATCTTGAGGTAACATTGAGAGGGTGTTCCTAGGGTTCTAAGTTTTGAATATAGTGAAACAAAATGACTAAAACAGGTTGGAAGTATCACATATAGGCCCAAATATCTTAACCGCCTTAGTGAGCTCCATAGAGAGGTGCTTGGCGCAGTCTTGCAAAAATGCGAATATGTCTTTACTCCGAGATTGTATCGACGAACGGTTTAATGCATTAAAAAATAAACTCATGTATCTCAAATTTGGTATTCATATCAGCCCATAATTCTAAGTAAATTGGGAGAAAATCTTAGTAACATTTGACTTATTATTTAAGTAAAATTATGAACCGAAGTTGCGACAACTTTTGTCGACTTTTGTCTCATAAATCATTTGACTTCAAGACTTATAATACATATATTATATGATTAAAATACCTTAAAATACTACATCTTGAGTGTACTAAGCACCTCTAGGTTTATCCGAAAATACGGGTGACAACATCTTTGACCCGTTTAACTTCTAGAACTTGTTATCCACCCATATACACCTTTGTATAATTTAAGACCAATAGAATCAACTTCTTATCATCTTAAAGATAATTCTATTATGGATTTATGTCGACTACCTTATGGAATGAGCTAACATATGTAAATATGGGTTGTAACAATTATTGTTATTGAAATTAAATAGACAGTATTAGCCTTAAAATGTAACGACAAATAAATGTCAACAATTACTTTTATCGGCAATATAATGGATCCTTATGAAAATAACAAATGTTTCCTAATGTATTGCCTGGTTATCTTTGAAAGAATTTCAGCGGCCTTTTTAATTATCAGCACCAATAGCCGCTAATACTCTGAGACCTTTAGAGGCAATAAATGGGGTCTTTACCAACAGTCGGTGAAATAGCTAGTAAAGCCTTTGCCGAGGCTGGATACAACGGTCAATAGCCGGTAACACTGTTAGCGCCCATTTATATAGCCGCTAAAAGTAATATTTATTGCCGCTAAAGACCTTTTTTATTTTAGTGAATGAGGTTATTACTATTCCAATATATTTTATTCCTAATTGTTTTCTACTTATACTTTTGATATGCACTATGTGACTAATTATTGGTTTGCCTGTTGAATTTTGCATGCTCATGACTACTATTTACTTGTTGTGACCACATTTTGTTACTAATTAATTTGTGCCTAAATCCGACTATGTTACTGTCTTTTTTAAAGCTCTTTGATTCTGTGAGTTTGCATGTGATATACTTGTCCCCTTTTCCCTTTACCCTTGTGTGCAACTCTCCAACTTTTTAAAATACTTTTACCTCTCCTTCCTACACTTTACATTACTCTTAGAGATTAGGTTCTAACCCCTTCGTGTAAGCATTGATTTGGGTACCGCTGAATATCCACTGAACTTTGATGCACAAGGTTGGTAATTCTACACTATACCTGTCCAACAATTGTAGTAAGTGTGTGGGTGCTGGTATTTGTCAGGGATCCTAATGGGGGCCCTATGGAGCATTGCGGCACCCAGACCTTAGCATGGCCGTGAAACTCGAAAGAAGTGAGGTTGGAATATTGAGACTGATTGAAGGCTCCCTATCAAATAACTTCTAATTTTATTCATTACTAATGCAATTCAGCTATCATGGTTTGGAATAACTTGTAATCAACTGATTGGGGTTATAGTTAAATTGGGAGGGGTTATGCATGCTTAGTTTTAATAATGGATAGAAAATATACTTATAAGACTTTACTTACCTATTTGCACAATAGATATCATGTACAAGACATGCATCTCATATATTAGTAATCCTATTTTAGGCTCTTCATTTTCAGCCTGTTACTATACTCATTTCGTAATCACGTTTAGTCAATAACCAACAAAGAACTGTTACAAAATAGCTGGTGCATTCTCACTGGCATTTAGAGACCATGTTTTAGGAGCTTTAATGTGCATTATACATCGTTTTACTTAGGTTTTTTTACTTTGAGTTGCAATTGGTGAACGCCTCACTAGAATGTTTAATCTAATAATATAAGTTTTGTTAACTACGTCTTTTAAAACTGGAATTAATGTGCATGTTCAACTTTAAGACAAGTAGGCAATACATATGATACCTAGGCAAGCATTAGGCCTAGTAAAGTTGATTAATCATGTTTTATCAGTGTCAGACCAATCAGCCACAGTCTGAACTCTGCTTCTTGTTTGCCTCTCTGAAGTTCATTCTTTATGGAAAATCCATCTCTATATGTAAACAAGTTTGAAATCATGCATATATATACTTTCATTGATTTTCTGATTGTTGTCCTATTAAGTTTTTGAACTAATGGGTTGCCTTTGCTGCCCAGAATTGTGTTGTGATATTTGAATAGTTAAACTACTGCATCTTTAATGTCTCTACCGTATTTTCAAAGTGTATTTTCACGAGCTTTATCTATAATTTACTAATTCCTAAGCTGCTCTATACTTACCGCCGTCTTTAGTTGTATTTCTGAAAATTGAACATTCCTCGAGTCTCTCAGTTTTAATTAAACCTTCTGCTTTCAATGAATTTTACTTTTTTCGACATTCTTGCTTTTAAACTATTATCTTTGAGACCTTAAGTGTGTTAAGAGACATGCTAATTACCTGTTTATTTGTGGAGGTATTTGTGAGCCTTTTCTTTGCCTTTGAATGTTCCCTTTATGTGTAGTCATACTTGTTATGTATGCCGCCTAGTATTTTGTCCATTTAACCTAAGGGTTCAGCCTAGTCTTTGCCCTGTAGGAATAGTAGTCCTAAATACACTCTAGCACTTATAGGATGGGATGGATAATGGCACACAATAAACTTTTGTGACCCAATCACACGATTAAATAACCTTTACGGGGTGGGAGGGATAGAATATGGAGATGATAACCGATGGCTAATATCACGTGTGACCCCTCTTTTGAGGAGTGATTGATGGGTATTGCATTAAAGTGATCCATATTAATTACAAACCTAGGACCCCTTTCCTCTTACTTGTTTTATCTCTTCTTAAAAAACTCTTTAAATTTTTTTTTTCATAAAATTATGTTCTGTCTATTTACTTTCATAAGTTTCAACCTAATTGCAATGTCATATGCAAATTTGAGCCTTGATTGCTTACTTGGAAAGTCAAAATTATAACAAGGTCGGGACTACACTAGTGGATCTTGAGGGATGCCTAACACCTTCCCCTCGAGATAATTTCTAACCGTTACCTGAACTATGGTTTTCTTCAACGCAAAACCTTTTTAAAGTGTTCTAATGCACTATAATCATTAGGTGGCGACTCTCCAATTCCAAAACCCAATTCCCAAAAGGGACAAGTTGTCCTCCCAAATGTCACAAGCTCAATTTTGCTTTAGAAAAAACGGGTGCAACAACATATCAACTCTGCTTGGGATTGTGTTTTAGGCTTTTACCATTTCATGTTGTTTTTGACTTTATGGATTTATTATTGCTTTTACTTAAATGTCTTTATCTCTTCTTCTATGAAACTGACTTGTTTCTTCGTTTTTTTTCTCTAATTCTTTCTTTTATTATTTTATTTCAATACATTTATAATTATGAGCAATTATTGTAATCATTATCTTATGAATGTTCAAATACGCGACAATTTGTTTCATTTTTATAATTGCATCTTCCACATCATATTCCACTCGTGCCAAAAAAAATATCATAACAACGCTTAAAATGAGTGGTTGCACCCTTCCAATATTATCACCCCCTAAATTTGGCAAAGGCATATTTGCGGTAAAATTAGTCTATAAAGCGGTATTGTCGACGGTTCCATGCCTTTCCCTCTTGAGTTGTCCGCTCAAGGGTACCGGTCTAATACCCCATAGAAACCTTCTCTATTTAACTATGCATGCATAATGGTCAAGCCTCGCCGAGTTAGTTATGTTGTCCACATAATGACTCTTTGAGATAGTCTTGTCCAAAGTCCACTTGGTTTCCTTGGAACACAAGCAGACACTACCACATCTGTACATTTATTTGGAGAACTAAATATTGCTTATTCTAATTATTGGTATTAAATAGTCGAGTCCAGTGGGGGTGAAGTCTTTACCCTATTGTTTTACAGAAAATGAATGAAAAGGTCTCCGACTTTGGTTTAGTAAACATACCCTCACTCTTACTAACCTGGTGGAGGAACCTCCCATCAAGTAATCAAATCAATGAATCGAAAGAGAGAGTCACCAGGGCTAGTGAGAAGCTGGAATATCTAGAATAAAGTCTGGAATAAAGTCTGGTGGAATTGGAAGGGAAAGTGAGGAAGACAATCACCAGCTGTCAAAATGCTGAGAAAGGCGAGGGAGAGCGTCTAGAGGCAGAATTTTAACTTGAAAATCAACGATAACACTAAACTTGGAAAAGGTCCTTCTGGACCAGGTAGATATGAGTCACTCTTTCTTGATTGTAATGTAATAAGGCCAATAGTCATTAGTGATATTTTTACTTTCTATTATTTAGTGTAATTTTGGGATTCGTCTTATTTTTATCAATAAAATGAGGCATTTAGCATTATATGTTCTCCAAATTAACTTGTCGTTGGGCCTACCTCGGGCTTAACAAGTCACCCAAATTAGGACACAATTTATATTCTTGCAAAATGTGTTTAAATATTTCAATATTTCTGTTTCATAACCCGCACTAACATGTTACCTTTTGTTTTTACTTTTTGTTTTTATTCCCCTCCCCAAAGGTTAGTTCATGCACTCTATCATCATCATCATACTCCACAAGATCCAAGGTCCCTCCACCTCCTCCTCCTACGAATCCTATCCGAAACAAGAACAAGGGAAGAATGGAACATTCAAGCGCCAAAAAGGAAAATGCAATTGAAAGGTAGAGTTTCATCAGGGTACCCTGGTTGCCAAGGAAACTGTTCCCATCTCATACAGAAGTTACTAAAGTTTCCGGAAGAATTGGACCAAGTTCAGAACATGGAGAACATTCATTTTCTCTCACCGCTCCCGTTATCAATTTTTAAACTCCCAAAATCCCGCACCTCCACAGAAAATCCCACAACCACAGAAGAAACCCGCTCATACTCAACATCTAAACACATTCCCCACTCCCAACAACACCCCATTGCTCATCCCTGAACTGATAAACACCACAAATGATCATTTACACGAAATCTATGGGGAAACCATACCACACTATACTCCACCAATCTCAAGCGCACCTGAGTCTGATGACAAGGACTTCTTCATCAGGAACCTAGCCACAGAACTCAAAAAGCTGACTAGCCGAGTCCAGGTTATTGAAGGAAGCAAAGGTATTGAGGGGCTGAATTATGAGGATCTTTGTATTCAGCCAGATTAAAACTTCCTGAGGGGTAAAAACCTCCCAACTTCAAAATGTTTGATGGCACAGGGGATCCCAAAGTCCATTTAAGGACATACTGCGACAAGCTGGTCGGAGTCAGAATGGATGAAAAGATTCGTAAGAAACTCTTTGTGAGAAGTCTGAAAAGGGATGCTTTATCTTGGTACATCAACCAAGACCCCATTAAGTGGACAAGCTATGCAGGCATGACATCCGATTACATGGACAAATTTATATTCAATATAGAGAATGCACCAGACGTATTCTACATCCAGAATTTGAAGAAGAAACCTACAGAGACATTACCCGAGTATGCTACTCTTTGAAGATCAGAGGCCGCTAAGGTCAGGCCAGCCTTAGAAGAGGAAAATATGAACAGATTTTTCGTCTAAGCTCAGGACCCACGATATTATTAGAGGTTGATGCTGATCGAGAGCGAGAAATTCTCGGATATCATCAAACTGGGAGAAAGAATCGAGGAAGGTATTAAAACTGGTATGGTCAGCAACCTTGAAGCATTACAGGTCTCCAACAAGGCTCTACAGTCTGATGGCACATCCAAGAAAAGATATGTGAGTGCCCTAATGGTTGCATAGAGGAAACCATCCCTGATAAAATACAAAACCTACCCATCACCTCAACTTACATATCAGCCTACCGCATATTACCAAGCGCCTGCACCCTCCTACCAAATTCCACAACCCGTTTATCAATCATCTCCACCTCCCAAATATCGGCCCACTTCAACCAGATACTCTCAACCCGCACCTATCTACCAAGATAATAGTGCTCAACACTCTCACTACCAATCACCTACCACTCGCCAAAACTTCCCTAGACATAGACCAAATTTCGACCGTTCCCAAACAATACACAACCATCGCCAAACCAATTGACCAGCTCTATGAAAGATATAAAGCTGCTGGTTACCTCACCCCTATCCCTGCCATACCTCTAGAAAGTCCTTCCAAATGGATCAACCCAAACAAAACTTGTGCGTACCATTCCGACATGAAGGGGCATACCATTGACGAGCGTCGCTGCTAAAAGATAAGATTCAAACCTTGATCGACATTACGCTAATCGTAGCAAAGGAGCCTGCTCTTAATGTTTGCAACAACCCTCTTCCTGACCAAAAGGGTGGAGGCGTTCACATGATCGAGATAGAGAATGATTGGGACCGTAAATGGTCGGTTGGATTAATTGTTGAGGGGGATGAGCCAAAGACACCAATAGTCACACTTAATCCGATTGTTGTTCAGATCCATCCCCCCTGAGGGAATGAAATAAACATGTATATACCACTCGAGTTTGAAGCACCTTCTTCTATAAAGGCGTACATATCAATTGAGGTCGAGTTTGGAATTCCAAAAACACCTGCACCATTTGTAGTTGTTGCGTTAACTCCAAGAGTGCCTATTCGGGTAGAAATTTCAGACATAACACCGTTCCACTCAAATGCCATACCGCATTATTACACATTCGAAGCAAGAAGGAAAGGGAAAACCAAATTTGGAGAAACAATTGCTGCGCAAGGTATGACCAGAACTGGCAGAGTTTACACTACAGAACACATAGCTGAGTCTAGTAAGCAAGCCTCTAGATGGCTTATTGAAACTGGGCCCAATGATATTTGGAGGAAGATACATGCAAAAGAGTACTCAGTCGTTGAACAACTGAAAAAAACACCGGCATTGATCTCCATCCTAGCTTTTCTCTAGAGTTCCGATGCACACAAGAATGCCTTGTTGAATATACTAAGTGAGGCATATGTGCCCAAAACCATAACTGGAGGAGAAATGTCGAACATGGTAGGGCAAGTGATGGAGAGTCATAAAATCATCTTCCACAAAGGTGAGTTGCCACCGGAAGGGTTGAGCAATAACAAGGCGTTGCACATCACTGTGAAATGCGAGGATTATTTCATTACTAGAGTCTTGATCGACGGAGGATCCAGCCTCAACATCTGTCTGCTGATAATTCTTAGAACATTGGGCAATATACTGCATGAGATCAAAGATGGGCCATCAATGTCAAAGCTTTTGACGGATCCCAAAGGTCCACTATTTGGGAGATCAAGTTATGTCTGCAAATGGGACCAACTTGGTTTGACGTTGACTTTCAAGTGATAGACGTCCCAGCATCCTACAACTTGTTATTGGGACTACCATGGATATATTCTGCTTGAGTTGTAGCGTCAACATTATATTAAGCAGTAAAATTTGAGTGGAATCACTAAGAGGTGGTTATTCATGGCGATAGCAGCAATCCCATATACAATCGCCAGATTGTCCCGGTGATTGGGGGAAGAAATAAAATAGGAGAAGAAATCTACCATCTCATCAAACGGGCCAACAACATGGAAGAGGATAAATGCTGGGATAACAAGATTGATAGTATACTGAATTGGTGTGTATTTGAGCCTTGAAAGGGACTTGGCAAAAAACCTCAAGGGCATCGCCAAACCAATCAAGCTGAAGAAGCATTATACTACTTCTAGTTTAGGGTATGAATAAACCTGGAAAGAGTTTGACGAATGGTCGCCACCATGGAGCAGTCTCTACCACCCACCGGAGCATCCTATACATCATCTAGAGCAAACTTTCCAACCGGCAGATATCATATATGGGTCAGAAGAAGAGGAAGCATTGGCAGCAATGAAGAATCCATTTCTCAAAGATGATAATACGGGCTGCTGTGTAATTTTCGGGGAGGAAGGGAAGGAAGGCCCTTCCATACAAGCTGTGAGCCGAGGAGAACGCCTCAATAATTGGTCAATCAGAACCACCAGAGCTTGAAAAGCTTCAAGTAACAAGGCTAAATAAATCACCATGCATCACATTATACTTTTTTACTAATTGATTTTCTTTTCATATTTTCCTTAATTTTTTAAAAGAGCTCCGATGTTCAAAACAATTATGAAATTTAATCAAAGCATTTCAGTTTCTTATATGCCGCACTCTTATTATTATTTTCTCTGTCGTTTACTTTATTTACATAGCATTACTATTACTTATTTTGATGATGAATCATGATGGTGGCTTGCAATGAGACAACCCAACAAATGGACATAGACTCAGAAGAGGATGATATACCTGAAGATGCCATTAAAGAGGTTGAGGATTTTGAGAATAGGCCTAACTCTAAGTTTGATGAAACTGAGGTCGTTAACTTGGGAAATACAGAGAATGTCAAGGAAAAATGCATCAATATACGCTTGTCACCATTAGAAAAGGAAGAGTACACGAAATTTCTAAGGGATTATAAGGACATATTTGCCCGATCGTATGACGATGTGACTGGACTCAGTACATCCATTGTAGGTCACATACTACTAAAAGATCCAACATGTCTGCCGGTAAAGCCAAAGCTCAGAAAGTTAAAACCTGCCATGAATTTAAAGATCAAGGAAGAAGTTACCAAATAAGTCAAAGATGAAGTTCTCAGGGTAGTAGAGTATCCAACATAGTTAGAGAATATTGTGCCAGTGCCGAAGAAGGATAGGAAGGTTAGAATATGTGTTGACTACCTGAATCTCAACCGGGCCCGTCCCAAAGATGACTTTCGCTTGCCAAACATACACATTCTTATTGACAACTATGCTAAGCATGAGCTGCAATTGTGTTGTTGATTGTTTTGCTAGGTATCATCAGATATGGATGGATGAGGAAGATGCAAAAAAACAACTTTCATCACACCATGGGGATGTATCATTACAAATTGATGCCATTTAGGTTAAAGAATGCTGGGGCCACCTACATGAGGGCCATGACTACTATCTTTCATGACATGATACATAAGGAAATTGAGGTATATGTAGATGATGTCATCATCAAATCCAAGAAATCCAGTGACCATATGGAAGATCTGAAAAAATTCTTTAGCATACCGAGAAACTAAATCCCGCCAAGTGTGCATTTGGGGTGCCTGCTGGATAGCTACTTGGATTCACTGTGAGTCGTCGAGGAATAGAATTGGATCCCTCAAAATTTAAGGCCATTCAAGAACTACCACCACCGAAGAAAAAGAAGGATGTGATGAGTTTCCTGGGAAGACTTAACTACATTAGCCAGTTCATAGCTCAATCCACTGTCATTTGTGAGCCAATCTTTAAAATGTTGAAGAAGCACGTTGCTACCAAATGGACTGATGATCGTTAGAAATCCATTGACAGAATTATGGAATACCTGTCAACGCCGCCAGTTTTGGCTCTTCCTGAACCAGGTAGATCTTTACTGCTCTATCTTGCGGTATTGGATGGAGCATTCTGCTATTTTCTGGGACAACATGATGAAACAAGGAGGAAGGAGCAGGCCTTCTACTATCTCAGCAAGAAGTTCACTCCGTACGAGGCTCAGTATTCTCTATTAGAGCGTATATTTTGTGCTCTGACTTGGGTAGCTCAGAAATTGAGGCATTAATTCTGTGCCTACACTACTTATATCATATCAAAAATGGACGCGCTGAAGTATATCTTTCAGAAAACCATGCCCAGTGGAAAGCTAGCTAAGTGGCAAATCGTGCTAAGTGAATCCGACATTAGTTACGTGACTCACAGGGCAATCAAAGGACAAGCCTTGCAGATCATCTCGCCGAGAATCCTGTGGATGGAGAATACGCGCCTCTAAAGACATATTTTCCCGATGAAGAGGTATCTTTCATAGGAAAAGATATTGTAGAATCCAATGATCGTTGGAGAGTGTTTTCGATGGAGCAGAAAACTTCAAAGGAGTTGGCATAGCAGCAATTCTAGTATCAGAAACCGGCCAACATTACCCGGTATCCACCAAACTCAGGTTCCTATGCGCCAACATTTTGGCCGAATGCGAAGCCTGCATCTTAGGCCTCAAAATGTCCATTGACATGAATGTCTAGGAACTGCTACTAATCGGAGATTCTGGCTTGCTCATACATCAGGTTCGAGAAAAATGGACAATCAAGAACTCTAAGATACTTCCTTAGCTGCATCATGTACAGGAGTTGAGGAAGAGATTCACAAAGATAGAATTTCAACATGGCCGCAGAGTACATAATGCGTTCGTAGACACATTAGCCACTATATCATCCATGATCCAACATCCAAATAAGAATTTCATTGATCCCATCTCGATAAGGATTTTTGATCAGCCAACTTATTTTGCTCATGTCGAGGAAGAAGCAGACGGGAAACTATGGTTCCATGACATCATGGTGTACTTGACAATAAGAGAATATCTAGAACTTGCAAACGTTACGCAGAAGCGCACCCTTTGGCAGTTTTCTAATAACTTCTTCCATAGTGGAGGAGTCCTGTACAGAAGGACTCCCGATTTGGTATTACTAAGGTTTGACGAGGCAAAGGAAGCATCTGGGTTATTAGACGAAGTGCATGCATGTACCTGTTGTCTGCATATGAATGGTTTTGTCTTAGCAAAAAAGATACTCCGGGCAGGATATTTTTTGATGACTATAGAAATACGCTGCATCCAATATGTCGGAAAGTGTCACCGCTATCAGATACATAGAAAAATGATAAAGGCACCTCCAAATGAGCTTATTGCAACAAACTCTCCATGGTCGTTCACCGCTTGGAGAATGGATGTTATTAGACCTATCGAGCTTGCCGCATCAAATGGACGCAAGTTCATTTTGGTGGCCATTGATTACTTCACCAAATGGGTTGAAGCAGCATCATACAGGGCAGTGACTAAGAAGGTCGTGGAAGACTTTGTTCGCAACCGTATTATTTGTCGGTTCGGCATCCCAGAGTCGATCATTACCGGCAACGAATCTAATCTCAACAGTGAACTGATGAAAGCAATGTGTGAAACATTCAAGATCAAACACAAGAACTCTACAGCCTACATACCTAAAATGAATGGAGCTGTAGAGGTGGCCAACAAGAACATCAAGAAGATACTAAGGAAAATGACAGAAAATCATAAATACTGGCACTAAAAGCTATCATTTGCTTTTTCCAGACACCACACCACATTACGCACATCAACCGGAGCGGCTCCCTATATACTGGTTTATGGTATGGAGGCATTCATTCCCGCCGAGATGGAAGTTCCCTCCTTGAGGATCATACAAGAAGTAGAGTTGGATGATACAAAATGGGTAAAAGGTCGTTACGAGCAGCTAGCCCTTATAGATGGGAAAAGAATGAATGCAGTTTGCCATGGTCAATTGTGTTAGAACAGAATGTCCAGAGCTTTCAATAAAAGAGTCAACCCAAGGAAGTTTAAGCCATGGCATCTGGTGTTGAAGAAAATATTCCCACATCAAGATGAAGCCAAGGGGAAATTCTCTACCAATTGTCAAGGTCTGTACATGGTTAATCATGTTCCAATTGCACGAGCCCTCAGGGTTTCTAAAAATTCTAAGCTAATATGCAAAATTTGATAAAATAACTAAAATGTCCCTCGGCCCACGTCTTAGAATCGGGCAAAATTTAAAAATTTAGAATCCTCATACTCTCAGGAGTTCATATATATAGAAATTACACCAATTCGACATCAAACTCTTGATCCAAACTTAAATATTAGGTCTAGGAACTTTTCTAACAAAAATTATTTCTGTCTTAGGCTTTATGCCTAGTCCACATAAATTGAGATGGATGGAGTATAAAGAAAGTTGCTAACCTTTTTTTTTGTAAACAATTAATCACTGAACTTGCCTAAGAAATTATCTTATATTTATTTTTCATCAGAGCAAATGAGTGTGAAGGTATATTTGTTCGCTTTCTATATTCCTCTCTGTTTTCATCTAAATTTGATCACATACAAAATCTTAGGAGGAAATTTCCTTATCAAAGATCATTGTGGAGTCTAGTTAGTTATTGTACATTTGTAAATTGTATGTAACACCAATAGTCACAAGCTCAATATTGAATCCAAACAAATTTACTTGCCAAAAAGGTGGCTGCCTCAATTTGTCGAGGAGTGGAGTCAGCTTGAACTGTCATTAAATTGAAATAGTAAAATGATACTATGTGTAATCATTTATGAATTCTTTATGATGTAATTAGAAGTAAGCTTGACCTGATTTCCATTTAAAAAGGGATACGTAGGCAGCCCTATAGGTTCAGTCACAATATAATAAAATTTCTATCTCTCCCCCTTCCCCCACCCCCCTCCCCCGCTATTGGTAACTAGGTAGAATTTTGAGGAGGACCCTTAAAATTTTGAAGTTGATTTCAGCCATTCATTGCACACAGCCGTCAGAAGCACTAGACCAGTAAAATGGGGCAGAATTTTGAGGAGGGCACTCAAATTTTCCGGAGCAAGAGACATTGAAATATCTTGAACCTCGTCGCAGTCGTCGGTTCATCAAAAAGAAAACTATTTTTCATAATATATTCACATTACGTTTTTTATTATATCATGCATGACTATTATTAAAATTTCTTTGTTTAAAAATGCTACCCCAATGAAAACACAACGTAAATGAGGACGAGCAAAGGCCACGGGAAGACGAACTAACTTTTCCCCCTTTCTATAAAACAAATGATTTTTCTTTTGATGCAGGCACTCAATTCGCAAAATCATTAGATATATTTTATGCACTCATACTTTCTGAGGAATGAAACTTCTCAGGATCATCACCTATATACAGTTGATATCCGTACACAACATCCCCAGCAGCCACAATGATGCAATCAGCTAAAAACTATCAACTATCAGCTAATAGAGTTTGTTAATATTCGCCTTTAATTTCTGCATTGAATAAGGCTACTTTTGTACCTTCTGAGGTTAAGCTCTACCTCCATCTGCATCTTTGCATAAGTCCACCTTTCTGCCTTTTGACTAAGCATGCATTGTCTCCATCTGCAATATCTACATTGCATATGGCTACCTTTCTGCCTTCCGAGACTAACCATTGTATTCATAAGCATTATCTGCATTGTATAAGGCTAATATTATGCCTTCCGAGACTAAGTAATGTCTCCATCTGCATATTCTTGCATTTTATAAGGCTACTTTTATGCCTTTCAAGACTAAGCACTGTCTCCATCTTGGATCTCTCTGCATTGCATAAGGCTACTTTTCTTCCTTCGGAGACTAAGCATTGTCTCTATCCTACATTTCCTTGCATTGCATAGGCTACCTTTATGCCGGCCTAGGATAAACTCTACGTCCATCCTACATTGCTAAAATATCGCCACATTATTTCTCCTGCATGGCTGAAATATCGACGCTTTATATCTCATGCATGGCTGAAATATCGCCACATTTATTTAAATCTTGCACCGCTTGAAATATCGCCACTTTTTCTTTTACGCCTTGCATTGGCTGAAAGATGGCCACCTTCTACATTTGATTGGCTGAAAGATGGCCACCTTGTGTATTTCTTTGGCTGAAACATCGCCACCTTTTGCATTTCATGGGCTGAAGGGTCACCAAATTATCCAAAGGCGTCATTGTTCGGGGGCACCATCTTTATAGCCCGAGAACGCCATGATATGGCCTCAGGACCCTATTGTACCTTTTGAATATCTTCATTCAAAGGCGTAATAGTTCCGAGGAATTATTCTCACAGCACGAGAATCTCATTTCATAGCCTGTGAATCTTTTGTTATTCACTTCATGGCCCAGGATGTCTTGGTCAAAGGACGTCATCCTAACCGTCCAAACACAACATTCATGGTCAAATGGAAACTTGCATTACGTTTAAATTTATGCCCAATATATGTCCGTATTAATCACTTGCATGTGCACCGATTATCAATAGCCATCGCAATAGGAGAAATCTCGCTCCGGTTCCCACAATCTATAATATTTCAACCACCTTTCTCAACATAAACATCGTGTCCTTTTCATTCGAAAAGTCTCCATTGGCATATTCCGTCGATGGATCATGAACTACATATGGCCTTATTCCCATAAGACCATGGATATGTAGGCATCTCAGGAACCAGAGCTTAGTAAAAACTTTTCAAATCATTTATCTTACTCAAAATTGGTCATCATATCTTTACGCGACAACTCTTCCATCCTTCCCGGGTAAAGATGGGCAACTGTTGATACCCAATTTTTCCCTATGTATTTTAATGCTCAAAATAGTTTCAAAATAACATATATATGCATATATAAGTATGTCCAAGAGTTTTGGTACTTTTCCAAATTATTAAAAATTATCAAAATCAATTTAATAGCTATTTTAACAGTACAAAATTCGATAATTATTCTAAAAATTATCATTTTGGTGAATAAATTAATTGTATTCTCACATTTACACAAAATATAATTAAGATGACTTTTGCATATTTATATAAATCTATTTGATATTTTATGCTAAATTGCATAAAATTACAATTATAGCCTATATTACGATTAATAGCATTTTATAATTATAAAATCATTTCCTGTATTTTTAATTTAATGCTTATACTCTATTAATTAGTCAAGTACTTTTAACTTGATTTACCAATCATTTTTGTTACTTTTTTACATAAAATAAAAGGGAGTAATTGGCTATTTAACACCTAGCCTATTGTTATTGCAATTTTTGCCCCAATTGTAACCAACCCTATCAGATTTTTTAACCCAATACCCAATTAGATCCTAACCTGGACTGATCTCTAATCTAACCCAGATAAATCTGAGCCGTTGATCAAATAAGATCAATGGCCCAAATCTTATTTCCTTAATCAAAATTCAATTACCCTCCCCCTAGTCCCTTCATTTTTGAAACAGTCTTTCTCTCTATATATATCATTTCTCCCTCTCCCTTCTCTCTACAGCCCTCGGGTTCTCTCATTTTCTCTGATGAATCCCACGACCTCTCCAGCCACGTCCAACCTCACCTTCTTCGACAACCAGCCAGCGTGAAACCTTACCTCGCTGATTCCATCTATCTTTGAGGTCCCATGACCCTCCACGTTCACTGAAAGCTCTGCCTGGTTCATCTCCAACCTTCCTCCGATGGGTTTTGGTCCGATGGTGCTACAAACACCATTATTACCGAGTTTCGCAGCTAGGTTTCTCTTACTTCTCACTGGTATTTTATAAAACCCTAATCTCTACCAGAACTCTCAAATCTCTATATTTTTTAATGATTTTAATTCACACCTTTATTTTTTACACTACTCTCTACTCGACCTTTACGATTGCTCAAAATTTTAAACGTTTTTGTTTCCATTTTGAAACTAGGGTTTCCGAACCCCTTTTCGAATTTACTTTATTTTTTAGATTTTCAGTACTGACTCATGATTCTCAATACTATTTTTTGAACATTTGATTAAGTTTAATGAAACCCTATCTTTCTATGATTGTGCTTACATTTTTTGCCTGTTTGTGTGCTCTTCAGGGTTCTTCTCCGAGTTCTGTGCTCTTTGCTTTAATCTTGTTGTTAGTGTTTCATTCACCCGCCCTTCTGTGTTTTTTGCTTAAAGTTCCTCTGATTGCTTACATGATGATTTTATACAAATTATTCGAGCCCTCTTTGAGACTGTGTTGCTTGTTTCAAAATTGTTATTCTGCATATCTTCCCTAGAGTTTGAATTGCTTTCTTAAATTTTGGGATATTTTCCTTGATTAATACTGATTTTCTAGGTCTTCAATCTCGTTCATTATTTTTGGAAATCATCCTGAATTACCCTATATATGTGCACAAATTTGTTGATTGATTTGCCTGCCTATTACCCTAATTAGAGTGTCATGTACCTACTCTTTATTGAAAACTATATGCTACTCTATTAATTTATGCGATTATACCCTACTTTGTGATTTCTTTCCTTTTTAATGACTGATTATTACTGTTTGATTTGGAGTCCTTAATTAAAGGGAAGTCCATATACTAATTTGATTGTGATTGATGCTAGTTCCTCAATTAAGGGACTGCTGTCTTATTGTTTACTCGTATTTAGTACTATAAATACTCCATATACTCTTTTGCAAAACATGTTGACAGAAACAAGCACATTGCGTACCAAAACATATACACACAGTAATCACATTGCTCCCTCTTGTGCTATTTCTCTCCTTTTCTCTCTTGTGCTGTTGCTATTTTCCCCTAACTGTCATTAGCCAACTGAAAAGCTAAGGCTAATATTGTGCTTATACCTTGCTCTTGCATTCTTCTATGCTCTTTTTGTTACTGTTATGTCCTAATTAAATCCTATAATCCAAAACCAATGTGGTTATTACTACTTCAGTATATTCTATTCCTAATAGTGTTCTACTTGCACTTCTGTTGTGCACCATGTGACTGATTCTTGGTTTTCCTATTGAAACTTGCATGCTCATGACTACTGTTTACTTGTTATGACCATGTTCTATTACTATTTATTTTGTGCGTACATCTGACTATGTTACTGTATTTTTTTAAAGCTCTTTAATTCTGTGAGTTTGCATGTGATATACATGTCCCCTTTTCCCTTTACCCTTGTGAGCAACTACCCAACTCTTTAAATTCTCCTTCTTGCACTTTGAACTACTATTAGAAATTACATTCTACCCCCATTCATGTAAGCATTGGTTTGGGTACCTATGAATACCCACTGAATTTTGACGCACAGAGTTGGTAAATCTACACTGCACCTGTTCAACTATTGTGGTAAGTGTTTGGGTGCTGCATTGGCCAGGGACCCCAATGGGGGCCCTAGGGAGTTTTGCCGCACCCAGACCATGGCATGGCTGTGAAACTAGGAAGAAGTGATGTTGAAAGATTGGGCCTGGTTGAAGTCCCCATATAGAATAAATTCTTATTTTATTCTTTACTTGTGTAATTCAACTATCATGGTATGTAATAACTTGTAAACAACTGATTGGGATTATAGTGAATTGGGAGGGGTTATGCATTCTTAGTTTAAGTAATGGGTAGAAACATACATATATGACTTTAATTACCTATTTGCACAATAGATATCATGTATAGGACATACATATCATATATTAGTAATCCTGTTTTAGCCTCTTCATTTTCAGCCTTTTACCATACTCATTTCGTAATCACGTTTTGTTAATAACCAACAAACAACTGTTATAAAATAACTGGTGCATTCTCACTTGCATTTGGAGACCATGTTTTAGGAGCTTTTATATGCATTATACATCATGTTACTTAGGTTCTTTTTTCTTACTTTGAGTTGCAATTTATGAACGCCTCACCAGTATGTTTAATCTAATAATACAAGTTTGGTTAACCACGTCCTTTAATACAGGAATTAATGTGCATGTTACCTTTAAGACAAGTAGGCAGTACAAACGATGCCTAGGCAATCTTTAGGCCTAATAAAGTCGATTAATCATGTTTTACATGTGTCAAACAAATCTGCCTCCTTTTACATTCTGAACTCTGCTTTTTGTTTGCCTCTCTGAAGTTCATTCTTTTATGGAAAATCCATCTCTATCTGTAGAAAAGTTTTGAAATCATGCACATATATACTCTCACTGATTTTTTGATTATTGTCCTATTAAGTTTTTGAACTACTGGGTTGCCTTTTCTGCCCAGGATCGTGTTGTTGTGATACTTGTCTAGTTAAACTGTTGCATCTTTAATGTCTCTACCGTATTTTCAAAGATTGTTTTAAGGAGTTTTATCTATACTTGACTAATTCCTAAACTGTTGTATATTGACCACCGTCTTTAGTTGTATTTCTCAAAATCGAACATTCCTCGAGTCACTTAGTAATAATTAAACCTTCTTCTTCTACTGAAACTTACTTTTTTCAGACATTCTTGTTTTTAAACTCTTATTTTGAGACCTTAATTGTGTTAAGAGACGTGCTAATTACATGTTTATTTTTGGAGGTATTTGTGAGCTTTTTATTTGCCTTTGTATGTTCCCTTTATGTGTAGTACTACTTGTTATATATGTCTTCTAGAATTTTATCCTTTAAATATAAGGGTTCAGCCTAGTCCTTACCCTGTAGGAATAGTAGTCCTAAATACCCTCTAAGACTTATAGGATGGGATGGGCAATGGCATGCAATAAGCTTCGGTGACCCATCACGCGTTTAAATGAGCTTTACGGGGTGGGAAGGGTAGAATATATAGATGATGACCAATACACTAATATCACGTGCGACCCCTATTTTGAGGAGTGATTGCTGGGTATTGCATTAAAAAGATCCATATTAATCATAAACCTAGGACCCCCTTTCCCCTTACATGCTTTACCTCTTCTTATAAAGCTCTTTAAATTTTTTTTTATAAATTTTTGTCATCTCTATTTACTTTCACAAGTTTCAACCTAATTGCAATGTTATATGCAAGTACTTATTTAAGTCTTGATTGCTTACTTGTAAAGTCACAATTGTAACATGGTCGAGACCACACCAGCGGATATTGAGGGATGCCTAACACCTTCCCCTCAAGATAATTTCTAGCCTTTACCCAAACTCTGGTTTTATTCAACTCAAACTCTTCTTAAAGTGTCCTAATACACTATGATCATTAGGTGGTGACTCTCCAATTCCAAAACCTAATTCCCAAAAGGAACGAGTTGTCCTCCTAAATGTCACAAGCCCGGTTTTGCTTTAGAAAAAAGGGGGTGCGACATGGGCTTAAGGGCAAGTTGAGCATTGGTACTGATAAGTTGGTGGGAGCTATCTTTGGGACCGTATCTTTGGAGAATGCCCTCCATGTTTGCAGGTCGGAGCTGGCTGAAGAAAAGGAGGCCTCTAGTTGTAAGGTTGTAGGGCTTATTGGAGGCATAGTTGTCTGCGTCACATGGACAAGTGGCCTTGCTGAGGAAAGAGGATTGAAGTCGATGTTCTTAGCCGTCTATGTCTCGTGCCTCAGCCAATCTGGCCGTTATCCGTCGTTTATATGAGTTATGGGTATATTTTGAGGCTCAACTTGATATGTATACGGATTTCCATACCGGGGGAAGGGCAAATAAGGTGGAGCTTCTGGCCGTGCACACCGAAGCACGTTCATCATGAGGTTTGTGGGTATGACCCCCTCACACCCGATGGGGATGAAATCAACTCTAATGATGCGAACCATCTTGCTTCAGACTCGTGGTATGAAGATGCTTACCCCATTAGGGTGGTGTGTAGTCTTTGTTTGTACTTGCTTTTGTTTGGGGTGTTTTCACGGGGCGTGCTTCAGCCCGTTTGTAATGACAAATGTAAATAACATCATGATGCAATGTAAAATATATTTTGTCGATTTGCTCTTTGTAATGTTTATGATATCTGGAATTCTTGCCGAGCTATTAAGTCAATATCTGGGATTCTTGCCGAGCCATTAAGTCAATTTAGGCATTGTAAAATATATTTTTGGTTGATGGCCTTGGCCACTGGAATGTTTCTTCGAACTGTCGTCGAAGTGGTATTCTGTCATAGTTCATACGAGGTAGAACTCATGTTTTTGTTGATGGACTTAGTCATTGGAATGTTTCTTTAAACTGTCATCGAAGTAGGATCTCGTTGTAGTTCAAATACGTGATAACTCATGTTCTTGTCGACGGCTTTGGCCATTGCGATGTCGCTTTGAGCTATCGTCAAATTAGGATCCCGTCGTAGTTCGAATGAGGTTGAACTCATGTTTTTATCGATGGCATTGGACGTTGGGATGTTGCTTGGAAGTGTCGTTAATGTAGGATCCTATCGTAGTTCGAATAAGGTCAAACTCATGTTTTTATCGATGGCCTTGGCCATTAGGATGTTGTTTTGAACTGTCATCGAATTAGGGTCACTTCGCATTTTGAATGAGGTCGAACGCATGTTTCTGTCAATGTCCTTGGCCATTGGGATGTTTCTTCGAGCTGTCATCCAAGTAGGATCCCGTCGTAGCTCAAATAAGGTCGAACTCATATTTTTTTCGATGGCCTTGGCCATTAGGTTGTTGCTTTGAACTGTCATCGAAGTAGGATCCCATCATAGTTTGAATAAGGTCAAACTCATGTTTTTATCGATGGCCTTGGCCATTGGGATGTTGCTTCGAACTATCTTCGAATTAGGATCTCGTCGTAATTCAAATGAGGTCGTACTCATGTTTATGTCGATGGCTTTGGCCATTTCTTAGAGATTTAATCGTATTACAGTAAGAAGACATGTCAACTTTATTTATGCAATGGTGGTTTGATTATATACTTGTAAGGATCAAATGTCGACTCTGTACATACAATGGATATTTGATTAAATTATTGTGACAATCACGACTCTGCACACACAATGGAGACGATTATCTATATCCAATCCCTTCATTACATTGCTTTGGAGATCATGTCGATGGGTCGGTGTAATGAACAACACTTCGATCCTCGAGGCATCTCCCTTGCGATCTCATTGAAAAGCTCTTCGGGAAAACTCTATTGGGACAAAACCTGGGTGAGGGAAAAAGTGTACAACTTCTATTAGAAGTGGAATTACTTGAGATGGGCGACATTCCAATTGTTTTGGAGTAGTTTTCTCTCCATTGTTTCTAATTGGAATGCTCATTTGTTTTCCGCGACTGTGATTTTATATGGTCCGTCCCAGTTTGTTCCTTGTTTTGCCTCATTAGGGTCTTTCGCTGCTTGTGTCTTAGCTTTGAGGATGTAATATCAACATTGAGCGGTCGTACCTTGGCCCTCTTGTTGTAGTACCTTTCAAATTACTACTTATGGGCTGCCATTCTTATGTGGGCCTTCTCTTTCCACTCTTCGGCTTCATCCAGATCTTGTAGCGTGCTTTCGTCGTTGCTTGGTCCGCGCTCGTTAGAGTATCTCAAACTAGTTTCTCCGACCTCGACGGGTATAACTTCACCAGTCCCACAGACTAGTGAATATGGCGTCTCACCTGTGCTGGTTCTTGGCATAGTGCAGTATGCACATAATATTTCCGGTAGTAGTTCAGGCCACAGCCCTTTTGCATCCACAAGCTTCTTTTTCAATGTGTTTAGTATTCGTTTATTGGAGGATTCGGCTTGACCATTGGCAGCGAGGGGATATGGCGTTGAGAGTATTCATTTGATGTGCCATTTTTAAAAACTCAGTCGTTTTCTTTCTGAAGAACTGAGATCCGTTGTCGTAGCTGATTTCTTTGGGGATGCCAAAACGGCATATTATGTTTTTTTCTATGAACGTGATAACCTCTTGCTCACGTATCTAAGTGTATGCACCTATTTCTGCCCATTTTGCAATGTAATCAGTTAAAACCAAAAGGAAACATACCTTACCTCGTCATGCTGAGAGTGGGCTGACTATGTCCATTCCCCACTTTATAAATGGCCATGGTGAAATGACGTAATGAAGGAGTTCACATGCTTGATTTATCATAAGGGTGTACTTTTGACACTGTTCACATCTCCTGACGAGGGCAGTTGCACTAAGGAAGAGAGCTAGGGATTTGATAAAGGTGATAGGACAGGGTTCCAAACCTGCCAAGCCGACGACTTATTTTTTCATAGTGGGCTAGTAGTATCTGGCGCAGATGAGGCATCAGACGAGAGAGCGGTTTCCCGTGTGGGCACCACAGTGCCCTTCGTGTACTTCTTGTAGTACTTGCCTTGTTTGATTCAGGCCATGACATTTGGCTAGGAGGCCGCCGAACGTTCATTTGTATAGATCACCATTTACGAGGCTGTATCCGGCTGCCTGTTGTTGATACTAAATTTTTCCTCTATGTAAGTAACATATATATGCATATATGAGCATACCCAAGTGTTTTAGAATATTTTCTAATTATTTAAAGATTTGAAAAATCAATTTGTTGTCTGTTTTAACAGTACAAAAATTCAATAATTATTATCAAGTCTATCATTTTGGTGAATAACTTATTTTATTCTTATATTTACACCAAAATATAATTAAGTTAATTTTTGTATATTTTTTACAAATTTATTCGATAATTTCTAAGCTAAATTGCATGTAATTGCAATTATAACTTATTTTTACGATTAATAGTATTTTATAATCATAAAATGGGTCCCAATATTTTTTTAATTAACACTAATTTAGTGTTAATTAGTTTAATGATTTTAATTTACTTTTAAAAACATTTTACTATTTTTTATAAATAAATAGGGTAAAAATGGTTATATGACATTTAGCCTCATTTATTTCAATAACATCCCAATACATTGCAATTATAGCCCTAATTTGATTCAATTAAACCAACCCATTTACATTTGGACCCAACCCGCGACCCAATTCAAAACTACCTGTTCGGTTCCTACTATTAATTTATACTGTTGATCATTTTGATCAACGGCCATAGATCATCCTTACATTTCTTACTTCAAATAACTAACCCTAATCCCTCATTTCCCATCTCCCAGCTTCCTTTGAAGCCTCTCTTCTATCAAACTCTCCAAAATCCTAGCCTCTTCCTACCCCCTTTATAACCACCGGTTACCAGAATCCATGTCTTCTCAGGCCATATATAGATGGTACTCATCTATCTTCACCAGTAAGCCATGGTTGTTCGAAGCTATGAGGCCTGACCTCGACGATTCCCTCTCCGATGTTCTCAGACCTTTTATTTCACAGCTCCTCCTGCCATGCTCCGACATATTCAAAACTCAGGAGCCTAATTCTTGACTTCTCCGACTGAAGATCGAACCTGTTTCCAAGCCTTTCTAACTCCAAAGGTTTCTCTGAAACCTTAAGCTATTCAATGTTCTTTCACCGTTATTTTCTTAGACCTATACTATCTCTAGGATTTTCTTCCCATCTAAAGTGTTTTCCCTGAAATTTTCTTTTCAAAATCGTTCGATTTTAGGGTTTCTGAAAGGATTTTTTTAGAGAAAAATCTTTCTGATATTTCTTCTTCTTTGCTTTATGTGTGTTTGTCCATACCCTGCTTGTGTGATTTCTTTTTATTACGCATGTACTGTCTTCTACCTTTTCTTTTCCTGCTATGCATGTTACTCCGGTTAATCTTTGCTCTTGCACTATATATGTTTACTATAAGTTATTTTATTTTGTTTACTGGACTATGTTCATGTTCTTACATGCTTTATCTACTTGTGTTCACGTTTTTATTATCCCATACTTCTGAACTTGTTTAGGTTCTAAATTTTCTCAAGATATGTTTTTCATGATTCGTCTTGCTTTGTCGTTCAAACATGCTATCATATTTGCCTTGTTGAAACTCTAAAGCAACTTGCTTGCTTTCTTACTTTAATGTCTGATTCAATTTTGAAACCCTAGGATTTGGGGGTTTCCTTTGACGATTTTGATTTTGTCTTCGCGTTAAGGCTCCACTTTGATACCCTGGACTCTCAGGTTCGCTATGAGTATGAAAATTGAACATGTATCACTTTGCTTATGATTCTGAGCTTCTTATAATTCTGAACTTCTCTGTGATTAAACTATCTTCTAAATAATTTTACAATCTCTTCTTGATTTGCACATTTGTATTCTTTATATATGAGAACTCTTTTTTCAAAAGGTTTTGACAACTACAAATTGATTCCAAATTCCTTCATTGGTGTTTACTTTATTGTTACTGACTAAATCATTCTTTACCCTTCTTTATCAACTCGATTTATTCGAGTAAGAGCATGTAATTTTGATTTTACTGGTTGATTTCCTTTCCTTTTTTACAAACAGTGTATTATTGATTTGTTTCCTTAAATAACTTCTGTGTACTTACCCTTTCTAATACTTCTAGGAAATGTTTTTTCCAAATCCCTTTCCTTAATTTCTATAACGATTTGAATCCCTTAATTGAAGGGAGTCTCAGGTAATTGATTGACAATCAGACTTCGATTATTTTCTTACCTTATATCTCATGACATTCATACTACAAATACACAACCCTTTTTCAAAAGAAACACACAATCGAACACTCTTAGAACTAGATACTTTTGAAACTACATAGTCACAAGTCTATTATGAACTTCTAGTGCCCTCGCTTCTTGTCTTTATTTTGGCTTTTTACAAAGCTACTTCCTCCCTTTACTTGTCTCTTTGACATTAGTATGTCCTGACTTAATTTTCAGCACCACCCAATGTGTTTATTTACAAGTCTTAGTATCCATGTATACCTTCTTTTCTCTGTAAAGCTTAACACTTTATTTAAAGTTTTCTACATGCTACTGCCTATTTTTATTCTTTCTGAATAACTTCTCCCTATCCCATTAACCCCCCTTTATTTGTAAGTAGGGACTCATGACATGGTAACAAGAATTGTTGTCCATGAACTGAGTTCTTTGATCCCCTAACCCTTGAGTAGGTTAGATGGTGTGCCAGTATATCTCATTGCTGGGAATGCCTTTTGCCTACTCTGTCTTTGTATCTTTCTTCTGATATGAATTCCCATACCCCCACTCCCCTATGTATGCTGAGTTAGGTATATCCTGGCAGCATCCAAATTGTTGTTTTAGGCTGAACCTGTCGTTCCATAGGTCCTAACTCTAAATTGTTTTAATTTGACAGGTTGGTCAGGGGCATGTTAGTATCCCAATTGCTAGGTATGACCACCAACTTGCCATTCCCCTCTACTGCACTTGCACTTACTCCTAGGCTCTAAGTTCTGCCCCCCTCCTATGATCCTTGCTTTGGGACCTTGAGTTCTCTTTTAACATGGTTATTTGAGGGTTGGCCCTTCCATACTACACTTTAACTTGATTCTGCAATGATATTTGGAGTGTAAGCACTTTCTGGAGTTCATAAAGCTTCTTGGAACTTTGACACATCCCAAATAGGAGAAAGGCTTTGGAAATATGATCTTTGGAAGTTGGTTTATTTCATATTTCAGACCTAGGGTCTGAATTATCCTCTCAGGGGTTGGAATCATTAATTTCTGATGTATTGCTTGTCTTATCTTATTCATTATGGCCTATAATAATCTTGTGATTAATCGTTGGGGAGTTAGTGAAAAGGGAGGGTCAATCATGCATGCAAAAGGGGAAGATACCATGTTCATATGGAATTACCATATTCCTGAAATTCTGCATCTCATGCAGATACCATGCTCATAGGGAATTAGTTTATTTTTAAAATTTTTCATTTCATATAGATATCATGGCTATAGGTTTTCTGCACTTCATATAGATATCATGTCTATAAGTCGTCTCTGAAATTTGCATATAGATGACATGCCAATAGGATTTTCGCATATTTGCATATGCATCTATCATTAGGCAAACCTGTTATAGGATTTTGAATAACCAATTGCATAATGATGACCTTCCTATAGGATTTCTGCATGATAACAGCGCTTCAAATCAGTAACACCTAGAAAGTATCCTTATAGGAGCTATCAACCATACCTGAATCGTCAACCCGCTTGTCAGTCTAAACTCTATAGCAATAAAGTTCCCGTAATTGACAATTCCTTTCTACAATCAATTTACTTCTTTATTTCTGAAACTAATAGATATCATGCTTATAGGTTCCGGTTATCATCTTGGCAAGCTTTAGGGTAAAAACTATAACTGCGTCAGTGTTTGATAATTACAACCAGCAGGCAAGCCTAATTCTGACTTCTTATATGAAAATATGTGATAAATCATCCTGCCTTAATCTTTATGTTTTCATTCAGACCATAACCATCATGTGTAAGACATGCTAAACTACATGTTTTCCATTGATTCAAGAAGGTTTATTTAAGCTGTATCTTCTTAATTGCTTTCCAAATATTTGATGTATATGTTTTGATTGTCGCCTTTGCATTTTATCCTTTGAAAACTCTCAAAAGCCCCAACACCCTCCCCTTTAGGATTTGTAGTCCCATATGCCTCCGGGATTGATAGTCCCATATCCCAACTTCCTCCGACACTATTGTTCGCTTTAATACCTTTAACGGGGTGGGAAATGTAGATATGAGTATGATGACCGGTGCACTAATGTCACGTGCGGCCCCTCTTATGAGGAGTGATTGCTGGATATTGCATTGATGTGATCCATATTAATTATAAACTAAGGACTCCCCTCCGTTTACGTGCTTTCTTGTTTTCTCCATAAGTTGTTTAAATCATTCTACAAAATTCTACCTTATCTTTTCTCAAACAAGTTAAAACTTGTGTGAGAGCCCCTTTATTTGAGCCCTAATTTCTTATTTGTAAAGTCACACTTATAACATGGCCGGGACCACACTAGTGGATCTTGAGGGGTTCCTAACACCTTTCCCTCGAGATAATTTCTACCCCTTACCCGAACTCTGGTTTCTTCAACTCAAACCCTCTTAGTGTCCTAATGCACTTAATC
The DNA here is from genome assembly GCA_034376525.1 of Nicotiana benthamiana. NCBI lineage: Eukaryota > Viridiplantae > Streptophyta > Magnoliopsida > Solanales > Solanaceae > Nicotiana > Nicotiana benthamiana. The sequence goes on along the minus strand of CM067331.1, from coordinate 7,762,856 downwards.
ATTAGGTGGCGCCTCTTCAAATTTTAAAATCAAATTCCCAAAAGGGAACAAGTTGTCCTCCCAAATGTCACAAGCTCGAATAAGACTTTAGAAAAAGGGGGCGCAACATCTGTATCCAGAACTTTTTGGTCTATTCCGGAGTGGCGGAGGGTGACCATATTTTCCCTATTGATATTTTTGGTTGTCGTAGCTAGTTTGGCAAGACCATCTGCTTTGATATTTTTGATACATTAGCCAAGACCCCATGAAGTGGACAAGCTGGGCAGGTATGGCATCCGATTTCATGGATAGGTTTAGATTCAATTCAAAAAATGCACCATATGTATTCTATGTCCAGAATTTGAAGATGAAACCTATTGAAACTTACCGGGAGTATGCTACTCGTTGGAAGTCAGAGGTTGCTAAGGCCAGGTCGGCCATAGAAGAAGAACAGATGAAACATGTTTTTCATTCGATCTCAAAACCCACAATATTATAAGAGGTTGATACTGATTGAGGTCCAGAAATTTTCCGATATCATCAAGCTAGGAGAAGGGATCAAGGAAGGCATTAAAAGTTCTATGGTTACTAATTTTGAAGCATTACAAGCTACCAACAAGGCTCTACAGTCTAGTAGCACATCAAAGTAGAGAGATGTGAGTGCCGTGATGGTCACACAGAGAACAAAATCCCCAATAAGATGCCAAACTTACTCATCACCTCCACTCACAAATCAACCTACCTCCAATTACCAAACACCCTTGCCTTCCTACCAAATTCCACCACTCACATACCAATCATATCCTCCTCCCACATATCAACCAACTTATCACTGATGCTCTCAATCTGCACCCGTCTACAAAGATTATAATACCCGACCCTCTCACTACCAATCACCTCCCACTCGCCAAAACATTCCTAGACCTCAACTCAACTTCGACCGTAGACCTCCCAAACAATACACAGACATTGTTGAACATATTGACCAGTTTTATGAAAGGCTCAAAGCTGCTGCTTACATCACCCCTATCCCTACCATAACTCTAGAAAATCCTTCCCAATGGGTCAATCCGAACAAAGCTTGTGTGTACCATTCCCACATGAAGAGGCATGCCATTGACGAGTGCCCCTCACTGAATGATAAGATCAAAGAGCTAATCAACAATAAGATCATTGTGGCAAAGGATCCTGCTCCTAGTGTTCGCAACAACCCTATGCCTGGCCACAAGGGTGGAGGCATTCACATGATCGAGATAGAAGATGATTTGGACCCCAAAGGGTCGATTGGATTGATTGTTGAGAGTGATGAGCCAAAGAAACCAACAATCACACTTAATTTGATTATTGTCCAGATTAATCCCTCTGGGGGCGATGAAGTAAACTTGTCTATACAACTCGAGTTCTAAGCACCTTCTTCTGAAAAGGAGTGAAAAATTGATTTTAACTTCAAATAACTAACCATAATCCCTCATTTCTCATCTCCTAGCTTCTTTTTAAGCCTCTCTTCTCTCAAGCTCTCCGAAAAACCTAGCCTCGTCCTAGCCCCTTTTCAACCACCGATCACCGGAATCCATGGCTTCTCTGGCCATGGATAGATGGTAATCACCTATCTTCACCAATAAGCCATGGTTGTTCGAAGCTTTGAGGCGTGGCCTCGACGATTCCCTTTCTGATCTTCTCAGATCTTTGATTTCATGGCTCGTCCAGCTATGCTCTGGCATATTCTAGACATATGAGCCTGATTCTTGTATTTTCCGACTCAAGATCGGACCTGTTTCCAATCCTTTCTCACATGTAGGGTTTCTCCGAAACCCTAAGCTATTCAAGGTTCTTTGATCGCTATTTTCTTAGATCTATATAGTATCTATGTTTTTCTTCCCATATAAGGTGTTTTCCCCAAATGTTTCTTTTCAAAATCGTTTCCCTTCGATTTTAGGGTTTCTGAAAGGATTTTTTTTGACAAAACCTTTCTGGTATTTCTTCTTTTTTTCTTTGTGTGTGTTTGCCCATTGCATGTACTGTCTACTACCTTTTCTTCTATGCATGTTACTCCTGTTAATATTTGCTCTTTCATTATGTGTGTTTACCATAAGTTATTTGATTTTGTTTATTGGAATCTGTTCATGTTCTTACATGCTTCATCTTCTTGTGTTGAAGTTTCTATTATCTCCTTCTTCTGAACAAGTTTAGGTTCTCAGTTTTCTCAAAATGTGTTCTTCATGATTCTTCTTCCTTTGTCAATCAAAGATGCTATCGTATATGTCTTGTTGAGACACTGAAGCAACTTGCTTGCTTTCTCACTTCCATGTCTGATTAAATTTCGAAACCCTTGCATTTGGGGGTTTCCTTTGACGATTTTGATTTTGTATTGGAGTTAAGGCTCCACTTTGGACCCCGTACTCTCAGACTCACTATGAGTCTGCAAATTGAACATGTTATCTCTTTGCTTATGATTCTGAACTTCTTATAATTTTGAAGTTCTCTGTGATTAAACTCTCTTCTAAATAATTTTATGGTCTCTTCTTAATTCGCATATTTGCGTGCTTTATATATGAGAACTCTTCTTTTAAAAGGTTTTGCCAACTACTAATTGATTCTAAATTCCTTTAATGGTGTTTACTTGATTGTTACTAATTGAATCTTTCTTTACCCTTCTTTCTCAACTCGATTCATTTGAGTAAGAGCATGGAATTTTGATTTTATTGGTTGATTCCTTTCCTTCTTTACAAATCGTATATTATTGATTTGTTGCCTTAAATAACTTCTGTGTACTTACCCCTTATTATACTGTAAGGAAAATATTTTTCAAAATCCCTTTCCTTAATTGTTTTACCCGTTTTAATTTTTGTATCCCATAATTGAAGGGAGTCTCATGTAATTGATTGAAAATCAAACCTCAATTATTTTCTTACCTTATTTCTCATAACTTTCATACTATAAATACACAACCCTTTTCACAAGACACACACAATCAAATACTCTTACAACTAGACACTTTTGAAACTATAAAGTCCCAAGTCTCTTCTGAACTTCAAGTGCTCTCGCTTCTTGTCTACATTTTTGCTTTTTACAAAGCTACTGCCTCTCTTTATTTGTCTCTTTGACAGTGGTATGTCCTGACTTAATTTTCAGCACCACCCTAATGTGTTTATTTACAAGTCTTAGTATCCATGTATACCTTCTTTTCTCTATAAAGCTTAACAGATGATTTAAAGTTGTCTACATGCTACCGCTGATTTTTATTCTTTGTGAAGAATTGCTCCCTATTCCATTGCCCCCTTTATTTGTAACTAGAGACTCGGGGCATGGTAATAAGAATTGGTGTCCATTAATTGAGTTCTTTGATCCCCTAACCCCTGAGTAGGTTGGATGGTGTGCCAGAATGTCTCATTGCTGGGAATGCCTTTTGCCTACTCTGTCTTTGTATCTTGCTTTTGTTATGAATTCCCATATTCCTACTCCCCTATGTGTTCTGAGTTAAGGTATATCCTGGTAGCATCCAAATTGTTGTTCAAGGCTGAACCTAACCTTATATATTTCCTAACTTTCAAATTTTTTAAGTTCACATGTTGGTTAGCGGTGTGCCAGTATCCAAATTGCTAGGTATGACCACCAACTTTCCACTCCCCTCAATTGCAGTTGCACTTACTCCTAGCCTCTATGTTCTGTCTCCCTCGGATAAGCTTTGCTTTGGGACCTTGAGTTTCCTTTGAACTTGGACATTTGAAGGTTAGCCCTTCCACACTACACTATAACCTAATTCTGTAATGATAATTGAAGTGTAAGCATTGTCTGGAGTTCTTGAAGCTCCTTAGAACTTTTACACATCCCAATTAAGAGAAATGTTTTGGAAAGCTGATCTTTGAAAGTTGGTTTATTTCATATTTCAGATCCGGGATCTGAATTAGACTCTCTGGGGTTGGAATCTTTAATTTCTGATGTATTTTTTTTATCTTTTCTTATTCATTCTGGTATGTAACAATCTTATAATAAACCGTTGGGGCGTTAGTGAAAAGGGAGGGTCAATCATGCATGCAAGAAGAGTAGATACCATGTTCATAGGGAATTACTATATTCCAGAAATTCTGCATCTCATGTAGATACCATGTTCATAAGGAATTACTATATTTCTAAAACTGCATTTCATATTGATATCATGGCTATAGATTTTCTGCACTTCATATAGATGTCATGTATATTAGTCGTCTATGAAATTCTGCATGTAGATAATATGCCTATAGGACTTCCGCATTTTTTCATATGCATCTGTCACTAGACAAACCTGTTAATGGATTTGAATATCCAATTGCATATAGATGACCTGACTATAGGATTTCTGCATGATAATAGCGCTTAAAATCAGTAACGCCTGTAAAGCATGCCTACAGGAGCTTTCAACCAAACCTGAATTCTCAACTCGCTTATAAGTCTAAAATCAGTAGCAATAACGTTCCCGTAATTGACAATTCCTTTTTGAAACTAATAGATATCATGCCTATAGGCTCCGTTTAACATCTAGACTAGCTTTAGGGTAAAAACTATAACTGCGTCAATCATAGATATTTACAGCCAGCAGGCAGGCCTAATTCTGACTTCTTATCTAAAAAATAAGTGATAAATTAGCCTGCCTAAACGTTTAAGTTTTAATTTAGACCATAACTAGTATGTCTAAGACATGCTAAGTATATGCTTTCCTTTGAGTCAAGGAGGTTTATTTGTGCCGTATCAGCTTTATTGATTTCCCAATACTTGATGTATATGTTTTGATTGTCGCCTTAGCATTTTATCCTTTGAAAACTCTCAAGAAGCCCCAACTCCCCCCTTTAGGATTAGTAGTCCCATATGCCTCAGGGACTGATAGGAATGGGACGGGTAGTAGCACGCAATAACTAACGATACTATTCCGCGCTTTAATACCTTAACAGGGTGAGAAGGGTAGATATGGATATGATGACCAGTGCGCTAGTATCACGTGCAACCCATCTTCTGAGGAGTGATTTCTAGATATTGCATTGATGTGATCCATATTAATTATACAATTACGACTCCCATCCCTTTATGTGCTTTCTTGTTTTCTCCATAAGTTGTTTAAATCTTTCCAAACAATTCCGCCTTATCTTTTTTCAAATAAGTTTAAACTTTTGTGCAAGAACCTTTATTTGATCCATAATTACTTATTTGTAAAGTCACAATTATAACATGGTCGGGACCACACTAGTAGATCTTGAGGGGTGCCTGACACCTTCCTCTCGATATAATTTCTAGCCCTTACCCTAACTCTGGTTTCTTCAACTCAAACCCTCTTGGTTTCCTAATGCACTTATCATTAGGTGGTGAATCTTCAAACATTAAAACAAAATTTCCAAAAGGGAATAAGTTGTCATCCCTTATTTCACAACCCCATTTTGACTTCAGAGAAAGGGGGTGCGACACCTATGTCCGTAGCTTTTTTGTCTATTACGGAGTGGAAGAGAGTGAGCACATTTTCCCTATTGATATTTTTGGTTGTCGTAGCTAGTTTGGCAAGACCATATGCTTTGAAATTCTGCACCCTAGATATCTGGTTGAGGCAGCATCGTCGAATTCCAGCAGTAGTTTGTGAATTTCCAACCAGTACTTTTGTAGTCTTTGCTCTTTCACTTGGAATGTCCCAATGACATGGTCCACCACAAGTTCGGAGTCACAATGGAGGATAAGAAATCAGGCACTATATTTGAGGGCTAATTTAAAACCTACAGTCACGGCTTCGTACTCGGCCTCGTTGTCAGTCATCTCAGGGCATTGTATGGACTGGCGAATTAATTTGCCTGTAGGGACTTAGAGAATGATTCCCTGTAATGATCCTGAGGCATTAGAGGCGACATTAATGTAGAGGACCCAAAAGGTCGGTGTGTGTGGAAGCGCAGAGCACTTTCTGTTCTACTTTAAGTAGTATTTCAGCGCTACAATTGGCGAGCACCTGCAACTTAATGGCAGTTCGTGGTGGGTATGTTATGTCGTGCTTACTTAAATCTATGGCCCATTTGGCCAGCCTACCTGATAGTTTGGGTTTATGTAAGATCCCTCTTAGGTGGGAGTTTGTCACCACCTTTATGGGGTGACATTGAAAATAAGGTCCAAGCTTTCGTGAAACTACGACTAATGCCAAAGCTAGATTTTCACGGTGAAGGTACCTTCTTTTGGAATCAATTAGGGTTTTGCTAATATAGTAAATCGGAGATTGGGTACTTTCATTTTCATGGACCAAGACTGCGCTTATCGCAACTTCGGACACTACTAGATACACAAGTAGACATTCTACCGGGTCCACTTTGACGAGTAGTGGTGGGGAAGATAGATACGCTTTCAGTTTTCTTAGGGCGTCGATGCATTCTTCATTCCATTGCAGTCCGTGATTTTTCCTTTGCACCTTGAAGAATTTGTGACATCTATTCGAGGATCGTGAAATGAATATCGATAAGGCGGCTACTCGTCATGTCAACTTCTGCACCTGGTTTTTGCTGGTCAGTATCTCCGGTACTATGTCGGTAGCCCTGGTATGAACTAAGTTGACCTCGATACCTCTGTGTGACACTAGGAAACCAAGGAACTTTCTTGAAGTTATGCCAAAGGCACATTTTTCGGGATTAAGTTTCATTCTGTATTGCCTTAATATCTTGAAGGCCTTCTTCATATGGCTGATGTGGTCATCTTTCTTTGCCGACATTACTAGCATGTCGTCGATATAAACCTCCATGGTCTTACTGAGTTTTTCTTTGAATATATTCGTGACTAGTCGTTGATATGTGGCCTATGTGTTTTTGATTCCTAATGGCATTACCTTATAGCTGTATGTTCCTCGGTGAGTAATGAAAGTGGTCTTTTCTTGTTTTTCTTTGGCCATTAGAATTTGGTTATAATCAAAGTAGATGTCTAAGAAGCTTAGAAGTTCGTACCTCGATGTTGCATCGATAACCCGGTCGATGTGGGGCAACGGAAAGGAGTTCGTTGGGCATGCTTTGTTCAAATCGATAAAGTCGACGCACAAATGCCATTTCCCGATCTTACTTTTCACCATGAATACAACGACGACCCATTGGGGGTATTTTGACTCTCTGATGGAATCGTTAGTGAGTAATTTATCAACCTCCTCACTGACCGCATTATTGATGGTGCCATTGTACTAACTCCTTATCTTTCGTACCGGCGGATAAAGGCTGATGCCTTTCTCGGCTGAAATTTGGCAGTTGATCCTTTTGCCCATTGTTGTGCTGGTCTCTCCTTGTCACGATGTGGAATGATGTTAATAGAGGAAGCGAGCCGTTGAGGTCATCCTTGTCTTCCCTTACTTCGGTGCAATAGGCTTTGTGGATTTCCTACCACGTGGTAGGGGGTACTTCATGAGTCTAGTGAGTAGCTTTTTTTGTCCCTTTTGACACGTTTCCTTTTAACCAAATTGAAAGGCTGCTACTACCATTCCTTCTAACACATTCGGTAGGCTCATCTTTACTTTGTTGCATCAGGCTAGGAAATCCCGAATTTCCTCTCTTGACATTTTCTTGATGGCGAAGATATCATTGATCCTGGCCTCGCCCTTTTCGCTTCCACGTGAGCGATGGTGAATTTGTTTGCCATCTCTTCAAACATTGATATTAATCGTGCAAGTATTTGGGAATACCATGTCAATGCTCCCCCCATAAGAGTTTCGCCTAACGTTTTCAGCAGTACATAGGGTACATGTTCATTCGATAGATCATTGCCTTTTACAGCGGTAATGTAATGGATTAAATTATCCTTTGGGTCAGTAGTCCCATCATATATTTTCAGATATGGAAGCATTTTGAAGGTCTTTGGAATGGAATGGGGTGCTTCCCTTTCGCAGTATGTCTTTTCAATGAATCGGCCCACATAGCATTTTTGTTACAATTTTGAAGTGCCTCGTATTTTATCAACCCTCTCCTAATATTCCTTCATCTGGTCGCGGAGTGTTTCGTTCTCATTTTCCATCTCTTCCACTTTCTTTAATATGGTCCTGTATCAGCAACAGTATGGGTATTACACATTCATTGTAGCATTTGGCTCATCGGCATCAGCTACGGTTTCTGTCGATAGTGCGTCTTTGATACCTCCCTGAATAGGGTTCTCGAGCATGTTGCTCAAGGTACTCGATAACCATTCTTCTAGCAGTCTCTTAACAGACGGTGGCACTTCTCCTACTGCGGATGTTGAGGTTCCCCTCTCGAGCAAGATCGTTTGATCCCTGTGCGGTGGAGGTGATATCTCCCCCTCCAGGGTAGCACTTGATATTGCATTCTCATTGTCTTCTTCATTGGCTTCGTTGAGGGAGCTCAGTAGGTTGTTTGTGAAATCCACTATTGCCTTTAACATCGTTTCTCTCTTTCCCACCATCGTTGGCTTTTATGAAGCTGAAGAGACAGTGATTTCTATTTTTGAAAATCTAGATGAAAACTAAGATTTCAGCTATAACAATCCTAAAAAACGGCGCCAAATTGTTTGACTCAAAAGATATTAAAACCTTTTTGACCAAATCAATCAAAGATGAAGGGGTAAATCTTAGCTGATGATAATAATCTCTAGATATATTGATAGATAAATAACAAGGTTTCTATATATTCATAAATAGTAATGTCTCCAAAATTCAGAATACCCCTTATAAGGTTATTGTCCCCATATTATACTAAGAGAGAAACTCTTCTCAATTGTCAAAGACAAAATACCTTCGAATATTCCCAATGTCCTCTAATGGCCATTCATTGTTACAAGGGTTGTCCACTCTCCGGCTTGTCTCAGAGTCATCTCCCTTAGGGCGTCAATTCTAGGAGGCTCTGTCAATCATCGTACTCGCCATCGATCGTGGTCGGTCAAATTTGGACTCGTATATTAACTTGAATTTTTCATTAAAAATATAACAGATACTCCTAGGCTGTTTACTATAAGCACAACTTTAAAAAAAGAAGTTAATTCCTTCTTTATATCTGAAAAAAATAAATATTACGGACCACATAAAACAAAACAATAACAACAACAATCCGATATAATCCCACTTTAATTTGGGTCTGGAAAGGGTAGTGTGTATGCATACTTTACCCGTACCTGGGGTAGAGAGGCTGTTTCCAAATAGGTCTTCGGCATCCTTCCCTCCAAGAACTTTCCACCTTGCTATTGGGGAGACTCGAACTCGCAACCTCTTTATTGGAAGAGGAGGTTGTTTACCATAAGAGTAACCCCTCTTGTCATGGACCACATAAATAAGAGCCCGTTTGGATTGGCTTCTTTGAAGTGCTTTTAAGCTAAAATAGCTTTTAAGCCATTTTATAGTGTTTGGATAAAGTAAATAAGTGCTTTTAACCACTTGTTTTTAAGCCAAAATGACAAAAATAAGCCAAAAGCAAAAAAGCTAAATTTCCTAACTTATGGCTTAAAAGGTAAAAATTGCACGAGATACCCTATTTTGTCGCTCAAATTTAACTTATACCCATTTTTAAAAAACGTTTTTAACTTGTATCAACATTTTAAATAACTTTAGCCCATTTCTCCTACTACTTCTCCTCTTTGTTCTGTTTTTCTTCTTTTTCTTCTATTTTCTTTTGCTACCCTTGCTGCTTAATTTAGTTCATAATAGTGGAAAAGCAAGGACATATGCATCTACGTCTTATCACAAGCACAAAAAACTAAACTTTTTGCTAAATTGCCTTATTACTCTCTAAGTCGAGAGTGAACTATAACTACTGATATCATATCATGAATATAAGAAATTCCTAAATGGGGATTTTGTGTGGCTCAGTGCAAAAGTGATCTGTATTTCGCCAATGCACTTATGAAATCAATGCAAAAACTGGGAAAACTGGGATATGCATGTACTACTTTCTCACAAATACAAATAATAATAATAATAAAAAACTTCAGCTCTGAGCTGAAGTTCGACAATTACAAAATAAAAACTTCAATTCTAGAGCTAAAGTTCACCGGTTACAAAAACAAAAACATTAGCTCTAGAGCTGAAGCTTACAAATAAAAACTTCATGTCATGAAACCAGTTCGCTCTCCGTGAATTGTCGTGACGGCACCAAGTCATCACTGACTAGGTAAGACTAACAATCCAGAAACAAATCGAAACTTTCAGAAAATATAACTTAAAATCCCATATTTAAAATAGAAGATAATATAAAATAACACTCGGTATATACAGCATAATAGCTCAAACTTCTACAAAATCTTTCCCAAAACTTGGAATCTCATGGGAACACAAGCTTTTAGAAATGTAGTACATTGCACTAACACAAAAATTTCTAGAATAACAGCAGAAGCAAGCTAACAGCTAAAAAGGTATAATAAGATATAGACTCTGTGGATCTGCAGACGCGGCTGATGTACCTTGAAGTCCCTGATAGATATCCCCACCTCAAGTGTGATACACCTGGGTGGAGGTACCTGGATATGCACATGAAAACATGCGCAGAAGGTGTATGAGTACGTCACAGCGGTACTCAGTAACTGCCAAGCCTAAACTCGGTCGGGTAGTAATGAGGAAGGTCAAACATAACAATAAGTTTCAACGGTGTGAAATAAATAATATAATGAGTACCGCAATAAAGTAAGACAGGTTGTAAAAGGCAAAAACAAATACATAGGGAATCAGAGTAACATAGAACAAAAACAACTCAATACCAATAGCAACAACGAGGACCTTCGAGGATACCGTCTTATAGTCCCTTTCATCAACTATCCAAAGCATCACCCGAGATACCGCCCCGTAGTCCAATTATCAGTGCACAGGAATCTACCGAAATCAGATCCATTGTCCCAAAGTAAATGTGTAAGGGATCTATGGGGAATCTAACTCGTAATACAAATGTAAACAAACAAGGGGGAGCCATCGGAATCCCACATCCATAGTCCCAAAGTAAATACACAACAACAATAGAAGACATTCAGAAATGGAGTCCAATATCAAGACAACAGGTAGATATAGCCTAAGTTGCTTCACGTAATGCAAACAAATACATTTAAGCAAATAAGCAACTCAAGTCAACTATATATATGCAAGTAGAGTAAAGCAGGTAAGAAAGGTACTCAGTTTAAATACTTAAAGAAAATTGGATTTTTAACAATTAGCTCAAGTACGCGCTCGTCACCTCACGTACAAGACATTCAATTACCAAATATCATATCCTAAGGAGAAGGGTCCCCCACACAAGGTTAGACAAGCTACTTTCCTCAAATCGGCTCAAAAAGAACCTCGAAACCACACGTTTTCCATGAGTATACGATTCCAAATGGTTCAAATCTATTCTATTCAATTATACATCATAAATAATATCCCAAGAAAGTGAATGTATGATTTAATTCCAAGCTAAGACGCGAATTTAGGTAAAATGACCAAAACACTCTTCAGGACAACGTCTCGGAATCGGGTAAAATTAATATTTTCAGAAACCTCGTACTCTCATGAGTCTAACCATATCAATATCTTCCAAAAAGCGGATGTCAAAAAAGAACTCAAAACTCAATAATTCGATCTCTGAAGTTTTATTAATTTTTTATTCAAAATCCAAAATTAAAGGAAGAATTCATGCTTAGATTAGTGGGTTACAAGCAAAAAGGAGTTTAGAATAATTACTCAATCGTTATCTCTGAAAATCTCTCGAAATCTCACTTAAATCTGACCTCCCAAGCTTAAGTCTTAGTAAAAATGGCTAAACCCTCGTTTGTGAAATATTATATTTTCCCAGTAATTTAATGCATCAAAAACGCAAGGAAGTCTCGCGGTGACAAAGAAGGAAAATGAAAGCTTCTCAAATGTGCTTCGCGAACACGGAAGCAAACACGCAAACGCGGAAGAGAAAATTATTGTGGCCTAGAATTAGCTCTTCGCGAACGCGTGAACCAGTATGAGAACACAAAGGGTGAACTTGCAAAGCTACGAACACGAGAGTGTAGGCATGCAAACACATGTGGAAAATAGACACAACCCTCATCGCCAAATAATACTACGCAAACGCAAGGTCTTGGATGCTAATGCGAAGAAATAAAAAGGCAAAGCTTTGTGAACGCGGCAGGTTTAACACGAACGTGAAGGGTAACAAGTCCTCCTCCAAGATTACTCTATGCGAACGCGAGAAGGGGCACACGATCACGAAGAAGAAAAATCATGCAACAGGCCTGAATAGAAATCTGCAATGTTTAAACAACTCAGAATGCTCTGTTGAGCATACGAAACACACTCGAGGCCCTCGAGACTTCAGCCAAACCTATGAATATATCCCATAACATCATTAAAACTTGTACCAATCCGTAAACCACCTAAAACAATGTCAGAAACTAGAATTAATCAACGATTTAAGCTTAAGAACTCCAAATTCCCTCAAAATACGCTTTCGATCAAAAACCTAACCAAAACATGTTTGAATGACCTGAAATTTAGCACACACATACCAAATGAAATGACGGAACTATTGCAACTTCTGAAATTCCATTCCGTCTCTCGGATCAAAATCTCACTATCGGACCGGAAATTTAAAAATGCGAACTTCGACATTTCAAGCCTAAATTAGCTAAGGACCTCCAAAACACATTCCGAACATGCTCCCAACCCCAAGATTACCTAAAGGAGCTAACGAAACCATCAGATTTCCATACTGAGGGCGTCTTCACACTAGTCAAACTATGGACAACTTTCGAACACTTAAGTTCTCATTTAGGAAATAAGTATCCCAAAACTCAAAACCGAACATCCTGGTAAATCAAAATTTGTCGAAATAGACTTGGAAAAACAATTAATAGGGGATCGGAGCGTTAATTCTTGAGACAACCGGCCGGATCGTCACACTTCAGCTCTAGAGCTGAAGCTTACAAACAAAAACTTCAGCTCTAGAGCTGAAGTTCACCAGTTACCAATTAAAATTTAGCTCTAGAGAAGAATTTCAATAGTTGCAAAACAAAAACTTTAGCCCTAGAGCTGAACTTCAGGCCTGACTACTATAATGTGAAATTTTGCATGATTGCCTTTGCTACTTTAGCCCCGTATGCTGAAATTATGAGAAAAAGCAGGTACAATTGTACTTTTTTGCAGAGCGGGCAAGTTAAAATGTCACAAAAAACGGATACAGATGCAAACGCCTTAAAACTTACTTAAAACAAGCTCATTCAAACAAACTCTAAATAAAGTGGACCGTAGGAATTATGAGTTAAAGTGCACTTTTTAATAAAACCGGTGTTAGGGTACCTAGTGAGTTTTGCTTTTATTAGGGTTAAACTTAAGCGTGTATGGTTCTCATCCTAGTTCATTAGACATTGAACTACACCTTTCGGCTTTCGGTATCAAATTAAGACGCCTCGATAAACAGAAAACGACAAATTAAAATATTCACAAAAATATAACTATTATTTTGACTAGTGATGTTGCTGGAAGTTAATTTTGAACACATAAAATAAACAAGCATCGAAGATACTTCAAAATCTTAACCTCGAACTATAAGATGAGACCCTATATATTGCACCTAAGTATAACATGTTTTAAATGTCTAGACCAAGAAACATATAATTTTAACTATGATTCATGTATCTTTCCAACGTCAACATTATAATCATTAAAAATGGCAGTTTTCAAAAAGCAAAAGAGCAGTAGGTGATGATATGATTTGTGATTAAAAAAAACAGCGGAATATGAAAAATAATAACAATTGAAACAAAAACCAACTTGTTATAAATAAAATTGTATTTAAGGTGAACTTTTATTTTCTAGAGCGATTTTAGAGTTTTTATAACTTGGTGACTAAGTCACTTTTTACCAATAAATAGATGGGTTCTTTTACATTGTAATTCATCACAAATCAATAATAATTCTTTCTCTACTTTTCTCCGAAATGCTGTTCTTCTTCTTTTATTGTTTTATACGAAATTATCAGCACGATCTAACCAATTGAGTAGAGACTTTGGGATACGTGCATATTATTCTAATTTGTACATAATAGTGAGCATCATGATTGTCAATTGTTACATGAACTTCCTTTAGGATCAAATTTTGGATTTAACATAAGTATTTTACTTTATTTTTCTATTTTAAATTATTGACATTTTATAATTTTATTTTAATTACAAACAAAGACAACAAATTTTGATTGTAACTCTGATGGAGTTTGAACGAAATTATAACCAATCAAAGTGGTAAAATTTCTATGTCTTGACATGATCAAATTCATGTATGATTATGGGCACAAAAAATGAAGATTCAACCAATTGATTTTGTTTCATTCTCATTCCCTTAAGAGAATATGATAGCAGTATGTGATAAGTTTGAAAGAAGACAATTATTATATTGAAGGTATTAATGGATGTGGACTTGGTAATAAACGAAATTATAATCGTCATCATTATGGCAATGAGAATTACAAGGATGCTCAAAATAATCCTTCGCTATGTGAAAGTAATATTTGTCATCGATTTGACATAAAATTTTGTAAAATACATATAGATTATTATGGTCCATTCATTATGTGAATGTGACAATATGTGATTTATGAACACATATTCATTCTTGGAAGAATATGAACGTCTTAGTGGTTGTGGATATACCACATTAATCACTAGAAAAGATTTGAGATAAAATAAGAAAATATTTTAATTATTATAGCATGAATGGTCATTGATCATGTACCTATTGTAATGATGCCAAAATATCATAGCAATGTGATTATTACAGGGCAAAAGTAATAAAAGAAATAAATCTTGCCTATAATGATTTTGACAGTGACCATAATAGTATGACTTTCTCCTTGAAAGAAATATTTACCACATGGATGTTGACGAATATATGACAGTATTAAATTAATTGAAATCTCCAAAAGAGCCAATTATACTACTTTGGAGAAATAAAGTTGATTATCAATAAAGTATGGTGTTGTAGTAAGTCTCAAAGAAACTTATTAAGTTTCTAAAAAATTTGTGAAAGCGATTTATTTTATCGAGTCTATAAATAAAATAAAGATTAAATATCATATATTACTACAACTCGTAGGGGTATTATGAATGTGAAAGCTACTCGCTTTATTCTCTAGTTATACTACACAAATAAAAGAATGTCACAATAAAATAGAAGTTTCTTGATATAAAAACTAAACTTGGAGTTTATTCATAATTGTACACGTCATGGTGCAAAGCTGAAATTTATCAATATTGCTAATTTCTTAATTGGAATAATTGGTTTAGCAATTAATTTAAGTATGATGTGAAGAACAAAAGATAATTCACATGGGTAAATATTAATGTCACGACCCAAACCCTACTCTGGTAGTGATGGCGCCTCTCGTGAAGACAAGGCCAACCAACCAACCCAAAGTACCTTTATAACAATAGTTAAAACATGAATGAACAGTCTAATTATGATTTAAAAATAACAATTAGCGAAAATACAACTCAAGTACAGCCCTAACCGGGGTGTCACAAGTCACGAGCATCTAAAAGAGTCTGAATACATTTACAAGGATAGCAGCATGAAGTATGGAATTTCAAATCAAAAGGTAGAAAATCCAATGCCACAGACACTGGTGGTCACCTGGCTCAACTATGATAGCAAATATTCAATCAGCTCAAAATCCTCTACCGGGTGAACAAACACCTGTATCTGCACACGAGGTGCAAGGAGTAAAGTGAGTAATCCAACGCAGTTACTAATAAAAGTAAATAATAACTGAGCGGTAAAAAATCACGTATGACAGATCATCATGCTGTATAGGAGCAGTGTAAAACACTTTGAGAAAATCAGTGAAACTGTGAAATCTTTAGGAATATATTTGCTCAGTATTAATCTTCTTTTGAAAATGATTTTTTCAACAATTGCAAAAATAATTTCAAATAATTAGTGCTTCTATGCGCAGAACCCGGCCCCTTGGGCCTCATTCTCGCTCCTGGTCAGCCATTGTTACCTGACTGCACGGTGTTATTCCAGGTAAGTTGTTGGTACCTGACTAAACGCATCATACAGTGTCATTATTACCACTGTCTAAAATTTATCCTCTTTAAGAGTTATCAGATAATACCAGAACAACAGATATATATCTCAAGAAATATCACAAGAAACAAATAATAAACAAATGCATGAATGAAATGCAATACATATGATGGTACATTCCAGCACCTTGTGTGACGTGCAGCTCCATCCATCCATATATATTTATCGTCGAAGATACTCACCGGAGGTGTTTAAAGACTCTGGAGGGGCTCCTACAGCCCAAGGGCAATATGAAGCCATCTCGTGGCATCAAGTCAAGGCTCTAGGCCTCATATAAATATCAATATAATCAACCACGCTATCGGCTTTAATATCAATGTAATCGACTAGGCTCTCGGTCTCAATATCAATGTAACACTGTTGCAACACGCAACCTGATCCATGCTCAGTCTAGAAATCATGAAAATCTCCTTAGGAATTTATAAAATAGTAGTTCTCAGCCTGAAATATCATTTGAGTTTTCACAACTTAGAAATATGGCTAGGTTCGCAAAACAGTATTTAAAACCTTCGACTAAATGAAGATGATATACAAAATAGGCTAAAAGAGTAATATCAATCCCCGAAGGATTCTACAGGTCGGCACAATGCCCCAAACATGGCAATAAGCCCAATTCACAGTAATATAATATGTGTCTCATTGACCAATATAGTAGAATTATCACTCAGGATGGAGCAAGTCATGATCCCCAATAGCAAACAACCCCGCACTCGTCATAGAATGCGTGTCACGCCTCAATATATCATTACGATGTGAAATCCGGGGTTTCAAACCCTTAGAATATCATTTACATTAATTGCTCACCTCGAAACGGTGAAATGTTTAGCCCGCGATGCCTTTGCTCCTCAGATCAGCCTCCACGCGCGTCGAATCTATCCAAAATCAGAGCGAATACATAACAATATGCTAAGGGAACAAAGCTCAAGCAAAAACAATCAAGAACGGGCAAAAATCCCGAAATTACAAAAACCCGAGCCCAGGCCCACTTCCCAAAACTCAAAAACCGTATGTTAGCCCTCCGAAATCACCCTGAGGCTGCCGAAACCTCAACCAAAAGTACCAAAACATCATAGAATATTGTTCAAAGTTTCTCCAATCATTAAAACACCTCAACTAATACCAAAATCATCAAATTACATCGAATTCAAGCCTATGCTTTCCAAGAACTTCTGAAACACGCTATTGATAAAAAACCCAACCGTATCACATCCGAATGACCTAAAAATTGTAGACACATCCAAAATTACCTAGAGGAGAAACAGAAACACTCAGAATTCCATTTCAACCCTCGGATCAAAACTCACCTACCAACCGGAACTCGTAAAAATACTAGTTTCGCCAATTCAAGCCAAATTCATTACCGGACCTCCAAAACTAATTTCGATCACGCTCCTAAGTCGTAAATCACTTAACGGATCTAGAAAAATCATGACAATTCTTATTCGATCTCATATGCACAAAAGTCAACTCTTGGTCAAATCTTTCAAATTTAATGTTTCCAACTGCAACTATTCTTTCAAATTCATCCCGATTTTCCTGAAACCGAAAACCAACGATCCATATCGGTCATAATGCATAATACGGGGCAAGTCATGCCCGAGAATCGACGATAAAAATGCGAAAGCTCAAAAAGACCGGTCGGGTCGTTACATCCTCCCCCACTTAAACACACGTTTGTCCTTGAATGTTCTTCGAGCTGTTCATGAAGCACACCAATAGCTAAATAACTTTACCATGCATATAGCCGGGGATGATTCTACTTCACCCTATCTCATATAGGTCCGCTATCACAATATAACCAAAATTTCCCAATCCATTCTAGTCCGTTACCGATAGAACAACATTTTCACTACCAAAATCATCCACAAGACCAAAATCTCACATCGATACTCTGAATAAACCCGAAATAGTTGTAATAACCCATGCCTTCAATCTCAAGTGCAATTATATGATGTACCACATAGCTCAAACAGATGCAGTAATAAATCCCATTCGCAGCAGCTGCCAACAATAACTAAATATCGATAGAAACCTCTTATTAGCTAAAGTCTCATTCCAACACTTTCATATTCTACCAATGATAATGAAACACGTAGTAGACCACAACCATTTCTCAGATCAACCACTCATGAAGACATTTCTTTCCTTTTGACTAATACCACAACGGATTCTGAGCCGAACCTCGTTATTATCCTTTCACCAAGCTGAAATCAAATCCGATCGTATTCACTAATGATCCCAACAATCTCTTCTGACAAAACAGACCTCCCTGGTGACATGACATCTCAATATGGGCCTAAGCCTTAACTTGCATAACCACTTGCACCCATAATCAATAGTCTGAATATACACAGATCATGGAAATGACTCAATTGAAAGCGATGTACCTCAAGCTCGCCAGTACCATCCCAGCACAAGGATGAGAATCCGTCTCACATCATAGAATAGAGCAAATAAATATAATGCGCAAGATTGTATCGCTACATAGCCTTGCTACAGTGCACCTTTCCAACTAGTGCTCCGCATGAGACACCTCAAAGTCACTATACTCGAAATTGACAACCACATACGATTGATATCTAGAACCCAAATAAAGCATTAAACCCATGGTGAAGCAAGTAATATACACCATATGATCCTGAAAGGACACAACCGATGAGTCATTCACCGATCAAAACCCAATACAAACTTTCCTTAGAAACCAGGAAGCAAGGGATTTAAAATAGCAATGGGAAAACTATTCTCAAAATCACACTATTGCAGCGTGAAACCCGATCCCGATAACATACCCATGGCGGCATGCCACCCGATCCACACATATACATGGCGGGGTGCCACCAGATCTACACATATATCTCACATAAGGAGATGCACATCAAACCAAGTTTGCTCATTACAGAAAAATACCAAGTATCGGTTGTAAGCATACTAAGTGCATAAAAATATCTACATATAGCGTTATAAGCTAGAAAACTGAAGCACAACTGAGCTTCCCCCACCCCAACTTCTACTATGAATCCCGATAGTACTGCACCATATGTGCCCATAGTCTGCAAATCATGACATCTCGCAATGCGAAAAACAACTCACTGATCTCTCCAGATCGCTGATAAGCTCAACAATGGTAGAATCAACCTAACACAAAGACAACCAGTTTGAATTTCAACATCACATAAAAAATCTAACATACCAGCAAATAAAGATCACTCGAGCCTCCAAATCCCGATTGCCGCCTAGCGGTGCCAAATACACACGATCCACAAATACAACACAGTCTGCACCACGAGAATTCCTAGCCTCCAGCTCCATATACCACACGAATCATTACACATGATCCCAATTTTGTCGTCTGAACACATGCCACAGCTTAATATCTAATAATTCCACTATACATACTCAAAAATCTCCCTGTACCACCAAGCAAACCCAAATATCACTAGTCGGTCTAACAAGAAAGTGCCATCACTTAATCACATTGCCCTTTCCTGAAACATATACCCTCGTCAAATCACTTTCAAATAGCAGTACCATTTTCCTTGATTATCTGAGGCTACCCGCTGCCTAAGTGCTTTACGAACTTCCTTTCTGATCTGAACAGAAACTCGTCTAATCAAGAACTTCGATTGTTACCATCTAGAAGAAAATCATTACACATTTTATGCCTCTCACATTCTTAGAAAATGCACCTCTCTTACCACGGTAGTAATCAACAAGAGCTCTCTCAACTCCCTTTGCACATGCTAAACTACTATGGCCGAATCTTTCTAACTAAGTCACACTAAACAAATCATCAAAACCCATGAGCATTGCCGCAAAAATACCCGTTCTAACTCATTACCTTGAACGCATACCAATAGTTATTCATACCCTTACCATGTCGATCTGGTCCGCTATAAAGCTACTCCATCTATCAAATTTTTGTTTTGATCTTCAACTCGATATTTCCCTTTTGCTGTAGTACCACAATCCTTCAACAAATGACTACCAAACGAGACCCAACCATAAGACCACACTATATGAAACCCATAAGCCGTTAAATACTCTATCAAATATTCCCAGAAACACTACATCCCAGACTACCTTACTTTGCAGAACTTCCTGTAAATCTAACTATGTTCCCTTTATTTTCCTTTTTCTGATACATAGAATCTCATTATTAACATAGAAATACCACAAGTTTGGACATCTTCTAATGAAACTCAATTCCTAACCATATATGCAACTTAGAACACTCAGTTGATGCATACATATCCTTGAACACATTAGAATCATTCTAGCAAGTCGTGCACTCTTATTCAAACTGCAATTTACGTGATCAAACGAACAAAATAACCCGTGCCTCATAGCACTCTGACACAGTATAATGTAACCTCATCTTAGAACAACCAAGCCATTTCATGTTCTATGCACCGAGCATCTACTACCAAGAACAACTCTAGGCATTCCGTGGTTTCCTTACCCTATGAAACATAATATAACATTTGCCAAAATTTTCTTTTATTTTAGCCATTGCTAATTCACTCGTACGCTCCAAACTGAAACCAACATAGAACCTAATTGTGCACCCATCTACTCCCAACAAGATCCCCCACTTTGCTCGAAGCCATAGATCAAAATACCTTCAATAGCTCATAGCACTTTTACTCTATTGATGCCATAATACAATTGTGAGATTAAGCTCAAAGCATCTATAAGTTGTGAAAATATAAATCATCTAGTACGGTAAATCTTCTACAAATCTCGTATTCATTCCCAAAACTGCTATGCCAATTCTCTTAAGCGACCCAAAGTCTCAAATTTTAAACACATACTTTTCACTTACACGTGAGATATTCCATCATGCACACAAGGATCACACCACGTCGTAACACCCTACAGGAGATAATCCACCTACTTCGCCTCGATATAACATTTCTGTATACCTTCCACCGCCATACGCATTACATAGTAAACTAGTCTTCCTGAGTATGAAGTCAAACTGCAATAGGAAATTTACTTCACTCCAAATAGGAGACTTGAAAAGATTCTTCACACGCCTATAACTCGGACTACACATCCAATCACAGTGGAGATCAAACACTTAATGGTTCATTTATCATCCAATATACCTTCAAAGATACTCCTGAGTTATACATAAATATCACGCAGTACCAACATACTCATCATGTAGCTATTCAACCGCCTTCCCACTATTAGGTACAATACTAAACACATATGTTCATAGCACTAGCTCGCACAATCAGCACCTTAGGTGCTCAAGCCATATGCGAAGATTCGACCTCAAGCCCTCTAGACTAGCCCTACATCAACTTATAGAATCACATCTCGTCCCTGAATCGGTGAATCACAAGCCATCAATCCACATTTCATAGTGAGCGCTCATGCCGCATGCAAATACATGGAAGGAATTTCGAGAGTTACATTTCAAGCTGAATCAAGGACACACGATAAGAATTCAAGAATGCAAAGTTTTCCTAAATGTTTTGCAGCCTCTCAAGGATAAATAAAGCCGTCTCTATACCAATCAGCTACACTATACTAAACCCGCTCATGACTCGTGAGACCTACATAACCTAGGGTCGGATACCAACTTGTCACGACCCTAACCCTGCTCCGATCGTGATGGCGCCTCATGAAGACAAGGCCAGCCAACAAACCCAAAGTACCTTTTTAATAATAGTTAAAACATGAGTGAATGCTCTAATTATGATTTAAAAATAACAATTAGCGGAAATACAACCCAAACATAGCCCAAACCGGGGTGTCACAAGTCACATCTACAAGTCTTGTGGTATGCAGTATAGAATTCCAAATCAAAAGGTAGAAAATCCGGTGTCACGAACGCTGGTGGTCACCTGGCTTAGCTATGATATTAAATCTTCAATCAGCTCAAAACCCGCTACCGGAACAAATACCTGCATCTGCACATGAGGTGCAGGGAATAAAGTGAGTACTCCAACTCACTGAGTAATAAAAGTAAATAATAACTGAGTAGTAAGAAATCACGTATGACATATCATCATGTTGTATAGAAGTAGTGTGAAACTATGCAACGACCCGGCCGGCCGTTATGAGCTCTAGCGCGTCGTTTAGTAGTTGGAAGTCATGAATATATATTGAATTGTACGTATGTTCAGAGTTAAATTTTAGGAAATTCGAAGTCAAATTGGAAAAAAAAAATTCATTGCGGAAGTTTTAAGTTGAAGAAAATGGCTAAGATTTGAATTTTAAGTAAATGACATCGAAATCGAAATCAGAAAGTTCCAGCAGCTTTGTATGTTGATTTTTGAATTGGGCGTATGTATGGATTTGGTTTTGGATAAGCCGAGAGCATTTCGGCGTATATTATGGAAGTTAGTATTTTAGAAGAATCTCATAAATTTGGGTTGGAAGGAATTTCAGTGTTATTGATGTCTGTTAGTGAATCCAAGTCTGGAAATACTTTCGTATGGTTATTTTGGAGTTGGGAGCGCGATCCTAAGTGAATTCGGATGTCTGGAGGTCATTTTGAAGTCATTTGGCTAAACATAGAAATTTGAAGGTTTTTGAGAAAATTCGACAATAAGTGGAAATTTTTATATCGAGGTCGGAATGTGATTCCGAAAGTTGGGGCTAGTCCGTATTGTGGAATGTGACTTGTGTGCAAATTTTGAAATTATTCCGGAATGATTTTAGTAAGGTTTGAGGTACTTAGTCTCTTTTAAGGAAGCTTAAGTTGAAAAAGTCAACTGGATATTGACTTATGTGTTAGAGGGCTCAAAATGTAAATTTTATGGTTCGTATAGATTTTTTTGGTGAATTGGGACTTAGGAGTGTGTCTGAATATTTTTGTGATGACCAGTGTAGAATTAAGCTTCAATTGGCAAAGTTAGTAGTTTGGCGAATTTCGGTTGATAGGTGAGATTTTGATTTGAGGACCGGAATAAAATTTCGAGAGTTGATGTAGCTTCATATGTCATTTTGGACTTTCCTGCAAAATTTGAGTTCATTCGAACGTGTTTTGGTTGAGTTTTTCATAAAATGGAATTTGGAAGTTTTTGAGATTTATAGGGTTGAATCCGATGATAATTTGATGTTTTGATGTTATTTTGGGTGTTCCGAAGGTCGGGACAAGTTTGAATGATATTGTGGGACATGTTTATATAATTGGTTAAGGTCTTGAGGGCCTCGGATGGATTTTGAAAGGTTAACGGAATGAAATTCTGACCAAAAAGAGAAGAAAAAGCTACAGAAATTTCTGCTACAATTTTCTCCAGTCTTTGGACAGAAATCGTAGAGCGTACTTAGGAGGCCTATATCTTTTGATTTAAAAGGAATTTTGAGATGATTCGAAAATGAAAGTTGTATCCCTTTGTGTGTATTTTCCAAAAAGCTACAGAAATGGTAATTTGGGCATCTGTAGTGAATGTTATAATTGATTGAAATGACTAATGGAGCAGTTTCTCCTGAATTTTCAGATTTCATGGAGCCTACTTTAGATGATCATATCTCTAGATATATAAAGATTTATATGGTCTAAAACCTATCACATTAAATATCTTCGAGTGTACTTTCTAAATCTTTAAACCGTTTGTCATTTGGATATTTATACAAAACGTTATGGGTTTTTAAACAGAAGGTGCCCGATAAGAAAAAATTATGATAGGATGTACAACTTGTATAGCACAAGTGCAAGGTACAACTCGATGAAGCACGGGTAGATTCTTTAATCATGGATTTTTCTTTTTTCTTTCATTTCTTTCATTTGGTTGGGATGATTTTAGAGTGAATTTCATGGGGGATTTCATCAAGAATTAAATGTGAGTTGTTTCTACTTATTTCCAAGCTAAATACAAGATTATATGTGAATTAGAACATGAAAATAAGAAGAAAGGTGGGGTTTTAGGGCATGTGGTTATGAGATTTTCTAGGGTCGATTTGAAGGATCAAACGAGCTCCAATTTTTTTGTTCTTTATATGGACGAACTCGTGAGAGGACGAAGAAGATTTTGGTATAAAACGTTTTGAGTTTCGAGACGTTGGCTCGAGGCTCGTGTTTTGACAAATACGTGAATTTTGATATTTTTCTATTTATTTCGATTGAGTATTGTCTCTTATCGTAATGCGACATATTCGTTTGATTTTGGGCAGATTTGTCGCACGAGGAGGACAATTTGAGAGGCAAGGGAATAACAAGCTAGACTTTTGGTTGTCTTATGGTGAGTAATGCTTGTAAATGATATCCCGAGGGTTTGAAACCCCAGATTTCACATCGTAATGCTATATTGACACATGACACACATTCTATGACGAGTGCGGGGTCGTTTACTATTGAGAATTGAGTCTTGGTCCATCCCGAGTGTTATTTCTATTATATTACCGATTGAGACGCATACTTTCTTACTGTGAATTGGGCTTTTGCTATTGTTTGGGGACTTGTGCCGACTTGTGGACCACTTTGGGGATTGATATTACTGTTTTAGCATATTTTGCATATCATTTGGTTTCAGTACAAGGTTTTTAATACAATTTTTCAAACTCAACCATATTTCTAAGTTTTGAAATCTCAAAAGTTACATTAAATGTTATTTCGGGCTGAGAACTGTTGTAGTATAAATTCCCTAGTGGCTTATGGTATTTTTTTGTACTGATTATGGGTGGCTCGGGCTCTGCGCCGTAGCAGTGATTTGAAACAGTGGTAATAATGGTACTGTATAATGTAAATGGGTCTGGTAACAATGGATGACCAGGATTTGAGTGATGCCACGAGATGGCTTGATAATGTTCTTGGGCTGTAGGAGCCCCTCCGGAGTCTGTACACACCCCTGGTGAGCGCCGTCGACGTTAAATGATTATGGGTGGCTCGGGGTGTGTGCCGCAGTGGGTACTTGAATGTATCACCATATATATTTCATTGCATTGATACATTTGTTCATTGATAGTTGTTTGAGATGTTTTCTTGATATATTTATCTGTTGTGCTGGTACTATCTGATCATTAAGTGTTGGGGCCCGAGAGGATGACCAGGGACAAGGGTATTGCCTGAGGGGTGGATTTTTGTACATAACATCATAAAATGTTTTGAAAGCATTGTTTGGTGGCCGTTAAAAAGATCATTTTAAAAAGAAGTTTAAAATTGAGCCAAGATATTTCTAAAGTTTTTCAGAAGTTTTCACTGTTTTTCCCCATTTAAGGGTTTTTCTCTGCTTCTATACAGCATGACGATATGTTTTACATGATTTCTTACCGTTTTGATGTTATTTAATTTTATTACTCACTGCATTTGAGTATTCACTTTACTCACTACACCTCGTGTGTTGATGCAGGTATTTGTTCACCTAATAGTAGGTTCTGATGTTGGTTGGAGACTTGTTATCATAGCGGAGAAAGGTGACCGCTAGCGTTCGCGACACCAGATTTCTTCCGTTAATTTTTAATTTCCATTATCAATATTACTGGTCCTATAATAGTGTGTAGATTCTTTAGATGCTCGTGACTTGTGACACCCCGTTTTAGGCTGAATTAGGTTATATTCCGCGAAATCATGTTATCTAATTATCTTGAAAGTGTTTAGTTTATGTTTATATATTGTTGAAAAAGGCTGTGTAAATAGGTTGGCTGGCCTTGTCTTCACGAGAGGCGCCATCATGACCAGAGCGGGGTTTGGGTCGTGACAGACTATTTGAGAAAATAAGTGAAACTGCGAAATCATTAGAAATATCTTGGCTTAGTTTTAAACTTCTTCTGAAAATGATCTTTTCAATAGTTGCAAAAACAATTTCAATCAATTAGTGCCACTCTGAACAGAACCCCGCCCGTTGGGCCTCATTCTCGCTCCTGGTCAGCCATTATTACCTGACCACGCGGTGTTTTTTCTGATCAGTTGTTGTTACCTGACCAAACGCATCATAAAGTGTCATTGTTACAACTGTCTAAAATTTATCCTCTTTAGGAGTGATCAGATAATAGCAGAACAACTGATAAATATCTCAATAAATATGACAAACAACAAATAATGAACCAAAGCATGAATGCAATGCAATGCAATGCATATGATGGTACATTCCAGTACCCATTGCGGCGTGCAACCCGAGCCAACCATATTTATTTATCATCGACAATGCTCACTGGGGTGTGTACAGACTCCGGAGAGGCTCCTACAACCCAAGAGTAATATCAAGCCATGTCGTGGCATCAAATCTAGGCTCTCGACCTCATATTAATATCAATATAGTGAACCAGGCTCTAGGCCGCAATATCAATGTAATCGACCAGGATAGCTGCCTCAATATCAATGTAACACTAATGCGGCGTGCAACCCGATCCATGCTCAGTCCAAAAATTATCAGAAGCCCCTTGGGCATTTATAAAAGAGTAGCTCTCATCCCAAAATGTCATTTAAAATATCATTTGATTTTTGACAACTTAGAAGTATGGCTGAGTTTGCAAAAACAGTATTTAAAACTGTAGAGTGAAAACAAATGATATGCAAAATATGCTAAAACAGTAATATCAATCACCGAAGGATTCTACAGGTCGGCAGAAGGCCCAAACATGGCAATAAGCCCAATTCACAGTAATATAATATGTGTCTCAATCACTAATATAGTAGAATTATAACTTGGGATGGACCAAGGCACGATCCCCAATAGCAAATGAACCCGCACTCATCATAAAAAGCGTGTCACGACTCAATATAGTGTTACGATGTGAAATCCAGGGTTCTAAAGATATCATTTACAAGAATTACTCACCTCGAATCGGTGAAATCTTCAACCAGCGACACCGTTGCTCCTCAGATCGGCCTCCACACGCATCGAATCTATCAAAATCAGAGCAAATACATCATAATATACTAAGGGAACAAAGCTCAAGCAAAAAAAATCAAGAAAGGGCATAATTCCCGAAATTACCAAAATCTGAGCCACGGGCCCACTTCTCGAAACTCAAATATTTTTCATAATTAGATTCCTCATCTCATCCCGAGTTCATACATATCAAGAATAGCAAAATCGAAGTTCAAATGACCCCTCAAGTCCTCAATTTAAGATCTCAAAACTAAAGCCCTAGTTCTTCCCCTTTTTGCTAAGTTCCCATCAATTTCTAGGCCAGTTTCAAAATATAATCGAGTTTTATGTTCAAATCTTACCTCCAATCATTTCTCCTTGAATCCCTCTTCCATTTCCCTCAAAACGTTCTCAAATAAACCAACAATGGAGTGAATGAACTAAAATATTGCGGATTAAATATTTGAAAACATTCTGCCCAGGGAACTGTAGCTTACTCTACGCGATCATATCACAACCTATGCGATCGTAGAGCACAAAAATTTCAATCCTTAAAAATACCCTACGTGTTTGCACAAGACACTAAGCGATCGCGTTTCATCAGAACATAGAACTGCGCAATCACACTCCACTACATGCGTTCGTATTGAACGATCAAACAACCCCTCAAAACATTCTATGCGATTGCAGAGAGCCTCATGCGGTCGCAGAGAGTAAATGTCTGCAACATTGAATCTTAAAATTTCTGCAACATCCTAAGTCTAAAAATCATATGTTCGCCATCCGAAATCACCCCGAGGCCCCGAGACCTCAACCAAAAGTACCAACAAAACTTGCTCCAATCATCAAGCACCTCAAATAACACAAAAATCATCAAATTACATCGAATTCAAGCCAAAGCTTTGCAAGAACTTCCGAAACACGCTTCTGATCAATAACCCAACCGAATCACATCCGAATGACATGCGATTTTGCACACACTTCCCAAATCACCGAGTAGAGCTACAACGACTCTAGGAATTCCATTCCGACCCTCAGATCAAAATCTCACCTACCAACCGGAACTCGCCAAAATACTAGTTTCGCTAATTTAAGCCAAATTCCACATCGGAGGTCCAAAACAAATTCTGATCGTTTTCCTAAGTCATAAATAACCTAACGGAGCTAGCCAAATCATAAGTTCTAATTCGAGCTCATATACACATAAGTAAACTCTTGGTCTAATCATTCAAATTCAAAGTTTTCAACTGAAACTATTCTTCAAATTTATCCCAATTTTCCTTAAACTCGAAAGAAACGATCCATATCAGTCATATTGCATAAGACGGGGCAAGTCATATGCTCAAAATGACCGGTCGGGTCCTTACAATTAAAGAACAAAGTTGTTTATGTTTTCTCTTATGTTGCTTGTTCTTATTAATTAATAGGCCAACTAATATTGTAACTGAATCTAATGAATACTGGAAATATCAAAGGTGATTGTGGGTCCATTCACCTTCCATGTATATCACATAAGATGTATCTATGAGATGATTACATGTGAGATTATTATTACTCCGTAATCTGGTGTTTTGCAAGGTAATTTACTCAATAAATTAATTTAGAGCATAATTTCTAGATTTTCATTCAAGATAGTTTATCTTGATAAGTATCTTTACATAATAGTTAGTTTAAATAATTATTGATTGCCTCCACTTAATAGCTAAACTATTTCTTATGAGAAAAAAATTATATATATATATATATATATATATATATATATATATATATACGTTATATACAAAAGTATACTACATTTTTTCCTCAGAAGTAATTCAGGTTAAGGAACCAAATAATTTCATATTATTATTATTAATGTGTGGTGTATATTATAACTAACATCATAATGCATTAAGATGATTTTTCAAAAGTTGAGAAAGTAAGTTAGTTTCTCTAACATGAGGGGGAGACATGATTAATAGTTGAGAAAATATTACGTGGAATGAATTATCACTTCTACATCTAGATCCTAGAATAAGATAATATGAACTTGAAGTTCATAAAAGATAATAAGCATGCCAGACGCATTTGCTAACCCAAAGAAATTAACCATATTCTCAATGAAAATGCTCATATTAGTATTAGCCCTAGAAGGACAAAATCTATTGTACTCTTAAAACTTATAAAAAATTGGTTTCAAATAAATTTCTTGATAAAAAAAATGAGCAAATGATCAAAATTACCATAATAAAGGAGGTAAGGGATCTAGAAGATCATATGACATAACACTTCATAGAATCTAATGAGAGATCCAGGGACCTGAATATATGGATGAAAAGATCTCTATATTATGTCTACATGAAAACAATGAGGATGGAACCGATATAAAATGTTCATAGACGACATCTAGAAAAGTGTTAAGCATAGATGAGGATCTTAAGTATGTCGAAAACAAATACAAAAATATTAACCAAGTAGAAGAGACATAATTCAAATAGAATTGGTTTCATATGAAAGACATGTAGGCTTGGACATGTAGTTCAAGCACTTGAAAAGAATAAAGTCAATGATGTGTACAATCACTTTTATCTATCTTATATTTCTAGTATGATATGAAAACTTTAAATGCATCTAATGTCTTTTTATATAGCTTATATGACTCAACTTATATGACAATCTTTGGAGGATTTAAATTGCATAAAGTATATAAAATTTTTGGTAATGAAGTACCATATCCTAAGTGCTATCCTAGATAGAACTTGACATGACCCTAGTCCACCAATCGTGAACACGACATGACGACACCCAGTCACCATGACTAGGTAAGCCTAACAATTCAGAATATAACAATATTTGCATCATAATAATTTAAAACTAAAATAACTTAAGGAATGTATATAATTTTCCGCTTGGCACATACACTTCAACACCGCAAATTATAAAAACAAATCCAAAAACCCAGAAACTCACGAGCAACAAAGGCTATAAGAAAGTACATAATACGGCTCTAACATCCGAAAAATGCCTACATCGATGAAAAACGATAGGAACTAGCTAAGCTACATGATAGAATAAGAGGGAGACTCTTCAATCTGCGGACACGGCAGATATATCTCAAGTCTCCAAGAACTCTCATGAATCACTGGTAGTGTGCCTGAGCGAGGTGCCTGTATCTGCACATGAAAAAACATGCACAGAAGAGCTGTGGGTACCCCACAGCGGTACTCATGTAGTGCAAAGCCTAACCTCGGTCAGGTAATGACGAGGAAGGTCAAGGCTCTAATGAGATAAACAATAATTTTAATAATGTTCAGTAGGAAAATAGGTAAAATTATACATACAGCAGGGAAATATGACATAATCTACAAGTCAAAAAAAAAACAACCAATATAAAGAATAAACATGGAGAAGGCCAACTCAATAATAATGATGCCATGAGGATCTCCCAGGATACCGTCCTATAGTCCTTTTCTCAACTGTCTAGTGGATCTCCCGTGATACCGTCCCATTGTCCATCATATCTGTTTATCTGATTGATCTACCCGGATACCGTCCCGTAGATTAACTTTCAAAATGTGCAAGAAGATCTATCGGGATCGAACCCGAAGTCCCAAAAAAAGAAACAAGGGGGAGCTACCGAAATCCCACATGAGTAGTCCCAATGTAAATGGGCAATCACAACCAAGGATTTCCAAAAATTTCAGGTATAAAGCACCAACATATAGGTAGTACTAATGTGGCATGCTTCACGTAGTATAATTTAGGCATGAGCAAATAAGCAGTTAGATCTAACAAATCGTACTTTTTTAACTAACAAATGTTAAACTTGCATTTAGAATAGTCAAGTAAGCAAGAAAGCATAGTCAAAAAATATTCTAAGTAAAATTGATTTCAACAATTAGCTCAAGTACACGCTCATCACCTCGCGTACCCGGCATTTAAAACAACAATTAACATATCCTAAGGGTTAGGTCCCTACACAAAGTTAGACAAGCCACTTACCTCGAACCAGTACAAAGTCAACTAAGGAACCATGCCTTTGTCACGCGTATCTGACTCCGAATGGCCCAAATCTATTTAATTAAATTACATAACATAAATAACATCGAAAGAAACTAATTTAATTATTAATATTAAAGCACGAAAATAGGTAAAATGACCAAAAAGCTTCTCAGTACAACATCTCGGAATCGAATACTATCACATTTTCAAAACCCTTGTACTGTCACGAGTAACCATATAAAAATCTCCAAAATCAGAGGTCAATTTCCCCCTCAAAACTCAATAATTATGTCTATGAAGTTTCTTCCAATGTTGACCTTGAATTAGAATTCTAATGGTGGATTTAACTATATATTTATAAAATACAACTAAATAGGGTCAATAAAACATTACAAAGGGATCTTCTCTTCAAAATCCACCAACAATCGCCTTCCCCCGAGCTCCCAATAATTTTTTCTAACTTTTGAATTAACCCTCCGATTATCCCATTTTCAAAATAGTAATTACCACTTCGCGGTCCCGCTTAAGAGGAACTATGGTCACTTAGGTGACTTGATTAAATACACGACCTTCCGCTTCTGCGATCTCAATATCACAGAAGTGATTCCGCTTTTGCGGAAATCCTCCCGCTTTTGCGGTTACTGCAAAAATGTCCACACTTTGCGTATGCGGTTCCCAATCCGCTTCTGTGGTTCCCAAGCCGTAGAGGTTAAAATACCAGAAGGCTACTGCTGCAATTTTCTTCCAACTCTAACATTTGCCATTTGAGCATCCAAAACACACCTGAGGCCCCCGAGGCCTCAACCAAATAACCAATACCACCTAATACCTTATTCAATCCTATACAAATCCTTAAAACACCTAAAACAATACCGAAAATTTGATTAAATCGAAGATTCAAGCCTAGGAACTTCTAATTTTTCCAAATATGATTTCCATCAAAAACCTATCCAAAACGCATCCGAATGACCTAAAATTTCGCACGCACATCTCAAATGACATGACGAAGCTACTGCAACTTCCAAATTCCATTCCTCTCGGATGAAAAACTCACCATCGGACTGGAAACTTCAAAAATTCAAACTTCGGCAATTCAAGCCTAAACGAGCTACGGACTTCCAAAATACATTCCGAACACGCTCCCAACCTCAAAATCACCTACCGAAGCTAACGAAACAATAAATTTTTCATTTTGATGTCGTCTTCACACTGTTCCAATTACGGACCACTTTCCAACACCTAAGGTCTCATTTAGGCACTAAATATCCCAAAACTCTCCGAATCCTAATACCGAACGTCCTGGCAAACCAAAATAGTAGAAATAGACTTAGGGGAAGCAGTAAATGGGGAATCGGCGCGTAAATACCAAAAATGACCGTCCGGGTCATTAAATCCTCCTACACTTAAATATTTGTTCCTCCTTGAACGAGAATAAAGAATATACTTGAAGTAGTGAAAATATGAGGGTATCGACTGTGCATATCCCGGTCGGTCTCCCAAGTCACCTCCTCGGCCGGCTGACCGCGCCACATGATCTTTACTGAAGCGATGTTCGTTGACCTCAACTTTCTGATCTGCCTGTTCAATATAGCCACTGGCTCCTCAACATAAGATAAGTCCCTCTAGTCCGCGTAACACTTCAGTTTGGATTGGGCTGTACGGAGTCTATCCTAAATCACCTTAACCTCCTCTACCGCATCCTAAACCAAATCAGTGCCCAATAGCCTGGTCTCACCCAACTCAAACCATCCCATCGGGGATCTGCATCTCCTACCATATAAAGCCTCATACGGCGCCATCTGAATGCTGGACGGATAACTGTTGTCGTAGGCAAACTCCGCCAGTGGCAAGAACAGATCCCAAGACCCTCCGAACTCAATCACACACGCACAAAGCATATCCTCAAGAATTTGAATGGTGCACTAAGAGCGTCCATCCGTCTAGGGATGAAATGATGTGCTCATCGTCGCTCGAGTACCCAACTTCTGCTGAACGACTCTCCAGAACTGCGATATAAACTGAGTACCTCTGTCCAAAATAATAGTATTTGGAATGCCATAGAGACGAACAATCTCTCTAATACAAATCTCTGCCAACCTCTCCGATGAATAAGTAGTACACAGAGGAATGAAGTGAGCGGACTTGGTCACCCGATCTACAACAACCCAAATAGCATTGAACTTCATCGCAAATTGAGGGAGTCCAACTACAAAGTCTATGGTGATCCTCTCATATTCTACTACGTTATCTCAATCTGCTCAAGTAACCCACCCAGTCCTCGTTCAGTTGCTGAAAGATAGAGATCAGGCTTTCTAAATGAGATTGAGTTTTACGAATATGCAGGCGTGCTCAGCCTTCACCTGCCCACAGTTGAGGCACTTAGCTATAACACCCTCTATGTCTTTCTTCATCCTTCTTCACCAATAATGTTGTCTCAAGTCCTAATAAATCTTCGTGGCACCCGGATGGATGGAATACCGCAAAATATGAGCCTATGTAAATATCAACTCCCAAATATCATCAACATTAGGTACACAAACTCGACCTTGCATCCTCAACACCCTTTTATCTCAAAAAGTCACATCCCTAGCATTGCCATGCTAAACTATGTCCCTGAGGACAAGTAAATGAGGGTCATCATACTGCCACTCCCTAATATGATCGAACAACGTAGACCGAGAAACCACAGAGGCTAGAACCCGACTGGGCTTCAAATGATCCAATCTCATGAACTGACTAGCTAAGGCCTGAACATCCATTGCTATGGGTCTCTTTGAAGCTGGTAACTATGCCAAACTCTCCGCCCAGCGACTTAAGGCATCAACTACCACATTGGCCTTGTCCGGGTGATAAATAGTAGTAATATCATAATCCTCTAGTAACTTCAACAAACTCCTATAGCGCAAGTTCAGATCTTTTTGCTTGAACAACTGCTGTAAACTCTGATGACATGTGTAAATCTCATAGGGCACGCCGTACTAATAATGGTGCCAGATCTTCAAGTCATGAACAATAGAAGCTAACTCAAGGTCATGGACAAGGTAGTTCTTCTCATGTATCATCAGCTATCTGGGCTCGTAGGTATTCACCCTACCGACCTGCATCACCACTGCTCCAAGTCCGAACCGTGAGGCATCACTAGAAACTATGTAGGACCCAAACTAGTAGGAAGTATCAGAATAGGGGCCGAAGCCAAAGCTGTCTTGAGCTTCTGAAAGCTCACCTCACACTCATCTGTCCACTAAAATGGAGCACCCCTTTGGGTCAATCTAGTCATAGGGGCTGTGTCGATGAATACCCCTCCCCAAAATGATGGTAATAACCCGCCAGGCCAAGGAAACTATGAATCTCAGTAGTGGAGGAGGGCTTAGGCCAACTCGTCACGGCCTCCACCTTCTTAGGATCCTACCTGAATGCCGTCACTTGATACCACGTGGCGTAGGAATGCCACAGAGCTTAACCAAAACTCACATTTTGAGAACTTTGCATATAGTTTCTTCTCTCTAAAGGTCTGAAGCACTGTCCTCAGGTGTTGCTCATGATTTTCCCTACTCCGGGAGTATACAAGAATATCATCTATAAAAACAATGACGAACGAGTCGAGATAGGGCCTGAACACACTCTGCATCAAATGCATAAAGGTTTTTGGGGCATTGGTCAGCCCAAATGACATAACAAGGATCTCGTAATGACCATATCAAGTCCTGAAAGCAGTCATCAGGATATCCGGCTCCTGAATATTCAACTGTTGATAACTTAGTCCCAAATCAATCTTAGAAAACACATGTGCACCCTGAAGCTGGTCGAATAGATCATCAATACGAGGCAAAGGATATCGGTTCATCATTGTAACCTTGTTCAAATGACGATAATCAATACATATGCGCATAGAACCATCATTTTTCCTCACAAACAAGACATGAGAACCCACCGATGAAACACTAAGGAAGAGCCATACGGTACGGAGAAATGGAAATGGGATGAGTGCCAGACAACAAATAAATACCAAATTTGATGTCTCGATCCAGTGGCATACCCGGAAGATCAGCTGGAAACACATCGGGATATTCCCGTACCACTGGGATAGAATCAACAAAAGGGGTATTAGCACTGATATTCTCTTATATAAGCTAAATACACGGCGCATCCCTTCTCAACCATACGCCGACCTTTAAAAAAGGAGATAACTCTACTGGGAGTGTGATTAAAATTACCAGTCCACTCAATATGCAACATACCTGGCATAACCAGCATCAAGGTCTTGGCGTTACAATCAAGAATAGCATGATGGGATGAAAACACTCCATTTCCAAGATAATATCAAAGTCAACCATACCATGTAATAATAAATCCGCTCTGGTCTCAAAACCACAAATAATAACCAAACATGACCGATAAATGCGGTCCACAACAAGAGAATCTCCCACGCGAGCAGAAATATAGACAGGCGAGCTCAAAGACTCTCATGCTATACCCAAATGTGAAGCAAAATAAGAAGACACGTAAGAATAGGTAGAACTTGGATCGAATAAATTGATGCCTCTCTGTGACTAACCAATATAATAAATGTAATGACAGAATCAGATACAACAGCCATGGTGCGAGAAGGAATAGCATAATATCTAGCCCGTCCCCTCCCTTGTGGGTGACCTTTATCTCCCCGATCACTGCCCCTGGCCGACTGGGCAGATGAGGTGGAAGCTGGAGCTGTTATCATGGCCTGAGAACTCTAAGAAGCACACTATGGCTGAGCAAACTATTAAGATGCACACCTAAAAAGTCTAGGGCCGTCCCTAACCACATAAAGTGTATCTCCACACTCAAAACAAGCTCTACGAGGACGCGACGACTGTGACTGGCTAGGAACAGGTTTGCTGGACTGACCCCTGGAAGTACCTCGCGTAGGAGGCACGCTAGAAACTCGAGGCGCATAATAAGACTCTTGAGGTATAGGTGGAGATAGAGTACTGTTGGCTGCTTGAAGAGTTAAATGACCGGGGTGACCCAAAAAACCCCTACGATGTCGGCCTACTGCTGGAGTACGGGCACCAGAGTAGTGGCCCGACTCTCGAGACCTATTGGCCTCTCTCTCCCCTTGCTCCCTGGCGGGCATACCCTCGATCCTCCTAACAATGTTTGCTACCTGCTGATAGGGGATGTCCATCTCTAACTCTCGAGCCATGCTAGATCTGATGGGTAGGGCAAGGCCCTCAATAAACCTGCAAACTCTCTCGCGGAGTGTAGCAACCAAATACGAGGCATGTGTAGCCAACCTGGTGTAGCAGATGACATACTCTAAAACTGTCATAGTACCTTGGCGTAATTGCTCAAACTTTGCATACCATGCATCCCTGAGGCTCTGGGGAACAAACTCTCTCAGAAACATATCCGAAAATTGGGTCCAAGTCAATAAAGCAGCCTCGCCCGGAGTGTCTATCTCATAAGTGCGCCACAAATCATAGGCGCCACCCTGAAGCTAAAAAGAGGCAAAGAAAATCCTGCTGGACTCTACTATACCCATAGTGCGAAGGATACGATGACACTTCTCTAGAAATCCCAAGGCATCCTCCGATGCTAGACCGCTGAACACATGAGGCTTTTATTTCTTAAACTTCTCAAGCCTCAGCTGCTCGTCCTCTGATACAACTGACCCACCCTCGGGCTGAACTGGCACTGCAGGCGGCACATTAGTGATCTCTTGGACCTGCTCCATATTGTCATGCCCCAAATTTGAGGGACATGACCATCACTTGATCGGGTATCCCCAATAAATCTGACCTAGCTGCATTTCCTATCCGACGTGTTACCCCCATGTTTTCATTGCTCAATAATCAAAGGAAAAGTCCATTTATAATTAAAACACATTTTTAAAAAACATACATAGTCACTTAATGAGGTTTTAAACTTGCATATCCCAATATAAAAAATACATATTTACATAAGTTCGCAACAGACATTTACTGTCTACGGAGCCTCTAAGGAATACAAAAGGATGATACAATACTCGGCGGTAGCAAGGCTCTGGCTATACCTTACACAAAAAACCAAAACAAGTCTCCGAAATCAAAAGCAGCATGAGCCACGCATGGCCCTGAGAGGAAAGGGGCTCACTAATACATCTGACGGAAAGTGAAGGGAAGCTACTGTTGGTTGACTGGAGTACCTGTTATGGATCAACCTACAATCATAACACAAATGTACTGCCCCTGCAAAAGGGACGTCAGTAGATTTGAATTGTACTGGTATGTATGAACAAGCCTTGCTCTAAGTAAACCCAAACCATACACAAGTAGCAAGCAATAGTAGAAACAACAATCGAATACATATTTAAGGAAAAATCAAGCCAAGCAAGTTTATAATATCTCCTTATTCCCCTTCAACGTTGTCACATTAATGATTTCACAAACTTTCTCATTTTTTCATTTAAATACTTTGTCCCAAGTAAAATCAAACCATATGCAAGTAGAAAACAGTAATAGAAGCAGAACCAAACACATATGTAAGGAACAATCAAGTCAAATAAGTTTATAAACTCTCATTTTACTCTTCAACATTTCCACATCAATGATTTCACAATTTGCTCATATTTTCATTTCAACAGTGATTTCGATCACTTTTCCACCCTTATCACCACAATCCACACCTTATAACTTCATGTTGTGGCGCGCAACCCAATCCCACTTTACAGTTACAATTCACTAACAACACAATAACAATCAACAATTCACAAAGACTAACAACAACAGTTCTTAAAAACAACCACAACAATTTACAAGTATTTCCATAACGGTCAATACCATTTACCATCATTTTCAAAAACTCATATGCAATTTAAGTCACCACAATAATTACCCACAACAAGCCAAACGTGTTATTTCCATAGTTTTTTCAATTGCATCATTTATCCTTCCTTTATTTGTTTCTCGGCTCTTACCACATATACATTCACAATCATGCATTTCGTTTGTTGTTAATTACTTACACCATTATATCGGGAGAATTAACCACAACATTTAAATCAAACCAGTCACAAGAATCTTACAAGTATTCCATATGGATATCACATACAAAGCATTTGCACACCAAACAAGGCGATTTTACAAAGATCAAAGTTATCCATATATACCTCATTTAAGCTTTCCTTAAGTTACTATGATGTTTCGGAGATTCTAGCAATCCCAATATACTTGAGACATAACAAAATCAACACAAATTAGGAAGGTATCCATGGTTTCAGCTCATTGGAGCATTTTATCAAACACTAGTTGAGCATCTTGATTTTTAACTCTCTTTTACAAGATTTCCTTCATTCCCAACCCAATCTTTACCTATTTATGTTCATCAATCTTCTCACAACACCATTTGCACATGCATGTATACATAATACTATTACCCCAAGAATCATACCCCAATGACCCATCTCAAAATCTCTACAATACCAACACAACTTAGGTTAGGCAAATATGGCTCCCAATCTCCATCCCATGAGTTCTAATGTATGTATCATATATGAATAATCACCATAGAGTAGTTAGAGACGATAGGCATACCTCTTGTAGTAAAAATTTTAAGAATCCCCACTTGTGGTGTTATTGAGGAATTCAAGGATTTGAAGAAAAGTCTAAGGATTTTTGAAGATTAATCCTTGTTAGTATAAGCGTTTAGGATTAGAAATCAACTCAAAGTACTCCAAAAACCTTACCTTGGATCATAGGGATGAAGTTTGAGATAAAAGTCCCTTAAGGGAGCAAGCCCTTTCCCCAAATATGACTTAGGAACTCTCTAGACCCGGTATTGGGGTATTTAGGGGCCTGCTACTAATGCGCGCTAATGGCCGCACTAGGGAGGCAGAATGAAACTCAATTAGTGCTTCCGCGCTAGTGCGCGCGCTAAGGTCGCGGTACTAATGCAAACCCAGTACAATGGTCATAACATTCTGCATACACCTCCAAATGATAAACGGTTTGTTGCGTTGAAAATTACACTCAAAAGGCTTTAATTTCATAGGTCGTTCATTAAACAAATACATATATAACTAGAGATATTATTGTCCAAAATAAGATCTTGTGCGCACTCATTTATAACTTTCGTCTATAATAAAATTTTCCAACTTGGCTTAGACTTAGGACCCTCTTTAGAACCCAATTCACTTCTAATATGACTTATACGCTTATTAACATATCCAATTGACATATATTATATCATAGATCTTTATTTGCATGCAAGATAAAATATTTTGCCTACCTTGGCACCACGAAAACTTTGGTTACTTGGTGAAATTTTATTTTCGGGGGCCTTACATTCTCCTTCCCTTAGGATCATTTGTCCTCGAATGACGATTTTTAAAATAGTAGGTTTTGCAAAGAACAAAAACATGATATACAAGATCCAAAATTTTTCACTAACTCCCCTATTTTTAGAAAATTTCTCCAGAGTTTCCTTGGTAACTTGGAAATATCTACCTGTCAGATAGCGCACGAAACATATTTCCAAGAAACCACTACACAACTCCTATCATCCCTACAACTGGTATGGTGCTCATTTCCTCAACACTTGCATATATTCAATCATTTCACACATTTTTGCACATAGCTTGGTCACTTCGATGAGTCCCATACAGTTCAACCAATACATTGTACACATTTCAATTAATCATTACCAATCTATACTACCATTACTCATTCACTTGTAACCAGAGTTCTTACAAAACATTAATTTACCAAAAAGGGTTTGTACATGACTCAAATAATTACAACACATATAATTCTTGCGCAACTTGAGGAGTTACAATAGTAAAGCAGTTAGGGGAGATATGGGGTGTCTTTGCACCAAATGTAACACAACATTAGTTTTCCTAGAGATAAGGGTTCACACAATTACCACTAGACTTGTTCAAACATATGGGGATATTTTTCTTTGATTTCATCTTCCATTTCTCATGTGGCTTCCTCAACTCAATAACGCACCACAATATTTATATATCAATGACAAGAACCTCTGCATTACATACAGTACTCTATCACGATGATACCTAGGCATGGACCACCTATTTTTAAATCATAACACCCATAAGGTACCTTTCAAATCAAAACCAACTGCTATGCAATAAAGAGAGAATATTTTATTTCCACAATCACTCTCGGCCTTCAATGGCCTCTTATATTTACAGACTTCACCAGAACACATTCAGATGAACAATTTCGACCCCTAAACTTACTTAACGAGGATAACAAGTAGATATCTCACATAATCTAACTATCAACTAACTTCACCTTCAATAATTTCCACCGGAGTGATACACAATTGATATCCACTTACTTTCTTGGACATAGACATGTGAATCTACAAAATATATGGCAAACAATGATGGGGACACTTCAAACTCCTAGTGCGTCGTAAAGTGGAATAGACTTATGCAAACTTTATTATCATCTCACATAACATCTTCAGGGGAAATATTGAGAATAGCCTGCTCACCCTCCAAACTCCAAGTCTCTAGGCGAACGCTCACACTAAACCCTTGATGTTCCTCAACTATTACTCTAAGATGTTCTATCATAAGCTGACCATAAAACAACATGTCAAACAAATATGTGATCACAGTGTGAAGCTTCATCTTTGACTCATGTGAATTTACAATACCCAATGGATCAAATACAATGAGGAACAACATAGTTCAGGATCATGCTAGAGTTATTCAGGTATCCATGAATGCACTAAGTCGAGTACATTCTGAGGTTATATGCTAAGGGTCACGAAAGTTACAACCAACAACGCTGACATGGTTAATCGCTATGGCGACATCAATAGATGTGGCACAGGGGTAAGTGGTACATTCGAAATAGGAATCATTAAGGAGGAATATTCAAATATATGTCCCAGTCATTTCCTAGGGTGAAGGAAAATCCTTTTATCAAGAATAAGAATACTCTAGCACATTTGTGATCGGGGTTTCAAAATACTTGAAATTGAATGACACTCTTAGCGTCTTCTGACACACGGCATCTATGTCATACGTCCATGAGGATGAAAAGAAGTTGTACACTTATGAGATCATTATATTCTCCAACAACATAACCCGCCATGACAGTTGATTCTACATGAGAGAACTAAATATATGACAACTTACTCTTTCAAATCAATATGCTCATGATATGTGCAAAAATATGAAGGCATATAACCTCACTCTTTCATGAGTAAAACCACGAAGCTAGGATAACTAAATGTTGGGACGAAAACATGTATTGGTTAGAGGAATTTTTAATGGTTAACATGTCACTGCGGGGTGATAGACAAATGACACGCTTATCCACCAAAGGAGGTGGAATACCAAGGGTATAAAAACTCCCCTCACATGACAATGAAATAGTCAATTATTCTAGAAGTCGAGTGAGAAAGAAATCCCCATAACCCATACAATCCGACCCATTAAAGACTTTGGAAACAGGTATACACTTTGGTTGGAATTATGGCAATTTAATCTCGAACTTTAAGGAAAAATTATTACTTTTTGTTTTTGAAATATAAGGGGCAAGCCCTCATAGTACTAGAAGATCGTCAACAATGACAAGAAAGTACTATAAACTATTACGAGTTGGTACGAAAGAAGGCCTCAAAGTGCCACATGGATAAGTTCGAATGAATGAGACATCTTAATTCAATTATCAAGGAAAAGTAACCTAGTTTATCTAGTCACATGGATAAGAAGAGCTGGTAAATGATTGTTAGAAGAACATCTACAAAGAGTATCAGCAATATTTATTTATTCAAACTAAAGGAATATGTCCCTTTCCTTAATGCTACTAGACTTTCTCTTTAATGCCATGAAACTTAAATGAGTTTTACAATGAGAGTTACCAGATGAAAGAGATAGTAGGGCAGCAAAACTTATGAGAACCATTTGGAACCAACAAGCTTAAACTAAGTCGAAGATATTTGAAGTCCACAGTAAAGGGGGATTCACCTACTTTCAGTGTCCTTTTTATAAAAAAGGTACTTGTAGAGTATAAAAATTAGGGGAATTTAATCGAATCGTACAGTTGGATGAGTGGTCAAGACATTGAGATAGTATCACACTGAAGATTACAGGTAAATAACACACCATGCTAGACAAATGAAAAGAAAGTGAAATAGCCTTATAGAGGTAACCTTTACATTGTATCCACTAGGAAATGAGGTAATATAAAACGATTACGAGAAGCTACACATTTCATTTGAAGATCTCTGTATGAAGTCACATGATGAATAACTCTAGAGTTATAAAATCCAATTATGTTTAGCAACTCTACTTCTTAATGAAGCACTACAACGCACTTCTACATAACAAGCCATTGCAAAGAACATGGGTAGATGCAATAAGACTTAACGGAGAGAAAGGCTTTGACATATGAATGTGTTACTCGGTGTATTTCTCCTTTGTCAACCAAAAACCTGAAGGCAAGAGTTACACTGATAAGCAGATCGTTGGACTAGCACAAGTGTGGATAATCCATTATCGGAAAGAGGTCATTCAATTTAAGTAATTGCGGCATGCTATCAACCCTTGATGAACTTGAAGTGATATGAGAACCTAATGAGATAGTATAGAATAATCATGAAGAGTTTGCAGATATTCATAATGAGTTCCTCGGGGATTTTAACTTGAGAATTACTCATGTGCTAATGAAATATAGAAGAATATGAGAAACATGCGTTGTTCTATAATAACCCCCAAAGGTGTTCTTCGTCTTGAGGAGAGACTAGTAAGGGTCCTTACGAGACAGAAGTTGTCACAACAACTCATAGAAGGATATGTTCTCTCATGGTTATCGAACAAGTGTGGGGTAAATAGGACAATGAATTCAGTAACTAAAGAACACAATGAACACATGTTATGGAGGTGTAAGGAGAAAGCAAACATTTATTATGAGCTGGAAATGCTTCTGATATATCTAAAATATACGACCATGGCACGAGCAACCATAATACTAGGACAAAGTGAGCTACTTAACGCGGAATGTCCCAAGTTTAACAAAAGTTATGCCAACACATGATCTACCTATGACGTGGTTGCGAGGATCTCAATTTTATTTTCAGAGAAACTTTATGCACACGGTGACCATTTTGATTGACATGTACTTAAGTGAGGTTTTCAGGTACGCTCTTATGTTACCTGGCACAGAGAAGCTTTCATGGTGATGTTCGCAAGGGAGTAGATTGAGTGTTCAAACCATATAAGACATATACACAAAAAAGAGTGACTCGAGAAGAATCATATCACTTGAATACTTGGCATGGAACTTGACACCATATAGGTAAACTTTACGATGGTGCAGGTACAGGCACAAACGAGTAGATTTTGTCCATTTA
Source organism: Nicotiana benthamiana (assembly GCA_034376525.1). Classification (NCBI taxonomy): domain Eukaryota; kingdom Viridiplantae; phylum Streptophyta; class Magnoliopsida; order Solanales; family Solanaceae; genus Nicotiana; species Nicotiana benthamiana. Next base: position 7,719,773 of record CM067331.1, on the reverse strand, counting down.
AATAACAAGATTCTGTAAGCAATTCATCAGACATAGTCCTTTGGTGAGAATTTAGGAGAAGCAAGTGGGAAATATTAATCCTAAAGTTACAACTCAATTAAAGGGCATAATAATAGGACTTAATTCCAGAAGAATGTAAATAAGAACATTCATAATAGAGTGGATTCACGAATAGTGCGTCTCGTTCAAAGAGTCGTTACACGCAATGTTTTGTTATTCAACTCATTGTTAATACCATGGTCATGAGGACTCTTCAATATGGACAAACATATACAATAGCTTAATGGATACCCCTCGACTCCACATCCCTCACGTACGTAGGTAACATATTGATATACTACATGATCTGATGGTGCAGAGACATCAATATGGATAAGGACACTCCCCTCTTACCGATATGATTTACCAATCCATCAACAACTCAATACATTCTCCTAACAAGTCCATAGGCAATCAACTCTCACTCAATGGTGGGATCAATCCCTCCTTATATGCTTGAAATTCGCGGATTATGGCATCGAGTTTACCAATATTAAGAATAAGACTTAGAGAGAAAATCAACTCCCAAATTTGGGCTCTATCGCACGATTGGAGTATCAAAGAAGGGTGAAATACCTAAATGTCTGAATAGCCTTCAATTTATAAATGTGGTCGACAACACACCTATAAGAAGGACTCTACTCCAGATGGCTCCGAGACATCCTAGGACACTTCAAAACCTTAGGCTCTGATACCAAGTTTGTCATGCCCCAAATTCGAGGGGCATGACCGACACTCGACCGGGTATCCCAGTCAAGCGGACCTAGGTTCATTTCCTATCCCACGTGTTACCCCCGCCTTTTTACTACTCAATAATCAAAAGTATTTTCCATTTATAATTAAAACACCTTTTTACAAAATTTGCATAGTCACTTAATGGGGTTTACAACTTGCATCGCCCAATATGAAAAATACATATTTACATAAGTTCGCACACCCACATTTACTGTCTATAGATCCTCTAAGGAATACAGAAGGATGATAGAATACTTTCCGGTAACAAGGCTCCGGCTATACCTTACATCAAAAACCAAAACAAGTCTCCGAAATAAAAAGCGGCATAATCCACGCAAGGCCCCGAGAGGAAGGGGGCTCACTAATACATTTGACAGAAAGTGAATGCGAGCTACGGTCGGTGGACTAGAGTACCTGGTATGGATCCACCTACAATCATAACACAAATGTAGCCCTTCCCCCCTAGCAAGAGGGACGTCAATACAATTTAATTGTACTTGTCTGTATGAACAAACCTTGCCCTATGTAAACTCAAACCATACAAAACTAGAAAGCAAGAATATAATCAACGATCAAATACACATTTCTAGAAGAATCAAGCCAAGTAAGTTTACAGTCTCTCCTTATTCCCCTTCAACATTGTCACATCAATGATCTCACAAACTTTCTTATATTTTCATTTGAATACTTTGCCCCAAGTAAAATCAAACCATATGCAAGTAGAAAACAGCAATAGAAGTAACAACCAAACACACATGTAAGGTACAATCAAGCCAAACAAGTTTACAAACTCTCCTTTTATCCATTCAACATTTCCACATCAATGATTCCACAATTTTCTCATATTTTCATTTAACAGTGATTTCGATCACTTTTCCACCCTTATTACTTCGACAACCTTTATTACCTCGGCTACCCTTATCAGCACAACCCACACCTTATAACTTTGTGTAGCGGCGCACAACCTGATCCCACCATACAATTACAATTCACAAACAACACAACGACAATCAACAATTCACAAAGATCAACAACAACGGTTCTTAAGAACAACGACAACAATTTACAAGTATTTCCATTACTGTCAATATCATTTACTATCATTTTCAACATTTCATATGCAATTTAAGTGACAACAATAATTACCCACAACAAGCTAAACATGGTATTACCACAGTTGTTTCAATTGCATCATTTACGATTCCTTCCATCATTTATTTCTCAGCTCTTACTACATTACTCTTTCACAATCATGCATTTCGTTTATTACCAATTACTTGCAAAATTATACCGAGAGAATAAACCACAACCCTTATCAAACCAATCATAAGAATTTCACAGATAGTCCACATAAATATCACATACCAAGCATTTGCGCACCAAACAAGGCGATTTTACAAAGATCAGAGTTATCCATACACACCACGTTTAAGCATTCCTTAAGTTACTAAGACTTTTAATAAATTCTAGGAATCCCAATCTACTTGAGACAAGACAAATTAACACAAATTATGAAGGTATTCATGGTTTCACCATATTGGAGCATTTTATCAAACACTAGTGGAGCATCTTGATTTTTACCTCTCTTTTACAAGATTTCATTCATTCCCCAGCCCAATCTTTACCTATTTATGTTCATCAATCTTCTCACAACCCTATTTGCTCATGCATGTATTCATAATACAATTACCCCAAGAAATCATACCCCAAAGACCCATCTCACAATCGCTACAATACCAACACAATCTAGTTTAGGCATCTATTTCTCCCATTCACCATCCCATGAGTTCTAATGTATATATCATACATGAATAATCACCATAGAGTAGCTAGAGATGATAGACATACCTCTTGTAGTAAGAATTTTAAGATTCCCCACTTGTGGTGTTCGTGATGAATTTAAGGATTTGATGGAAAATCTAAGGATTTTGAAGATCAATTCTTGTTAATATAAGTGTTTTGGAGTGGAAATCAGCTAAAAGTACGCCAAAAACCTTTCCTTGGATCATAGGGATGATGTTTGGGACAAAATCCCCTTAAGAGAGCAAGCCCTTAACCCAAAAATGACTTGGGAACTCTCTAGACCCGGTCTTGGGGTAATTAGGGGCCTGCTACTAGCGCTCCCGTGCTAATGGCCGTGCCAAGTCCGCTCTATGGAGGCAGAATGAAACTTAATTAGCGCTCCTCCGCTAAGATCGCGCTACTGACGCATACCCAGTAAAATGATCATAACTTTGTGCATACAGCTCCAAATGATGAATGGTTCCTTACGTTGAAAACTAGACTCAAAGGGATTTAATTTATTAGATTTCCATCATTAAAATCCTTATATAGCTGGAGATATGATTTTCCAAAGTGAGGTCTTGTGCGCACTCATTTATAACTTTCGTCAACAATAAACTTTTCCAACATCGATTAGACTTAGGCCCCTCCTAAGAACCTAATTTACTTCTAATATGAATTGTACGCTTATTAACATAGCCAATTGATATCCATTATATCCTAGATCCTCATTTGCACGCAAGATAAAATATTTTGCCTACCTTGGCACCACGAAAATGTAGGTTACTTAGTGAGTGCGGGGTGCGCGCATCTAGTCCCCTCCCCCGGACTGGGATGCAGCTGCAACAATGGGAAGTGACCCCGCCTGAGCCAAGGTGGTGTACATAGATACGAACTGAGATAAGGTCTCGTGAAGGGCTGGTGTAGTTGTGCCGCCATGCGTGTTGGGTGCCTGAACTCCGATTGGATCAGCAGGCGCTACCTTAGCGGCATCTCGCACAGGTGCTCTGGATGCACTACGTGTGTATCCACCGCCTCTGCCCCAGCCCCGGCCCCGGCCTCGGAAGGCTTCAGCAGGGGGCGCAGGTGCATAATCATCCCGAGTAGCACGCATCCTTGCTATCTGTTAAAGAATAAACGACAGAAGTTTTAGAATCGATGTCAAAATATAGCATGACAAGGAATTTAATGAAGTGAATATTTTTCCTAAACAGTTACATAGCCTCTCGTAATTAGTACAAACGTCTCCGTACTAATCAGCGAGATTTTATTAAACTAGACTGTGTTCAGTGACTCCTACGAACCTAGAGCTCTGATACTAACTTGTCACGATCCTAGTCCACAAGTCGTGAACACGTCATGACGGCACCCAGTCACTATGACTAGGTAAGCCTACCGATGCAGAAATAACAATGTTTGCGGAATAATAATTTAAAACTAAAATAACTTAAATAATGTATATAATTTTTCGATTGTGACATACGCTTCAACATCACGAATTATAAAGAAAAATCCCAAAACCCAGAAACTCAAGGCAACACAGGCTATAAAAAAAGTAGATAATACGGCTCTAACATCCAGAAATGTCTACATCAATGAAAAATTGGATAGGAACTAGCTAAGCTACATGATAGAATTAAAGGGAGACTCCTCGGTCTGCGGATGCAGCAGATATACCTCAAGTCTTTAAGAACTCTCCTGAATAACTAGTAGTGTGTTGAGCGGAGGTACCTGGATCTGCACATGAAATAACATGTGCACAAGAGGCGTGAGTACACCACAACAGTACTCAGTAAGTGCCAAGCCAAACCTCGGTCTGGTAGTAATGAGAAAGGTCAGGGCCCTACTGAGGTAAATAATCATATTAATGTTATGCAGCAGGAAAACAGGTAACTTATAGAAATGCAAGGAAATAAGATAGAATCTAAAAGTCAAAAACAAACAACCAAAATAAGGAATAAGCATGGAGAAGTACAACTCAATATCAATGATGCTATGAGGATCTCCCAGGATACCGTCCTGTAGCCCTTTTCTCAACTGTCCAGTGGATCTCCCGGGATACCATCCCGTAGTCAAACTTTCAATGTGTAGGGGGATCTGTCGGGAATCGAGCCCGCAGTACAAAATAAACAAACAAGGGGGAGCTACCGGAATCCCACATCTGTAGTCTCAATGTAAGTGCGCAATCACAACCAAGGATATCAAGAAATTTCAAGTATAAAACCCAACAGATTGGTAGTACTAGTTTAGTATGCTTCACGTAGTACAATTTAGGAAAATTGAGCAAATAAGCAGTTAAATCTAACAAATCATGTTTTATAACTAACACAGGTTAAACTTGCATTTAGAATAGTCAAGTAAGCAAGAAAGCACAGTCTAAAAATATTTCAAGTAAAACGTATTTCAACAATTACCTCAAGTACACGCTCGTCACTTCACGTACCTGGTATTTAAAACAGCAATTAATATATCTTAAGGGGAGAGGGCTCCACACAAAGTTAGACAAGCCACTTACCTCGAACCTGTAGAAAGAAAACTAAGGAACCAAGCCTTTGCCACGAGTATCCGATTGTGAATGATCAAAATCTATTTAATTTAATTACATAATTTAAATAACATCCCAAGCAACTGATTTCGCTATTAAATTTAAAGCTAAGGCGCAAAATAGGTAAAATAACCAAAATGCCCCTCAGGACAACATCTCGAAATGGAATAATTATTACATTTTCAGAACCCTCGGACTCTCTTGAGTCTAATCATATAAAAGTCTCCCAAATCAGAGGTCAATTGGCCGCTCAAAACTCAATAATTAGGTCCATGAAGTACCTTCCAGTTTTCCCCAATTTTGACCTTGAATTTGAATTCTAATGGTGGATTTAACTATATATTGATGGAATACAACTAAATAGGGTCAAGAAAATATTACCAGTGATCTTCTCTTCAAAATCCACTCAAAATCTCTTTCTCTAGAGCTCCCAATTGGTTTTTCTAACTTTTGAATTAACCCTTGGATTATCCCCTTTTTAGAACAGTAATTTCCGCTTCTGCGGAAGCGGTCCGGCTTATGTAAAACTATGGCTGTTTCTGTGCGTTCATTAAATACCTAGCCTTCCGCTTCTGCTGTCTCAACCTCGTAGAAGCAATTCTGCTTATGCGAAAATCCTCCCGCTTTTGCGGTTCCTGTCCAAATGTCCAAACTTTGCTTCTACTGTTTCCAAGTCGCATCTGCAGTTCCCAAACTGCAGAAGCAAAAATACCAGAAGGCAGCAGCTGCAACTCTAAAATTTGCCTGTTGAGCATCCGAAACACACCTGAGGCCCCCAAGACCTAAACCAAAAGAACCAATACATCTATACCTTATTGAAAACTGTATTAATCCGTAAACACCTAAAACAACACGGAAAACTCGATTAAATTGAAGATTCAAGCCTAAGAACTTCTAATTTCTTCTAAATACGCTTTCGATCAAAACCTATCCAAAACGCTTCTGAATGACCTGAAATTTTGCACGCACATCCCAAATAACACAACGAAGCTACTGCAAATTTCGGATTTCCATTTTGACCCTTCGATTAAAAACTCACTATAGGACCAGAAACTTTAAAAATTCGAACTTCGGCAATTCAAGCCTAAACGAGCTATGGACTTCCAAAATACATTCTGAACATGCTCCCAACCCCGAAATCACTACTGGAGCTAATAGAACCAGCGGTCTTGATTTCGAGGTCATCTTCATACTATTCCAACTATGGACCACTTTCCAACACATAAGCTTTCAGTTAGGGACTAAGTGTGACAAAACACTCCGAATCCTAATACCGAATGTCCCGGAAAACCAAAATAGCAGAAATAGACATAGGGGAAATAGTAAATGGGGAATCAGGGCGTAAATTCAAATAATGATCAGTCGGGTCGTAATAGAACTGAAGGAAAAGAAGATTATCCTCAATAACCTCAACTTTTGAAAATAGATAATCCAAAGTCATACAAGAATCAAAAGGTCTAATTTTCTCTCAAATGAGTTTCTGCTCTCAAAATACGCTAGTTGTCTCAAAGAAATATGCCTTAGGCTATTAAAAGACTCAATGGGGGAAAATAGGAAAAGCCTTAAAGTTAATTCCGTAAAGAAAACACGTCATAGACATGTGGTGCAACACACCTGGCACCTAGGGCATGAAACAGGGTGTGCAGAGACTCCAGCCAGTTTGTCTCGCTCTCCATCAAGTTGCGTGGCAACGCAACATGTCATAGATTGCTGTGGATTTTCTTGAGCTAAGCTTAGACATATTCATAAGAGAGAAGAGAGATTGACAAAAAGGGGAATTATTGTATTGAAGAAAGAAGCTACAGTTCACGGTATTAATACATTGTTCTAACCGCCTAAACTAACTAATCCACAAATTATATAATTACACTCTACCCTATAACTACTTAACTAACCTTGTGGCTATATCCTTAATACTCCCATCAAGCTGTGTATTGTGAATAAGTTGTACACTTTCAACCTGGATAGTAGGAAATCACATTGTGCCTTCACCAGTCCTTTGGTTAGTACATCTTTTATCTACAGGTTTGTAGAAACATGTGCAGTCTGAAATAATCCATCCTAAATCTATTCTCGAATAAATGGCAGTCAATATCGATATGTTTGGTTCTTTCATGATATATGGGATTTGTAGCAATCTGAATAGTCACTTACTTTCATGATATAGTTTCACTGGAAGCTTCAAGTCTACATTAAATAATTTAGACAACCCTGTTAACCAGACTACTTCAGCTATTGCATTGGACATACTTCTGCACTCAGCTTCCGCATAGCTCCTTGACACTGTATTTTTTTTCTTGGACTTCTAGGAGATAAGAGAGTCACACAGCTTTATTACAAACCCACTCACTGACCTTCTAGTCACTAGACTAGTGGCCCAATCTGCATCACAATATACTGTGAGTTGGTCAGAATATTGAGATGATAGAAGAATCCCGAGCCCAGGTACATTCTTTAAGTAACTTACCACCCTCAATGCTCCTTCCATATGTTACTTCATTGGCTTGTGAATGAATTGGCTTTAATTATACACAACATAACTGTTGTTTGGCCTTGTCATGGTAAGGTACAACAACTTCCTAACTAATTTTCAATAGTTGCTTGGATCACTAAGTAATTCATCAGCATCTAGATTTCCATGTACATTGGCTTGATCATACTCTGTATCGGTGAGCTTATGGCTTGTGTCTAGAGGTGTGCAGGCTTGTTTAGAACCTACAAGCCCAAGTGTGAAAATGAGATCAAGTGTGATCTTCCTTTTGACAAACCAATATGCCATGTCTTCTTCTTGCAACTTTAAGACCAAGGAAGTTTCTTATCTCCGCTAGGTCTTTGATCGTGAAGTGACATTGAAGCAAAACTTTGGCAACCTGAATTAACTGAGAAGATTTTCTTGTGATTAAGATATCATCTGCATAGATCATGATAATTACCAAATCAGAGCCATACCTCTTACTGAAGAGGGAATAGCCATGATGACACTGTACAAAACCTAAGGATGAGAGGGCGTCACTAAGCTTCAAGTTTCATTGCCTAGAGGCCTACTTGAGCCCATAAAAGGACTTCTGAAGCTTGCATAATCTAGGAAGATCAACCTCACCTAGAAGACCAGGGGTGGAATCATATACAATTCTTCCAGCAAATCACCTTGAAGAAAGGCATTGAAGACATTGGTGCAACTTCGATCCTTGCATAGCAGCTAAAGATAGAATAGTCCTTACTGTGACCATTTTCACCACAGGTGAGAAGGTATTTTCATGATCAAGAACCTCATCTTGTCAGTAACCTTTTTCCACTAAGCAATCTTTATACCTTTCCACCTCACCGTTGGCATTGTACTTCACCTTAAACACCCATTTACACCCTATTGCTCTTTTATCAGTTGGCGAGGGAACTAAGTTCTATGTGTGGTTGTCTTGTAGAGCCTATAACTCTACATCCATTGTTGAAATCCACTTGGGATCTCGAAGGTAATCAGCATAGGAAGTTGTTTTGTAAAAGCTGAAAAAGAGTAAAAGTGCCTTGAATTAAGGCGGATACAATAAAGCATAAGACATGTATGCAGACATGGGATAATAAGAACCCAAAGCAGTAGAAAGACCAGATTTTTGCAGTCCATGAACAATATCGTTCAACCAGGTGGTTTGGGTCCTAGTAGACTTCCTTAGTTCCTCTTCTGTAAAATCATGTAATGGAGCTATAGTTGGCTGTGGCATCATTGCTGCACAAGGTGATATGAGGTGAGGCTGTTGCAGAGTCTCAGAAGAAGTAGCAGCTGAGGATGCCTTGGGATAAGGTAGAGGTTCTACTACTTAATCAAGAGCTATATCTGAAACTTCAAAGGCAGAATCAATGAGGAAAGCATTATCGGCATTAACAAGCTGCTCAACATTAGTCCTGCTACTTGTGGAAGTTGTAGTGTTCAATGGAAAAGTGTATTCCTTGAAAGATACATCTTGCTCACAAAAACTACTTGTTAGTAAGACTATATAGCCTATAACCTATTTGAGAGGATGAATATCATATATGCACTGCTGGTTCTGCTCTAGCTCTAAATTTGTTAGTTTTATCAATGATAGTAGCATAGAATAGGCTTCCTAGAAACCTGAGATGCTGCATTCTAGGTGGTCGACCATAGAACTTTTCAAAGGGATACTCTCGTGCTAATTATGTATATGGGATTCTATTAATCAGATATAATGCATTGTGTACAAAAAATCCCCAAAATCTTAGTGGAATGCTTCCCTGAAACTTGATGTCTCTAGCAACCTTAAGAATCTCTCTGTGTTTTCTTTTTACAACTCCATTCATCTTGTATGTGTAGACACATGAACTTTGATGAACCACACATGCATTCGTAACTACATCTGCACAATGAGAATTAAAGAACTCTATTCCATTGTCTGTTTTGAACACCTTTATTGTACTATTAAACTAAGTTTTCACAAGAGTCAAGAAGTCTTTTATTACAGTAGGTACAATACTTTTATGTTTGAGCCAAAATGTCCAGCCCATTCTACTATAGTCATCTACTAAAGCGAGAAAAAATCTATTCCCATCATAGTTAGAGGTTTTATAAGGACCCCATACATCACCATGTATCAAATCAATTGCTTTAGAAGCCTTACTATTACTTTGTGGAAAAGAAAATCTTGTCTCTTTTGCCACGGATAAATAGGACATACATTATTACTATGCAACCTATTATGTTTTATTATGTGCATCTGCTATAGAACCTAGTGTGAAATGTGCCCAAGTCTTCTCTGCCATAGCCCTTATTCATTTGTCACACATAGTGCTACTGAGGCTTGAATCATATCTCTATGTGAGGCCAATAATATAAATCTCCCTTAAGCCAACTAGTCCCCTTCACCTTTCCGGTGTGAAGGTCCTGCATCAGGCAAAAATTAGGAAAGAACAATACAACAGTTTAGCTCCCTAGTTAGTTTTGACACTGACAGTAAGTTGTATTTAAAACCTGGGAAGCAAAGAACATTGTGTATAATCCCTTGATCTAATTCAGAACTTCCAACACAAGAGATGGCCAAGCTATCTCTATTTGGCAAATGAACTTTTCCACCTATACTTTTAGACTACTCTTTAGGTTTAGAAATTATTTTACTGTTAGGCTCCATGTGATCTGTTTCCCCTATATCCAGTATCCACTTGCCATCATTTGCTTTATTATCAGTAGAATGAGTTACACTAATTGCATTTGCAAGTATTAGAAGGCTATTTGTACTTGCTGCATTAGCTGTTGATTCAGGTTTACTGTCCTTATGAACCATCTTCATAATTTTGTCATATAATTAGAATAAATGGTGTTGGCATCTATATGCTCAACCAAATATTTCTCTGAACCTGAAAAACTACCTGGTGATCTAGTATAACCTAGATAGGTGTAATAAACATTTGGACCAAATGGTAGTGTAGCTATTTAACCTGTGTGACCATTCCTGAATTATTTCTCATTTCTTGATGTTGTCCATAACTCCCTAATTGTGTAGAGTTACCAATGTGCTGAATTAGTCACTGGCTTTCTTTTGCCCTAGAAATTTGTTGGCTATCCAATTAATTGATAAATATTCTCTTTGTTGTGTCCTTTCATTCTATATAATTCACATTGTATATTGAAATTCTTTTTAGGTTTCTGCATTTGAGGTCCTTTAGCACTCCAAAGTGTATTAATGTCATTGCCCTCCATTAGTGAGTAGAGACTTGTCGAGATATTCCTTGACGATCCTTTCTAAGTCTCATCCTCAATAATCATGACATATTCTTGAGTTAGCCTTGATTCAGTGAATTTCATAAGAACTTTATGTATTGCCTGACTATATGTGTCATTTAGACCTCCTAAAATTGAACTAACCTCTGCTGATGCAAAAGCTCAAAATAGTCCTTCATATATCGATGAGGCGGCACAATTGCATCAAATTCACCCTATAATTCCTTCAATTTTGTAAAATATGTAGAAACAGAGTCAGTACTTTGAGATATTGTTGTAATTTCCCCTTGTATCCATAGATACTCACTTGATTGGCCTTGTCAAATCTTTCATGAAGATCCTCCCACATAGCTCGGGCATTCGGTGTATACACTATCCCACTAAGTAGATGTGGCCATATAGTATTTATAATCCATGAATGAGCCATAGCCTTACAAGATTCCCATTCCTCATGCAATGCTGCTGCAAATGAGGCCTTTGTGTGTATACCATAAACAAACCCTAGTTTTCGCTTAGCTTGAAAGGTAATCTTCATCGATATTTGCCATAAGACATAGTTCTCAGATCTTTTGAGTTAAACCGAAATTAGCACTGAGCTTGGAGTGTCTGATGGATGCACGAACAGCAGATACGTATGGTCAATTTTTTCTTTCCTTATATTTGAATCGAAGAAAATTTCAGAATTTATAGAAATCGTCTATCTTCTAATTGAGCTCTAGCTTCTGCAATCGAGTGACGAAGAGGCGTGTTTAGATCTTCTCCTTTAGCTCTGATACCATGTCGGAGGCTGGCATGGATGTGCTTGAGTTAATCAACATAGTCAGAAGAGAGAATAGAGATTGACAAAAAAAGGAATTGTTGTATTGAAGAAGGAAGCTACAGTACACAGTATTAATACACCATTATAACCGCCTAAACTAACTAATCTATGCACTACATAATTACCATCTAGACTATAATTACGTAATTATCCTTGTGTCTATATCCTTAATACAACACCTAACACTCTCCGGTGCTTGTTTCTCGCAATTGACAAGCCTCAAAATGTATGTTTTTGGTTTACAAGAATTGTCACAGTGACTATACAAATATCTTCTAGCCAATTGTTGCAGTTCATGCAACTCCCTAGCATACAGTTCTTGGACATAATTGGACTTGAAACATGTCAACATTCCACTAGAGATCAACCGCAACGTTCTCTGCTTCTCTGCACTGCTCCGGCTACCCATGATGGGTGTGTCAATTGGCGAACCGTTTTAGCATCAGGGATTACTGAGTGAAGACCAGTCCCAACCCACTATCCAAACCAACTCTTCAAGATAGCTAGTTGATGACATATGCGACCTAATCAATATTCATAATAGTCCATGTTAGAAAAATATGTTAAACGGAAGATTGGTGGCGTTGACGAAGAAATTTATATCCCTAAGGAATTTAAGCTCCCGTTTGGCAACAGATTTTGGCTTTATTTTTTCAAACTTTTTGTTTATGAAATATGATCTTGTTTTAGAAAAAAAATTTAAAAATTTTAAAGTTCTAAAAAAATTGTTTAGGATCCTTTTGGGTAATATTTTTTCTTCCACTCAAAAAAATTGAAGTTTTCTTCAAATAAAATGCATATCCAAACTCAACTTCAACTTCCAAATATTTTTTTTCAACACGAATTCAAAAATACTTTTTTCAAGTTTCAACCAAATCTATATCCCAACGTTAGCTAAGTCTTCGTTTTAAGCTCTTGGGTTTGTGATAGAATTTCTCCAGGATTTTACTAAGGTAAATGTAATCCCATGTACAGTTATAAATTTTAAGCATCCCATGAACACGATAGGAATATTTTGAGAGTTAAAGAGAAGTAAACTGTTGGCAAAATCCAGTTCGATATATGTATGTTTAGGAGGCAAAAACGGGTACTTGTAATATAAGATATTTGTTAAGATAGCTATTCATAAAAGAGACAAATTCTCTTAATAGATAATTAAAAAAGTCATTGTTTTTGTTTAATAGAATTTAGATTTATTTTCTCCTCTTTTTCGATCAATAACAACACCAACTATCCAACAGGATATTGCAGTGACCAGGAAGAACAGTGGCAGAAGCTCAAGGAAAGTTACTCACCGACCACGTTTGATTAAATCAAAGGTCAATACCGTTGGATATTGGCAAAATCAGAATTTTAAAAAATTATAAGAATATGACATCTGGAATAAAATAATTAACTAAGCTAGTGACCTGCATAGGAACGAGGGATTGTGTCAAAATTACTTTGTGGACGACGAAATTTTTGCCACGGTAATGGGGAGCCACTGTGCGACCTATATGTTTGGGGTTCGGGCTATTGAATTAGCTATTGACTGTTGTATTACAGTTAGGTGCCTACAATAGGGTTGTTCATTGAAATTTGGTATCCGAAATTCTAACCTATCCATTTAATTTCGGATTGGATCGGATTTCGGATTGTATTTATTTAAATTTCGAATTTTTGATCGGATTCGGATTGGTATATTTTAATCCAATTCGAAATCCGAAATTATTAGGTACTGTATAAATACTATACTTGAATTTCGGATAGTCAGATTTCATCTACATTTTCCTCCAAGCTATTACTTTTACAATTACTAGATTTAGCTATATTGACACCATAATACTTTCATAATGGCATAAACATAATTTTTTATAAATATATTGGCTTTTTTACAAAAAAAATAAATATATTAGTTTGCACATTGAGACATAATACGATCAAAAATTTGATCTGATCCGAACATTAAAATCCGGTCCAATCCGATATAATTCGGATCGGATTCGGATTACATTTTTCTTGGGGTTAAATGAAAGTCATGTGACCACCAACAATATCCCTAATTAATGTTGATAATCAAATCATGAATAATTAGTGCCTTTTAAAGACATTTAATACAGTTTTAAAAGTCAGTAGATGATATTTTTCTTCTAGTGATCCAATAGATGGTGTGTGTTAAGTTTACCATCATTAGAGCATAAGAAAATTATGTCCCTACATGACTTAAACGAGGAGTGGATTACTGACATCTAGTGTTGGACGGCAGAACGATGATAACATCGTTTGTTTTATATGCATTTTTATCTTTTAATAATGGTTATTTGATGTGTATTTTCACTTTAATTGATTACTTAATCATGATCAACTCATTTTAACTTCGTATAGATACAAAGTGTAAATAAGATTTTTTTCATTGGCGTGGCGTAGGCTTAGTTTGAAATAAGAAGCGGATGTCATGTTTGCTTATGAAAAATTGTGATGAATTATGGAGACTAGAGTATTTAAGTGTTTGAACTTCAATATGCACCAAGTATGACCTAGTGATTCACCAATTAAGTAAAAATCATGTGAGATTAATATTTGTCACGATCCAATTTCCGAATCCGATCGTGATGGCGCCTCTCGTAAAGACAAGGCTAGCCAACGGGACAACAACGCATCTTTTAACAATTTCTTAACATGAATGAGTCTAAAATATAAATAACATAACCACGAGTGTGGATTAAAAGTGATATAATAGGGAATCCATCCCGATACAGTCCGAAATCGGGGTGTCACAAGTCATGAGATACTATAGTGTCTACTAAAATTCTACCAAGTCTGTGACTAGGTACAAAGTTCAAAGATAACATGAATAACAAAAGATATGGGAGAAACGGAGTTGTGGACGTCAACAGCTACCTCGTCACTCCTAGTGAACGCCTGGTCTGGAAAGAATCAGCGCTCAGGAGCGAATTCTGCTTTGCCTGAATATGCACAAATGGTGCAGGGAGTAATATGATTACACTAACTCAGTGAGTAATAAAAATAAATAATGACCGAAGCATGAAATCTTATAAAGCAACAAATAACGATATCTCAAGCAGTAAAATCAGTTAAGCAGTAAAATCGTGAAGTATCAAATAATCCTCTTTTAAAATAGTTAAAGACAAATATTTTAAACAAGTAAGATATAATCAGAAACCTGCCCCATAGGCTCAATATCAAACTCTCAGTACATTATCAGCCCAGCGGGCTCAGTATCAGTCACTCAGTACAACAGCACCCCCCAGACTTACTTTTAAATCATATGGGTATCCGCGCTCACTAGTGGAGTGCAGAATCCCCTTACGCCCCAAACGCTATATCATCATAAGGCCTTAAAGGATTCTCATATTAACATAAGGTCTGGAAGCCTTCCCACATCATACTCGAGGTGTGAAATCCTCCTCACATAATACTCGAAGATTGAAAGCCTCCTCATATCACTCAACATATCCTCACACGTGGCCTCAGCCTCAATCAATCAAAAATAATCATAAACCGATTGGGCAATTGTAAAATAATAGTGCTCAGCTCAAACACCAGTTCAAATATCATTTAAATCTCAAATTGAGTAAAAATATAGATTAGTTCTTGAAACAGTGTAATTTAGTTGGATTGAGTTAAAGTTATGATTTAAATAGTGAGGAAACAGTGATGAAAGTGCACAAAGAAATTCAAATAATTGGCAATAATCCCAAGTCATAGCGAAAATAACTAGTCTATTTTAAATACGCGGTAAAACATCAATCGGGGTGGACCAAGTCACAATCCACAATAGTAAATGACCCCGATCTCACCATACAACGCGTGTCTCATCTCAATATAGCACTGCGTTGTGCAATCCGGGGTTTCAAACCCTCAGAACATCATTTAAAATCATTAATCACATCTAGCCGGCGAAAAGTCTATCTCGCTATGCCCTTTCCTCTCGAATCAATCTCCTTGCAAAAACCACAACGAGTACTTTACAATAGGCTAAGGGAACATAACCCAATCAAAACGACTAGAAAAATATCGAAATTCAAGAAATTTGAAAAATCCGAGCCCCAGGTACACTTCTCAAAACTCGGAAATATATACATCAATTGACTCCTTATCTCGCCACGAGTCTACACATATCAGAAACTCCAAAATCCGAGCTCAAATGCTCCCTCAAATTGAAATTTTTCATTAAGAAATTCAACCCCTAATTCTTCCCTTTTTAATCAAAATTCATGTGTTTAAGTGTTGATTCTTCAATTAAATGATGTTTCTAGGTAAGTTTAACCAAAACTTCTAAAACTCACATTCGATAAAAAGCCCGACCTAACCACCTCCAATTTAACAGAAATTTTGCACCGACATCACAAATCACCTAACAAAGCTACTGCGACTCTCGGAATTCCATTACGCCCCTCAGATAAAAATTCCACCTATCAACCGGATATCGCCAAAATGCTAACTTTGCCAATTCAAGCCTAATTCTACACCGAACCTCCAAAATTACTTCTGATTGCGCTCCTAAGCCTCAAGTCATCCCCCAAAGCTAACCAAATCATCTGAAATCACATCCAAGGCCCCTAACTCACAAGTCAACTTCTGGTTGACTTTTCCAAACCAACCTTCCCTTAAAGAGGCTAATTGCCCCATTTGCTACCAAATCCAATCTGAATCAATTCAAACTCACCCAACACATATATTAAATCATGAAGAAGCAATAAATGGGTAAAACGGGACATAAACACATAATACGACGAATCAGGCCGTCACATCCTGCCTAACTAAAATAAACACTCGTCCTCGAGCGAGTCAAGAAACATACCTGAAGTCTCAAATAGGTGAGGGTATCTGCTCCGCATCTACTGCTCGGTCTCCCAAGTAGCCTCCTCCACGGGCCGATCACTCCACTGTACCTTCATCGAAGCTATATCCTTTGATCTCAATTTCTGAACCTGACAACCCAAAATAGCCACTGGCTCCACACCATTGGTCAAATCATCCTCCAACTGAACTGTTCTGAAGTCCAAAACATGAGAGGTGTCCCCAACATACTTAGGGACCATAGACGCATGAATGACCGGATGTACACTCAATAAGCTGGCTGGCAAGGCAAGATTGTAAGCCACCTCTCCAATCCTCCTAAACACCTCAACAGGTCCAATGAACCGCGAACTCAACTTCCCTTTTTTTTCCAAACCTCATAACACCCATCATGGGCGAAACCTTCAGTAAAACCTTCTCATCCTCCATATAAGACACATCTCTGACCTTTCAGTTCGCATAACTCTTCTGCTGTTACTGAGCTGTGCGAAGTCTCTCCTGAATCACCTTCACTTTCTCTAAGGCATATTGGACCAAATCTGTCCCCAGCATCCTAGCCTCGTCGAGCTCAAATCAACCTATCAAAAATCCACACATCTCCCATGTAAGGCCTCATACGGCGCCATCTGAATGTTAGTCTGATAAGTGTTGTTGTAGGAAAACTCTGCAAGAGGTAGAAAATCATCCCAAGAACCTCCAAAATCAATAACACAGGCACACAACATGTCCTCTAATATCTGAATGGTACGCTCAGACTGTCCGTGTGTATGTGGATGAAATATTGTGCTCAGCGCTACCTGTGCACCCAACTCTCGCTGAATCCAAAACTGGGAAGTAAACTGAGTGCCTCTATCCGAGATAATAGAAACTGGAACCCCAGACAACCGAACAATCTCCCCAATAAAGATCCATGCCAGCCGCTCCAATGAATAAGTAGTACACACTCCAATGAAATGCGCGAACTTGGTCAGCCGATCCACAATCACGCAAATCGAATCAAACTTCTTCGAGGTCCGAGGAAGGCCACTCACAAAGTCCATAGTGACTCTCTTCCACTTCCATTCGGGATCTGCTAAAGTAGACAACCCGATCTCTGATGCTCGTAATTCACTTGCTGACAATTAAGACACCGAGCTACAAAACTCACAATATCCTTCTTCAAATCCTCCACCAGTAGTGTTGTCTCAGATCGTGATTCATCTTTGCGGCACCCGGATGGATTGAATACCGCGAACTGTTGGCCTCCTCAAGAATCAAAACCATATGCCAATCTACAATAGGCACACAAATCTGGCCCTGCATCTGCGACACACCATCATTTCCTATAGTCACATCTCTATCATCTCCGTGCCGAACTCTGTCCTTGAGGACAAGCAAATGCGAATCATCATAGAGGAACTCTCTGATGCGGTCATATAAAGAAGACCGAGGAACTACGCTCGCCAATACTCGGCAAGGCTCTGAAATATCTAACCACACCAACCGATTGGCCAAATCCTAAACATCTACTGCAATGATTCTCTCCCCAACTAGAATGTATGCCAAACTACCCATACTGACTGCCTTTCAGTCAAAGTATCGGCCGCTGTATTGGCCTTTCCCGGATGATACAAAATGGTAATATCCTAGTCCTTAAGTAACTCAAGACACCTCCGCTACCTCAAATTAAGATCTTTTTTCTTGAACAAATACCTAAGACTGCGATAACCAATGAATACCTTACAACATACTTCATATAGATAGTGCCTCCCAACTCTAAGTCATGAACAGGGTAGTTCTTCTCATGGCGTTTCAACTGACGAGAAGCATAAGCACTTACTCTGCTCTCCTGTATTAATACACAGTCAATCATGACTCTCGAAGCATCACAACAAACGGTGTAAGAACATGAAGCTGATGGCAAGACCAATACTGGAGCTGTGGTAAAAGATGTATTGAGCTTCTTAAAGCTATCCTCACACTAGTCCAACCATAAAAACGTAGCACCCTTCTGCGTCAACTTGGTTAAGGACAAGGCAATAGATGAGAAACCCTAAACGAACCGACGATAATAACCCACCAAATCGAGGAAACTACGAATCTCTGCGGCCAAGGATGGTATAGGCCAACTCTGAACTGCCTCAATATTCTTTGGATCAACCTAAATACCATTATTGGACACCACGTGTCTCAAGAAGGCCACGGAAGCCAACACTCACACTTGGAGAACTTGGTATACAGCTTCTCCTCCCTCAATCTTTGTAACTCAACTCGCAAATGCTCCGTGAGATCCTCTTGACTACGCGAGTATACCAAAATATCATCAATGAATACAATACCAAACGAATCCAAATACGGCAAAAATACACTGTTCATCAGATGCATGAACACTACCGGGGCATTGGTCAGCCCGAAATACATAACTAGAAACTCATAGTGACCATATCTAGTCCTGAAGGTAGTATTAATAATATCTGAATTCTTGATCTTCAACTGGTGATAACCATAACGGAGATCAATCTTAGAAAACACCCTCGCTCCCTGAAGCTTGTCGAATAAATCATCAATACGAGGTAGGGGATATTTTTTCTTCACTGGCACTTTGTTCAACTGCTTGTAGTCAATGAACATTCTCATTGTGCCATATTTATTCTTCATGAAGAACACAAGTGCACCCCGAGGTGACACACTCGGCCGAATAAACCCATTTTCTAGGAGTTCCTGAAGCTGATATTTCAATTCTTTTAACTCGTATGGTGCCGTATGATACGTCAAAATGGAAATGGGCTTGGTGCTCGGCACCAAGTCAATAAAAGAATTGATATCCCTGTCCAGGGGCCTACCCAGCAGGTCTGCAGGAAATATATCAGGGAAATCCCTCTCAACGGGAATAGAATATATAATGGGAGCTTCAACTCCAACATCACGCATGAAGGCCAAATATGATAGACAACCATTCCCAACCATATGTTGGGCTTTCAAGAATGATATAACCCTACTAGGGACATAGTCATTCATACCACACCATTCGATCCTCGGAACACCCAGCATAGCCAAAATGACTGTCTTTGCATGACAGTCAAGAATAGCATGACATGGAGATAACCAGTCCATGCCCAGAATAACATCAAAGTCTACCATGCTCAAAAGCAATAAATCAACTTGGGTCTCCAGACCCCCAATAGTAACTAGACAAGACCTATACACATGGTCCACAACAATAATATCGCCCACCAGGGTAGATACGTGTACAGGTAAAGCAAGACACCCTCGGGTTGTTCCGAACTGATGAGAAATATATGATGACACATAAGAGTATGTAGAACCGAGATCAAAATAAGACAGAGGCATCTCTGTGCAGACTGAAATAATACCTCTAATAACAGCGTCTGATGCAAGGGCATCTATCCTACCTAGGATAGCATAAAACCTAACTTGGTCGTCGCCGCCTGATCAGCCTGTGCCTCTGCGGCGACCTCTAGTTGACTGGCCTCCACCCCTCTCAGACTAGGCTGGTGCTGAAGAAACAGGAGCAGAAGACGAGGGTTAATCCCTCTGCTAAGACAGACTACCACGACGTCGAGAATGCTGCCTCCTTATATGGCCAAACGCGCCACACTCCTAGCAGATACCAGGTGCTGGAGAAGGGGACTGAAGGGAACCCTTCGCACTAGAATGACCAGCCGATGCACTCTGCGTAGAAGAATGGTGAGTTGAAGGGGCATGTGATGAGCTCTAAGCTGGGAGGGCACTAAGTGAAGACTAGCTCTGCTGGAACCCCTGATGACCACGACATGAAGACACCCCACAATACTGAGGACGAGCTGATTGATAAGGCCTGAAAGAAAGACATCTGCTCTGCTGAAACTAGCCCCTAGACGGGGCACCACTGAAGCTACCCGGTCTTTGAGGCCTCTTGGACTTCCTCTCCTCTCTCTACTGACGACGAACTCTCTCGATATCACGAGCAATATCGACTCCATCCTTAAAGTTATGACTCAGAATCCACTCTCGGGTCATCAAAATACGGACGAGATAGAAACATCCATCCACAAGCCTCCTAATCTTCTTCCGATCAGTCAGGACCATCCATGGAGCATAACAAGCCAACTCCAAAAATCTCACCTCATAATATGACACATTCATATCTCCTGACGAAGCCACTCAAACTCCCTCTGCAGCTCCTCCCTCTGAGACTGCGGTACCCACTTCTCTAGGAAAAGAGTGGATAACTCCTGCCAGGATAATCGGCCTACGACGCTCATAAGCCTCCCACAAAGTGAAGGCTGCTCCAGAAAACTTAAAATTAGTAAATGATACCCCGCTCGACTCCAAGATCCCTTCTGTGCGAAGCATACGTCAAAACTTGTCGAGAAAACCCTAGGCATCTTTGCCCGTAACACCACAGAAAGTAGGAGGTGAGAGCCTACTGAACCTCTCAACATGACGCTGCTCATCGTTTGGCATAGCTGGATTCACATGATCGTGAACCTGTGCAACTGGCAGAACTTGGGAAACCTGCTAAACTAGTTGTGCCTCTGGTGTCTGCATACCCTACACTACCTGCTCAGGCGTGCGAGCAGCGGGGGTCTGATTGCCTTCCCCGGCCTGTGAAGTAGCTGCTGCAATAGTGGCTGAGACTGCCTAAGCTAGGCTAGTGCAAACTGGTAGAATCTGAGTTAGGGCCCTGAATAACCGGAATCACAATAGGCACAGTTGAAAAGGTGCTACTGGAGTCTCTACCGCTGGAGTCTGATCCTGAGTCGGGGCAACTGGTGGGTCAAAAAGTGCTTCCCCTCAACTCTGCCTCGATCACGATCACGTCCACGACCTCTGGTGGCCTCAGTAGGTGGTATGGGTGGTCGTCTGCCATGTCCGGTAGCATGGGTTCTCACCATCTGCAAGAGAATAAGATAACCGAATTAAGTTCTCGGATCAACAAAGTCGCACGATAAGAATTCCAAGAATATGAAGTTTCATAAAGGTCTTGTAGCCTCCCGAGGATAAGTACAGACGTCTCCGTACCGATCCGCGAGACTCTACTAAATCGGATCATGACTCACAAGACCAAGTAAGCTAGTCTCTGATACCAACTTGTCACGACCCCAACCAGATTATGATGGCACCCATCACGCTACTAGGAGAGCCTGCCCATTTATAACAATAACACCATTAAATAAACAGATGAAGATAACTGCCATTTAAGTAAGAACTAAAATACTCATAATAAAGCGAAAAGAAATCTAAGCATATACTAAAGGAGCCCAACATGGACCCGGTGTCACAAACATGAGCCTTTAAAGTACATAGTAACATCCTAATACAAAGTCTATCTAAAAGCTGATAATGTGGAAATAAAAACATAGGGATAGAAGGGAGAATCAACGGCTACGAACGCCCTGAAGCTACCTCAAATATTCCCTCAATAAGAATTGTGGAAAGCTCGTCAAAGCTCACTCAGCCTTTGATTGCCCTGGATCTGCACACAAGGTGCAAGGAGTAAAGTGAGTACTCCGACCGAGTGAGTAATAAAGATAAATATGTTCCAAAGGTAAGAAAATACAGAAAATGCACAAAGTAATTTATATCTTCTAGTTTAGATAAATAACCTTGGAAATAGTAACATTAGCACAGTTAAAGAAATAACGCATGGAAAGATGCAACATGTCTAACGGTACACTCTAGTACTTGCAGCAGCGTGTATCCTAATCCATTTATTTATCGTTGACGGTGCTCACTAGTGGTGTGTACAAACTCCGGAGGGGCTCCTACCGCCAAAGCGCAATATCAGTCATCTCATTGCATCAATATAGCATTGCTGCGGCGTGCATCCTGATCCATATCAAAAGAAACATCCTCATTATCGGGTCCTCAACCCATTTCAGTCAAATAAGTTCAAAGCCAATCGGGCATGACATACTATTGAGATCTCATCCCTCATGTTCTTTTCCATTTAATATTCATGGATAAAAAACACTTCTTATATTATTTTTAACAGTTGAAAATATGAGTGAGAGTATGGTATGCACACAAGTGAGAAAAACATATAAGGATCCCCTAAGGATTCTACAGGTCAGCACAAGGCCACAAACACGGTAATAAGCCAAATTCACAGTGATAAAGTATGTGTCTCAATCGCCATTATTGTAGAAGCTAAACCTCGGGATGGACCAAGTCTCAATCCCCAATAGTAAACGAACCCCAACTCATCATGGAATGCGTGTCACACCTCAATATAGCGTTGTCATGTAGAAGTACAGGATTTCAAACCCTCAGAGAAACATTTACATCTATTACTCACCTCTAGCCAGCGAAAGACTATCTCGCAATGCCCTTTCCTCTTAAATCGACCTCCTCGTGCATCGAATTTTGCCAATACCACAACGAATACATTACAATAGGCTAAAGGAATATAACCCAATGAAAAAGACTCGAAAAATATCAAAAATCACAAAATTAGCCAAACTTGAGCCCCGGTCTCACTTCTTGAAAGTCAGAAATTTTTACATCAAAATGTTCCTTATCCCGCCACGAGTCTATAAATCTCAAGAACTCCCAAATCCGAGCTCAAATGGGCCTTCAAATCCCAAATTAAAATTTAAAACCCCAAGACCTAGTTCTTCCCCCTTTAGCTAAGACTCCATGAATTTCTATGTTAATTTCACAATTAAATCATGTTTTGGGTCCATAGAACTTTCCTTCAATCAATCCTCTTCGAATCCCTCATCAGTTGTTCCCAATAAGCTCTAAAAATACTCAACAGTTGATGAAAATGACTTAGGGTCGCGGATGAAAAATTATTAAAAACCTTCTGCACAGCTAACGAATCCTTCTTCGTTAACACGAGGGTCAAAAATCCACTGGGCAACTTTTACTCTACGCGAATGCAGAGCTCGTCCCGCAAACATCGTGCTTTGCCTGGCCCAACTACACGAATGCGTACCCCTGGTCGCGAACGCGATGAGCAATCACCAGGGATCACCAAACGTCCTCTACGTGAACGCGAGGTCCCAACCGCAAACACGAAGACAAATAGTCTCAAACCTGCGTGAATGCGGCCTACGCGTCGCGAACGCGAAGACCAAAATTGGCCTGCAACTGCCGTGGAAAATATGAAACTCCTCGAAACTCTATGTTAGCTGTCCTAAATCACCCCAAGGCCCCGGGACCTCAACCAAAAGGACAGATATGTCTATTACCATGTACATACTTGCTCGAATTATCAAATCACTATCGTTAAGATCAAAAACATCGAATTTCATCAAATCAAGTCCTAAGTTTAACCAAAACTTCTAAAACTCATATTCGATCAAAAACCCGACCTAACCACCTCCGATTCAACTGAAATGTTGCACACACATCAAGAATCACTTAACGAAGCTACTGCAACTCTCGGAATTCAATTCCTCCCCTCGGATCAAAATCTCACACATCAACCAGATATCGTCAAAATGCCAACTTTGCCAATTCAAGCCTAATTCTATTGCGAACCTCCAAAATTACTTTCGATTGAGCTTCTAAGCCTCAAATTATTCCCCAAACTAACCAAATTGTCAAAAATTACATCTGATCCCTCTAACTCACAAGAAAACTTCCGGTTGACTTTCCCAAACCAACTTTCATTTAAAAAGGTTAATTATCCCATTTCCTACCAAATCCAATATGAATAAACTCAAACTCACCGAACACATATAGTAAATCATGAAGAAGCAATACACGGGAAAAATGGGACAAAAACGCATGAGACGACGTGTCGGGTCGTCACAAACCCTCTCCCATTTCATATATCTCATTCCGAGCGTGCAACCCGATCCCATTTCATATATCTAATTACAAGAATACAACCCGCTCCTATTTCATGTATCTCTTTGGCAGTATGCCACACGATCCCATTTACAAATCAACATCAATCACAAAAGAATACTAGCAAGGGAACAAGAGTATAACAACAACATCCTGTCAAACAAAACAATATAGTAAACAATAACATCCTGGCAAGGGAGAAAATGTCATAACAATAACATTTTGGCAAGGGAGACAATATCATATACAATGACATCCCGACAGGGGAGACAATATCATAAACAATAATATCCCTGCAAGGGAGAGAATATCATAATAAAACATATTAAGCATGAATAAATCTCAATGGAATAACAACAATTACAACACTAGACCCACGGGCATGGTTGATAACGACGTAAAGATACTCGTCACCATGACTATACGTCGTACTCCACAATTAACACATAGCAAATAAGACAAAACTCCTAATCCATCAAGCTAAGGTTAGACCAAACAGTTACCTCAAACTTTCACGGCCAACTCAAGCCCCAAATACCAGTTTTCCTTTAGAATTCGCCTCCAAATTACTTGTATCTAGCCCAAATTAATTTAATAACATCAATAAATGCTAAAGAATTAATACCCAATGCATAATTATAGGTTTTCTATCATTTTCCCTAAAAGGTCTAAATTGAACCCGGGCCCGCTTGGTCGAAACTCCAGGTTCAAACCAACAATTGATCACCCATTTAGCCACGAGCCCAATTATGTAATTAGTTTTGAAATCTGATGCCAAAACGAGGTCTAATTTACAATTATTCAAAAATCCCTGACTCTACCCAAATTTCTCATTTTTACCATTAAAACCTTAGATTTTTGGATGAAAATTGATGAAATGCAAGGAGAAATTGAAAGAAAAAGGTTTTAACATCATATACCAATGCATTGGGAAGAGCTTAATCCTTGAAAATCGCCTCATGATCACTAGTTTTGAAAATATGGATTTATGGACTAAATCCCTATTGCTATTTGTTTTAATTCACCGGACAGGCCTTCTTCGTGTTCGCAAAGGGCCTGTCACGTTCGCGAAGGGTCAAGTCCATTTGCCTTCGCGTTCGCGCTTAGTGGCTCGCTTTCGCGGAGCTTTAGCTCTTCAAGATACCGCGTTCACGAGCTAGTGGTCGTATGCGCGTAGAGCAAAAATCCCTTTTCACATGTCCCAGCCAAAAGTCCATCGCGTTCGCAATAGCAGGACTATGTTCGTGAAGGGTAGCACCCCCAAGGCATCGCGTTCGCATCCCGTTTCTCGCGTTCTCATAGAAAGAATTGTCCTTCAGCCTGACTTACCCTTCGCTTTCACGAGACTCCTTCCGCGAATGCGAAGAACAAAACTCCAGGATACCTCAAACTGAAAACCTGCAACTTTTCTAAGCATAAAAACCTTCCAAAACCTATTCGAAACTCACCCGAGCCCTCGGGGCTCAAAACCAAACATGTTAACTCAAAAATATCATATGGAATTACTCGTGCCATCAAATTGCTAAATTAACATCTTGAACAACAAGTTTTGCATCAAAATCAAAGGAAAATCTCAAGAACACATATGTTTCAAATTTCACAATCGAGGGTCCGATTCACGTCATTTCAAGTACGTTTCTTATAAAATTTTCCTGGCTCAGCTTAAATCACATATAAGATATGCATCTGGCGCAGAAACTAAAATACGAGCCCGATACCATCACATTCAAACATATTTAAATTTCTAAAAACTCTTAATATTTTAGTTAAGTAATTTTCTTTAAAAATTCATTTCTCGGGATTGGGACCTCGGAATTCGATTCCGGACACACGCCCAAGTCCCATATTTTCCTACGGACCCTCCAGGGCCGTCAAATCACGGGTCCGGATTCGTTCACCAAAATATTGACTGAAGTCAACTTAAATTTTTTTATCAGTGAATCTTATCGTTTTTTACAGATGTTCACATAATGACTTTTCGAATACATGCCTGAACTGCACACACAATTAGAGGTTAGACAAAAAGAAGGTTTTAAGGCTTTGAAATATAAAATTTATTTCTAAAACAAGTAATGACCTTTCTGGTCATCACGCCTATGTTATCTAGATAACACGTCTCACCTATTCTTTAATGGTAGCCGTAGGAGATTTTTCAGAAAATGAGTAATTACAATTGAATTGTGGCGATTTGGTTATGCTACATTTTAGGGATTTAGAGCATTGCTTTAGGAAAAATCTCGGTATTGAAACATGATAGATTGAAGATCAATCCCTGATTCCAACGAGCCAGGATACGAGCTCAGAATGTCCGTCCTCGAGAACATCGAGTCCATGATTACGAAATTGGTCCTGACCCCGAATGAGTTCGAGAAAATAATGACAGATCGAATAACGAAAGGTTGAAATATTCATAACTAGTTGGATATCAATGGCGGAAATCTTGACATGTATCAATAGGGAACCGACAAATCATCAAATCAGGAGATTTTTATCTTTTTATAAAATTGCATCTAAAGTCGGACTCCCCTACTATATAAAGGGGGTTTGATTACTTGTAAAACACATCTTAATATGCATCTCATAGCAATATACTATATTTTCTCTATAAAGTCCTTATTCAACTGTGTCTTAATACTGATCAAAGTGTATTCTGTTCAAGGGTGGTTCACATCCTCAGGGATGTTATTATTCAATTCGTTTGGTTTGAATAAACTTTATCATATTTAACATCACTTGTAATTTAATTTATCGCTTTATATCAATTTAATTCATGTATCCTTAAAATCACTTACAAATTCAATTATTACCCGATTTTGAGGGTAATAAATCCGGTGTCCACCGTGGGACTAAAAATAATAGTGGTTATTTAATACTGTATACGGTCGAAATCAGGTTCATTTACTGAATGAGTTTTGAGAAAAGACACAAACAAAGTATGTATGCATTTTAAATGATCCTAAATTGTAAATAGAGTAGGCGAAAACCGTTCCAAATAGTTTGCTTAAGCTATTATAAAGTTTGATCCAAATATAATAGGTTTTGTAAATACGAACTCCAAAGCATCTTCATCTTCATTATAAGCAATTTCACATTCTCCTTTTTATATATGTAGGAAAGAGAAAAGATGTTGTAGCATATTCGTGATTCTATTAGTTTTTCAATGATATTAATGAACCTCGCATAATCTTTTAACATTAAAAAGCTAGAGCTGGCATATTTAATTAATTAATCGTGTTTACCCGCGACACAGCCCCTAATTACTCGAGCTTATAAGTGATATCTACCCAATGCTCGTGCATGCCATGGATCCCCATACATTTTTTTATGTAGATAAACATTGTCCATGGAATCACACGATCGAGTTATACTCCAAGATTACTTTAATTAGGAACTTTTTTTTTAATAATCTCATATAACTAAAGTGATTAAACATTCATTTATTTGAGTATTATATATGCTTATCAGGTATGATCTAAACGAAAGTCATTAGTGTGTATATATATAGTAAAAAAGGTGTTGACAACATTACCTTAACTAAAAATTAGCAAAGCAGAAATTGATCAAGTCTCGAGAATATTATCAAAATGCTAGCTGTTTCTTCTTCAAATAACTTTGGCTGGCTTTTGGAGGATCCCATAAGCTATGAACTAAACATGACTACTTCATCAGATTCAGTTGCTGCCCTTCATCCATCATCTCAAACAAATTTTCAAAAAGCTCAATCACAATGCTAGTGAGCGCGATCCCAGAAAAAAAATTAATAGCTTATATTCTTCTTTTCACTGGAACATGTGCATTTTATGTTCGCAGAAAAATTAAGTATTCAATCGACAATATCAAGAGTTCAAAAGTACATACCAGAGTTACAAAATGAAGTGGAAAGACTAATTGAGAAGAAAGCAGAACTTACATCAAGAACCATCTAAAATAAAGAAAATTCAGCTGATTTTAATAAGCAAAAAAGAAGAAGAGGAAATAAGAGCTCTTCATTAGTTATTTCAGCAACAGAAATAGGTGACAAAGAGGTAGTAATTCAGATATCTAGTTTGAAGATGAATAAAGGTTCATTTGCTGAGGCTGTATCAGACTTAGAGAATGAAGGACTTCTTCTACTAAATTCATCTTCTTTTGAAACTTTTGAAGATAGAGTCTTCCATACGTTGCATTTTCAGGTATTACTAAACTAGTGTTTTGTTTTCTTATTACAAAAGGGCATGTTTTATTAACATCATAGAAGGAAAAAAAAAGTGATAATGTTCGTTTTAGATATGAAACATAAAGTGATGAACAGACTACGTCAGATAAATTGAAACGGTTGGAATGGTATCTTTTCGTATAGAGTTTTTTTTTTTTTTTTCTATTATCCTAATTCCTAATTACTGTTTTTTCCCCTTTTGTGTATTGATAAGCAGATTCAAGGAACAATGGTAGTTGAACTTGATAGTTACGAGACAAGCTATCGTCGTATTTTGAGAAGGAAGACAAGCCATAATGAATTTCTAGTTTAATTATCAGCCGGATTTAGCTTTACATAGAAAGACTGTATTCGTAGTTTTCCTTATTGTTGTTTTACCATAGGATAGGATCAGTAAAAAATGTAAATGACATTTAATTTTCCCTTGTAATTGTGAACGCCTTCATTTTCAAGAGAGGCAATATCTTGTGATCATTGACATGGTGACTATTAATATTAATTAACAAGACCAAGCTTTGGACCTTATTATTTCTTTTTATTTTCTTTCCGTTGTTTTTGTTTGCCATCTTTTAGATTTCTTTTGCTTTGGCTTTTACTTTCTCTGTCATGAAGTCTTGACAAGAGGTCTAGATCCGAACATTAAGTATAACGTCTTTTTTGATAGTGTATATCATTTTCCTCATAGTGAGCTTTTGCCGACCCAGAATCAGTCAAGCTTGGGAGACGTACGCTTGAAGACAAAATGTCGAAATCTTGAAAAACTGAGTAGCTAAAACGCCTTGCTTAGTGACCACGCCAATCAATGCATTGCTAAGCCATTTTGGAGAAAAAGAATTATTTCACCCATCGAGAAGATTTATTTCTTTTCACTGTATCATATTCAGCTCTATCAAGTAAGTAACTCGGACGAAGAAATGGATCTTAAATTTGACTATAAAAAGAAGGTTGTCACTCATGAAAAGAATTTTAAGTCCATGGCCTTCTACTTTTGTGATATTTGGATTCCTTATCTTTCGTGGTATTTGGAAAGTCCCTTTCACGCATAACTTAATTTAAGTCGACTGAAGTAGAATATTACTATCACTAAATTTTGTAACAACGAAAGGAGACTTGCATTTTGTGTTCATCGATTCTGAAAAGGCCTACATTAAATTTTAATGGAGGTTTTGCAAAGATGTTTGGAGGCTAAAGGTGTACATAGTGCCTATATTAGAATGATTTAGGAGGAGTGAAAACTCAGGGTGAGGACAGTGGGAAGAGACTCAGACTATTTTCCGGTCATGATGGGTTGCACCAGGGGTCGGCACTCCGTCCTTTATTTTTTTTCCCTGGCGATGGATATATGCCATATCCAAGGGGATGTGTCGTGGTGTATGTTAATTGGAGATTATATCGTACTGAAAGACGAGACGTGTGATGGTGTTAACGCGAGGTTAAGGGTTGGAAGGTAGACCCTGGATTCTAAAAGTTTCAATTTGAGCAGAACCAAGACAGAATACTTGGAGTATATATTCAGTGGTGAGACTAAGGGGGTGGAAGGGGAGGTGAGGCTGGATTAACAAGTCATCACTAGGAGAGAAAGTTTTGAGTACCTTGGGTCTAGTATTCAGGGGGATGGGGAGATTAATAAAGATATCACACATCGTATTGTGACGGGATAGATGAAATGCAGACTCGCTTCTTATGTTTTGTGTGACAAGAAGGTTCCACTATAACTCAAAGGTAACTTCTATAGAGTAGTGGTCAGACGTACTATGTTGTACACGGCTGAGTGCTAGCGAGTGAAAAGCCCCCACGTTCAGAAGATAAAAGTAGCAGTGATGAGGATATTGAGATGAATTTGCGGGTACAGCAGATTATGAATGAGATTATTCGCGATAAGTTGAGTGTGGCATCTATTGAGAAGAAGATGGGGGAAATGAGCCTTAGGTGTTTTGGACATGTCAGGAGAAGCACAAACACGTAGTGAGGAAGCATGGGAGGTGGATATTGGAGGTCCCGAGAACTTGGGGAGAGAAAAGTACGCATGACATGGTGCAGCTGCAGCTGAGCGAGGACATGACCCTTAATAGGAAGGCGTGGAGGTCTAGGATTAGGGTAGTAGGTTAGGTGGTATAGATTATTCATACCGGTAGTATTAGTATGTACTCTCGCATTCTGTTGGTATTAGGTTTCTATAACTATATGTCTTTTCTTTATTTTCGTCATCTTACTATCTTGTTATTATTTATGTTGCTTTTATATGGCTTCTCGGTGCTATCCTTTCTTGTATTTCTTTTTATTAACGGGGTGCTTTTATTAGCTGGGGGTTTATTGGAAACAATATCTCTATCATCACAGGTACACGCTACCCTCCCCAGATCCTACAATTTGGATCATATTGGATATGTTGTTGTTGTTGTTATTATTGTAAACTTTTGACAATGAGTACAAATACAATAAAAATGTACTCCATCCATTTTAATTTATGTAAACTTATTTTCTTTTTAGTTCGTGCCAAAAAGAATGACTCGTTTATATGTTTAGAAATAATTTATCTTTATGCAAAAATTTCTATCCCCTCAAAATATATGTGCCTTATTTTAAATCACAAGTTCAAAAGTCTTTTTTTTCTTAAGCTCCCTGCCAATCAAATAGGCTTACATAAATTGAAATAAAGGGATATATATATATATATATATATATATATATA
The DNA here is from genome assembly GCA_034376525.1 of Nicotiana benthamiana. Taxonomy (NCBI): domain Eukaryota; kingdom Viridiplantae; phylum Streptophyta; class Magnoliopsida; order Solanales; family Solanaceae; genus Nicotiana; species Nicotiana benthamiana. The sequence continues at coordinate 7,688,655 of CM067331.1, read as the reverse complement.
TATATATATATATATATATATTAAAATTTTAGTTAGATATTCATCGAGTTTGATTAATTAATTTGGTTCTAAATTAAATTACTAATTTTTTTATGCACTGAATTAATCAGTTAAGACAATACATAGTTTCAACAAAAAATATTGGATTTGAGTGAGCTCGTAACTTAGTTCCGCCCGGTGTTTAATTTGATTAAACGTGTTTACACGTGCCATGGACACTAAATACTCGACTAAACTTACTCAAGTCTTGTGTCTGCCATGGATCCTACACGCAATTATACCCTACAAGTATATACATTTCTTATGTAGACAAACATTGGCCATGAAAATACACAAGTCTATTGCTGGTTATTTTAAGAAGAAAAGAGCAAATATAGTTAATATACCTACCAATCGATAATTATTATTTAAGTCTTATGCTGAGGTATGACCTGATCAAAGCAATCGGCATAAATTCTCATCATAAATGTAACGACTGCAATATTGTCTTACAAAAATTAGTAAAGCAGAAATTAATTAAGTTTTCAGAGTATTAGCAAAATGCTAGCCATTTCTTCTCCTCCTTTGTTTTCTGACCATTTTTGCTGGCTTTTGGAGGATCCCATAAGCCATCATTTTATAAACACTGCCGCAGATAATTCAGTTGCTGTACTTCATTCATCGTCGTCATCATCATCTCAAACAAGATTTATTGGACACTGCAATGCCAAAAAATTTGATCAGATTAGTAATAATGGTGATCAACCTGATCAGATGGTAAAGAAGCTTAATCACAATGCTAGTGAGCGCGATCGCAGAAAAAAAGTCAATAGCTTATATTCCTCTCTTCGTTCTTTGCTTCCAGCTTCTGACCATAAGGTATTATGGATTATTTAGAAAACAATTATCCTATTTTTCAATTCAATCTCTGAGCTTAAGATTTTAAATTAAATTTGCGCTGACAAGACTTCATCATTTTTGTTATGTTCACAGAAAAAACTAAGCATTCCATCGACAATATCAAGAGTTCTAAAATACATACCAGAGTTACAAAATGAAGTGGAAAGACTAACTGAGAAGAAAGCAGAACTTACATCAAGAACCATCTGTAATAAAGAAAATTCAACTGATTTTAATAAGCAAAAAAGAAGAAGAGGAAATGAGAGCTCTTCATTAGTTATTTCAGCAACAGAAATAGGTGACAAAGAGGTAGTAATTCAGATATCTAGTTTGAAGATGAATAAAGGTTCATTTGCTGAGGCTGTATCAGACTTAGAGGATGAAGGACTTCTTCTACTAAATTCATCTTCTTTTGAAACTTTTGAAGATAGAGTCTTCCATACGTTGCATTTTCAGGTATAGAATGAGATACTGTTTTTTTTCCTTCAAAATGAGGAATTTAATGTGACAGCATAAAATACGTCTCGAAATGGAGAGAGTAGCATGTTTTCAAATAAATTTAGTTTGTATCTCGTATAACTGACACTAGTCAAGAGTTATGTTTGTTCTATTATCCTAATTCCTAATTGCTGTTTTTTCCATTTTGTGTATTGTTAAGCAGGTTCAAGGAACAATTGTAGTTGAGCTCGGCATGTTAAGAGACAAGCTCTCATCGTACTTTGAAAAGGAAGATATTTAATTAATTCAAAGAATTTTCTAGTTTCATTATTAGAAGTATTTAACATCTATAGAAAGACGATGTATAAGCATCTTTTTCCCTAGGACATGATCAGCTAAATATGTAAATGTCTTTTTTTATTAACCCTTTTTTCTTTCATTTATTTTCAAGAGAGGCAACATAGACTGGTTACTGTTAATATCAATTAACAAGATTCAAAAGGCTTTGGACCTTAAGTCATAATTTGTAATTTCTTTCTATTTTCTTTCAGCTGTTCTAGTCTGGGATTTTGTAAAAAAATTATGCTTTGACTTTTACTTTTTCTTTCTTGAGCTCTTGACTGGAGGTCTAAAGTTTGAACCTTTAAAATAAAATCTTTTACTGTAGCAATTAAGGAATATCAAAGCTTCCATAGTGAGTTTTCTATGACATTAACCTGAATTATTCAGACAAGTGTATTGCAAATGTGACATGATTGAAGCCAAATTTTGGAAATTTAGCGGTTTTGGAGAAAAGTATTCTTTCAGCCATCGAGAAGATTTATTTCTTTTTATTGTAACACATTGAGTTACTCAATGAAGTAACTCTGGTGAAGAAATGGATATTAAGTTTGATTATAAAAAGAAGGCTGGTACTCTGAGAAAAGTTTTAAAACCACAGGTCGTTTGTGCCCGATGTCGATAATTAACCAAAAAATAAATTGTCGGTAATAATTGACAAAAAAGTAAGTGTAGCATACTTGATAGTATATCTTTAAAAGAGCTGCCATATTAAATTAATTAACCGTGCTTATTAGGGGTGTATAAAGGACACCGACAAACCGCACCAACTCTATAATCCGAGTCAAATCGAGAAAAAAAATCCGACTATGGTTTGGTTTGATTTGGTTTGGTGTTGGAAAAAAACCCGACCATAATTGGTTTGGTTTGGTTTTAACTAAAGAAAGTCAAACCGAAACCAAACCAACCCGACATTACATATATAGAAATTTTAGATATATTTAATATATAAATATACGTAGTAATGTAATTTATAAATATTTCTTAAGAAATTCATAATTTTATCTTTTAAGGTATTATTTCAAGGTTGGACTTAGAACTTTTGAATGATTCAATAAGTTTTATAGCCATTAATGTTAGTAAATTAATAATGCTAACAAAGACATTCAATTCAATATTATGAAAATGAATGTATTGAATATCTACTGTTGGTTTTGCAATAATTTAGATAATAATGCATAACCTATTTTTATTTTGCTTTAGCTTTTAGCCATGTAACTAATATTCCCCTATTAGTCTATTTATTTTAGCATGACTTTGTACTTTTAGATTATGTTTATTTTATTATGGCTTTCTAATTAGCAATATATATATTACCTAATTTTATTGTCTTTATTGTTGAATATTTTAGGATAATGCCATGACACATCTCATATTTTGTATTATTTTCTTGAAAAATACTTTATATAGTTGTATCTTACTAGGATTAAGAAATATTTTGAGCATACGTTATATGTTTTATTCTATGAATATTTTATCGAAAAAAATTCGAAAAAAACACGAATAACCCGAAAACCCGAGAAAAACCGATATTGAAAAACCCAAATTTTATTGGTTTGGTTTCGTCTTTAGATTTAATAATCCGACACAATTGGTTTGGTTTGGTAATTGTAAATCCGAACTAACCCGGTCTATGTACACCCCTAGTGCTTACACATGACATGACTTCTCGGTGCTGTCCTTTCTTATCTTTCTTTTTGTTAACGTGGTGCCTATGCCTTCTTTTGCTAGGAATATATTGGAAACAAGCTCTCTATCATTATAAGGTAGGGGTAAGATCGTCACACCACAATTTGGATCATACTGAATATGTTATTGTTGTTGTTATTCCAAATTTTTGACAATGAGTACAAACACAATAAAAATGTACTTCATCTTGATAAAAATGTGCCCGATGTCGATAATTAACCAAAATACAAATTGTCGGTAATAATTGACAAAAAAGTAAGTGTAGCATACTTGATAATCTATCTTTAAAAGAGCTGCCATATTTAATTAATTAACCGAGCTTACACATGACATGGCTTCTCGGTGCTGTTTTTTCTTGTCTTTCTTTTTGTTAATGTGGTGCTTATGCATTCTTTAGCTGGAAATATATTGGAAACAAGCTCTCTATCATTACAAGGTAGGGGTAAGGTCGTACACACCACAATTTGGATCATACTGGATATGTTATTTTGTTGTTATTGCAAATTTTTGACAATGAGTACAAACACAATAAAAATGTAACTTCATCCTTTTTAATTTACGTGAACCTATTTTCCTCAGTGGCGGAGCTAGAATTTCAACCATATGAGTTCAGTATTCTAAGTCTTTTTAAGTTGCTAAATTCTAAATTATTAATTTATAACTAATTAATGAATTTTTCAAAACAAAATACAAGAATTGGACCAAAATTACTAGGTTCGACAAACCCAGAGCCACAATGCTGGCTCCGCCCCGGATTTTCCTTTTACTTCGTGCAATAAAAAAAAGGACTCATTTATATATCCTAATTCCTAATTGCTGTTTTTTCCCTGTTATGTATTGTTAAGCAGGTTCAAGGAACAACTATAGTTGAGCTCAACATATTAAGAGACAAGCTGTCATCTTATTTTGAGAAGAAAAGAGAAGTAATTAACTCAATGAAGTTTCGAGTTTCATTATTTGCAGGATTTAACATCTATAGAAAGACGTTGTATTAGCATCTTTTTCCCTGGGACACGATAAGTTCAACTGATGCCGACAACTAATTCTAGAAATCCACTATAGTTGAAGCCACCAATTTAGAAATCACCATTGTTGAATGAAGAATTCAACCGCCAACCATCTTCTTTAAGACTGTAAATAGAGCCTTATGTTTTACACTGAAAAATCAATCCAAAGAGATTGAAATACAATCAAGGAAGAGATTGTGAAAACAAAAGAGTGTTTGGTGAGGTTTTTAGAGAAAAATTCTTGCCATGAATTCTCTGTAATTCCGTTCTTGTGAAATAGAGTTATTTTTCCTCCCAAATAATCTCCATCGTGATCAGTAAATCACAACAAGTGGTATCAGAGCCTTCGATTCTATATTCATCGAGAAATATCGGAACACGAAAATTTCAACCCGGATTTACGTTTTTCGAAAATGTGATCTTCGGTGTGTTTTGATCATTTCATTTGATTCCTTGCGTCAGTACGAATTCAACGCAATTTTCCAGAGGCAAATTAAACAAAGCTAAAACGAAGAAGTTATGACAATTTAAATTTTACTATTTTTTTCTGTGATGAATAGTAATTATCAAGTCAGCGCTATGTCATCATCCAATCAGCATCTAGTTAACGCCACGTCATCATCCAGTAAGCATCTACTCAGCGCCCAGCCATCATAAATTTTCAAAAATTTATGAAATAACCTCTGAAGTTACTGAAAATAAATCAACCCTAAAAGTTCAGTAGTTTTTCGATTTAATCCCAAAAGTTTGTGTTAATTTTAAAAATTTTATGGAGGCCCTATTTTGATCCAAGAAGAGTCAATCCGACCATTTTTCTCCATTCCGGACGCGTTGGTGAGGTTCGTTGATGAGATTCTGCCCCAAAATTTTGACAAAGCCATTTTAAAGATATAATGGAAGAGTCATCATCATCAGGAGCTATGATAAAGCTTACTGCCACAAATAACACATTGTGGAGACCTCGGATGGAAGATCTCCTCAATTGTAAATATTTTATTGATCCCATATAAGCAAAGGGTAAGAACCCCGATTCCACCAAAGAAGTAGAGTGAAAGGAATTAAATAGAAAAACTATCGGTCAAATTCGACAATAGATTGACGATAGCGTTTTTCATCATGTTGCACAAGAAACTGACACGTATGCCCTCTGGGTGAAGTTAGAAGTTATGTACCAAACAAAGGCCGGTAGGAACAAAGCTTTGTTGATGAGGCGTTTGGTAAATTTGAAGTTAAAGCACGAAACTTCAGTTGCCGAGCATACCATTGAGTTTCAGAGCTTGATAAATCAATTATCGTCTGTTGACATGCCGCTCGGGGATGAGATTCAAGCCCTACTACATCTTAGTTCTCTTCCTGATAGTTGGGAGACGCTGGTAGTCTCTCCCAGTAATTCAGCTCCTAGTGGAAATCTAACCATGTCTATGGTTAAAGATGCCTTATTTAATGAAGAATACGGAAGAAAGAACATCGATCATGGTAAGTCGCATGCCCTTATTACAGAAAGAGGGAGACAACAAGAAAGAAGTCAAGATAAGAGGAGCGGCAGAAGCAAGACTAGGGGAAAAATCCACATATGGTAGGAAGTCATCATATGCGTGCTACCACTGTGGAATAAAGAGCCATTTAAAGGAGAACTACACAAAATTCAGAAGGAGAAGGAGCAATTGAAGCAGAAGGATGGAGATGCATTAGTCACTACCCACGAAGAGGTAGCCATTTGTTCCATCCAAGAAGAGACATGCCTTCACGTCTCAAGTCAAGAAGACAACGAATAGGTGGTAGATACGACAGCATCATACCACGCCGCATCCCGGAATGATTTCTTCACAACATATAAAGCATGAGACTTTGGAGTAGTGAAGATGGGGAATACTTCTTCCTTTGAGATAGTTGGAATTGGTGATATCAAAATAAAAACAAATATTGGGAGTACAATGAAATTGAAGAATGTCCATCATGTGCCAGATCTTCGTCTAAACCTAATATCAGGTATAGCTATGACAAACAGGGCTATGAAAGTTATTTCGGAAAAGGCATATGAAAATTGCTGCATTATGGTTCTTGCTCGAGGACATTTTTGTGGCAACTTATATAAAATTCACGTGAAGGTATGTTCAGACAGCCTCAATGTTATAGAAAAGGGGGTATCTCAAAACCTGTGGCACCAGAGACTCGGCCACATGAGTGAAAATGGGATATCAATTCTAACAAAAAGGCAGGTTGTCAGAATGGACAAAAATCCTGCTTTAGACCCTTGTAATCATTGCTTATTCGGAAATCAACATAGAGTCTTTTTTTACATTTTCTTCAACCAGAAAAATCAGAGTTACTCGGTCCAGTATACTCTGATATTTGTGGTCCCATGAAGGAGAAATCACTTGGCGGCAATAGGTATTTTCTGACTTTCATTGATGATGCTTCTCGAAAGGTGTGGGTATACTTCTTAAATACAAAGGACCAGGCTTTTGATTATTTCATGATATTTCATGCCATGGTATAGCGTGAAATGAGAATGAGATTAAAATGCCTTCGCTCCGATAATGGAGGCGAGTATACTTCCAAGGATTTGATTCCTATTGCAAGAGACAAGGGATTTGACATGAGAAGACGGTACCACGCACCCCACAACACAATGGAGTAGCCGAGAGAATGAACCGGACAATTATGGAAAGAGTCAGAAGTATGATCAGTATGGCAAAGCTGCCTAAGCCATTCTGGGAAGAAGCTGTTCGCACCACATGCTACCTAATTAACGGTCACCATTAGCCCCGTTGAATTTTGAGGTTCCAGAGAAAATATGGTCTAGTAAGAATCCTTCATATTCTCACTTAAGGGTATTCGGTTGTTTTGCACATGCACATGTATCCAAGGAGCTTAAAAAGAAGCTTGATGGTAGAACTATACCATGTATCTTCATAGGCTATGGAGATGAAGAATTTGGGTATAGATTATGGGATCCCATACACAACATGGTGATCAAAAGTAGGGATGTTGTATTCCACGAAAACCAGAAAAATAAAGACATTAAAGCCCACAATGTCTTATGAAAGAGGTTCCAGTGCCCAAAAACTTGGTCCAGTTCCACTACCATTGCAGTTCGACACAAATAGCATGGGGGAGCATGAAGTAGTACCAGAAGCAGAATAGGAGGATGCTTGGCACGGAGAGGCACAAGCCCGTCAGAAAACTACAGAACCATCACAGGGGAACGATGACGGTACACCTCCTGTAGCTAATAATCAACAACCTCATCGATCTGAACAAGGTCAGATTCGATCAACTCGATACCCAGAACTCGAGTATATTCTACTTTCTAAAGATGGAGAACCCGAGAGTTTCAATGAAGCTATATCTCATAAGAATAAAGAAAAATGGATGCAAGCAATTACCGAAGAGATGAACTCTTTACAGAAAAACAACAGTTATGAGATTGTGAAACTTCCACAAGGAAAAAAGGCACTGAAGAGTAAATGGGTATTCAATCTCAAGAAATATGGCAGCCGAAAGGTGGTGAAGTACAAAGCTCGGTTAGTAGTCAAAGGATTCCTATAGAAAAAGGTAATTGACATTGATGAAACATTTTCACTAGTTGTAAACTTGACTTCAATCCGTTTCATCCTCGGATTGGTAGCTTGTTTGAATTTGGAGCTTGATCAAATGGATGTCAAGACATCATTTCTTCATGGTGATGTAAATGAAGAAATCTATATAGAGCATCCAGAAGGTTTTGATGTTTCAGGAAAAAAAAACCTTGTCCATAAGCTTACGAAAAGTTTATATGGCCTAAAGCAAGCACCGAGGTAGTGGTACAAAAAGTTTGACTCATTTATGGTAAGTCAAGGATATAAAAGGAGTGCTGCAGATCAGTGTGTTTACATTCAGAAATTTTCAGATGGCAATTTTGTTGCACTTCTACTTTATATAGACGACATGTTGATCGTCGGACAAGATGCAAGAAAAATTAGACTGTTGAGATAGGAGAAATAAAAAGTTATGGCTATCTCAAGAAAATTCTATTAAAAGGGTGATCAAACGGTTCGATATGAGTAATGCCAAACCGGTAGGTGCCACTTTCGCAAATCACTTCAAGTTGAGCAAGAGTTTGTGCCCCTCATCCAAGAAAGAGACTGAGGAGATGTCTACAATTCCATATTCTTCAGCAGTTGGAAGTTTGATGTATGCCATGGTTTACACGAGGACAGATATCGCACATGCGGTAGGTGTGGTGAGTCGTTTTCTTTCTAACCCTGGAAAGAAACATTGGGAGGCAGTTAAGTGGATTTTTAGGTATCTTAAAGGTACTTCAAAATCAAGTCTGTGCGTTGGGGGAGCTGATCCAATCTTGGAATACAGATTCAGATATGGCCATAGATCCTGATAGAAGAAAATCAACCTCAGGATATGTTTATACTTTTGCAGGGGGAGCTGTGTCATTACAGTCAAGATCGCAGAAGTGTGTTGCACTATCTACAACTGAAAAAGAGTATATTGCTGTAGCGGAAGTTAGAAAAGAAATGTTGTGGTTTAAGGGGTTTATCCAAGAACTAGGGATAAATCAAACAGAGAATATGATACATTGTGATAGTCAAAGTGCAATTGATTTAAGCAAAAACTCAATGTATCATTCTCGGACAAAGCACATCGACATTCGCTATCACTGGATACGCGAGGTGATGGACCAACAACTGTTGAAACTAGGGAAGATCCATATGAAAGAGAATCCAACAGACATGTTATCAAAGGTGGCCGCTCAAGAAAAGTTAGAACTGTGCAGAGACATAGTTGGAATAACTTCCAAACATTACATGTGTTGGGATGTAGCTGAGGGGGGAATTGATAAGTTCAGCTGCTGCCAATAGCCAATTCTTGAAGCCCACCATTGTTGAAGCCACCAACCCATTCTAGAATTCACCATCGTTGAAGCCTCCAATGTTGAATGAAGAATTCAACCACCAACAACCTTCTTTAAGGCTGTAAATAGAGCCTTATGTTTTACATAGAAAAATCAATTCCAGGAAGAGATTGTGAGAACAAAAGAGAGTTTGGTGAGTTTTTTTTTTGAGAGAAAATTCTTGGTGTAAATTCTCTGTAATTCTATTCTTGTGAAATATAGTTGTTTTTCCTCACAAATAATCTTCATAGTGATTAGAGAATCAAAACATGACATGATCAGCAAAATATGTAAATGTCTTTTTTTATTAACCCAGTTTTTGTTCATTTATTTTGACCTGAGGCAACATAGACTGGTGACTGTTAATATTAACTAACAAGATTCAAAAGGCTTTGGACCTTAAGTCGTAATTTGCAATTTCTTTCTATTTTCTTTCAGCTGTTCTAGTCTGGGATTTCGTAAATATTTTTTGCTTTAACTTTTACTTTTACTTTTTCTTTCTTGAGCTCTTGACTAGAGGTCCAGAGTTTGAACCTTGAAAATAAAGTCTTCTACAATAGCGATTAAGGAATATCAGAGATTCCATAGTGAGTTTTCTATGACATTAACCTGAAAATCGGATCAGTGTATTGCAAATGTGAGATGATTGAAGCCAAAATTTGAAAATTTTAAGAACTTGAGTAGCCGTTTTGGAGAAAATTATTCTTTCAGCCATCGAGAAGATTTACTTCTCTTTATTGTAACACATTGATGAAAAACTAATTTTTGCAATCTACCTCTGTACATTTTATCAACGGCTCTTTCTCTCTCTCTCCCCCGCTCTCTTTCTCTCTCTTCGATTCCTTCTCAGGCAAACACCACCAGCAGCACCACCACCCTCTGGCGAGTCGCCGGAACCACCAGGTAACCATCAGGTAAGTACCCCCCCCTCTCCCCCCCTTCTCTCCTCTTACCCCACTGCCCGGAACACTGTTCCGACAGTGTTTCTCCATCACAAAGGATCTCCCTGTGTCACCTCTCACACCATCGTGACACACAGTGTCAGGCGCTCATATCCGGCAAATTTCATCACCGGGAACTGCCGCACGCGCCTCCACGCGCTGCCCAGGCGCCGTCCACGCGTCGCCATCTGACCCACGCGCCGCGCGCGTGAACCACCTGTCCGGCACTTTTTCCGTCAGCTACTTTTAGACAGTTTTTCCCCCCCTTAATCCCGACCAACTTGGTACCCTCGGAATATTCCCCTGTTCACTTTCATTTTCTGTTGTTCCCTTAGCCTCCTCATCTCCTTCTCTCACTGCTAATTCAAGGCAGATATTGCCGCTGTTTAGAGGTCTAGAATTCTTGCTTTTCGCCGGAAATTTTACCGGCAACCCCTGCTCTTTCCCTCTATTCTATCCTCTGCTTTTTGTGGGGGTGTTCTGTTTTCTTGGAAAGGTGCCGATTCTACCGGCGTGGATTCCCAGCAAGTCGCAGTACTCCCGGTAATTCCTGTACAGACCTGCGGCGGGACGCAATTGAACTACACGCTTGGCCAAGCTTCAGGAAATCTCGGGCGCATCAAAGCATACTTCCAGGTTTTTCCACCGGGAATTGGTACCTCCCGCACTCTTGTTTTTTTGTGCACCTTTTTACGTGTATTAGCCAAGCATATCTCGAGTGGTCTATTCTGTTGATATCTAGTTTGCGCCTTTTGTGTTTTCGCTGTAGGGCGTGTGTGTGTCACTGTACCCATTGTCGGTTGGAGAGATAGTGGCCGCGGCGGGGAATGTTAGCGTAAGGTCATGTCCTCGGGGGGTGGGGATGGTAACGGGAGTTAGTAGGGGAGCAGGGGGTGGTCCTACGGGTAGGGCGGGAAGCAAAGGTGGGAAGAGGGTAGCGGACGCCTTTGGATTAAGGTTTGGGTCATGGAACATAGGCACGCTGACGGGTAAATCCTTAGAGTTGGCGAAGGTTCTTCAGAAGAGGAGGGTCAACATAGCGTGTGTCCAGGAGACTAGGTGGAAAGGGACGAAGGCGAAGGATGTGGATGGGTTTAAGCTGTGGTATTCTGGGGTCGGGAGTGGTAAGAATGGAGTGGGCATCTTGGTAGATAGGGACTTAAGGGAGTCCGTGGTCGAGGCTAGGCGAGTGAATGATAGGTTAATGTCTATTAAGCTGGTTATTGGGGGTTGCATTCTCAACGTCATCAGTGCTTACGCGCCGCAAGCGGGTCTAGACGAGGAAGCCAAGAGGCGCTTTTGGGAAGACCTGGATGATTTGGTGAGTAGTATTCCCCAATCTGAGAAGTTACTTATTGGAGGGGACTTTAATAGCCATATTGGGGCTGATGGTGGTGGCTATGATGAGGTGCACGGTGGCTTCGGCTTTGGGGTTAGGAACGGAGGGGGCACTGCGCTGCTCGATTTCGCCAGGGCTTCCGAGCTTCTAATTGCGAACTCGGCATTTCAAAAGAGGGAGGAGCATTTGGTCACCTTCAAGAGCTCGGTGGCGAGGACTCAGATTGATTACATCCTCATCAGAAGGAGCGATAGAGGTTTGTGCAAGGACTGCAAGGTTATCCCAGGAGAGTCTCTCACAACTCTTCATAGACTCCTAGTGATGGTTGTCGGTCTCTGGGTGAAGAGGAAGAAGAGGGGCATTCGGGGCAAATCGCGGATTAGATGGGGTGCCTTGACTAAGGAGAAAGCACAGGAGCTGGAAAGGAGGCTAGTTGAGGGCGGAGCTTGGAGAAGTTCTGGGGAAGCGGACGCTATGTGGTCAGCGACGGCGAACTTGGTTAGGGAGGTAGCAAGGGACGTGCTCGGGGTAGTCAAGGGCTATTCAGGCAGGCACCAGGGCGATTGGTGGTGGAACGATGTAGTCAAGGAAAAAGTAGAGGTGAAGAAGGCAGCGTTCGCTAGGTTGGCATGGAGTTCTAGCGAGGAGGAACGGAGGGCGAACAGGGCGATTTACAAGGAGGCGAGAAAAGAAGCGAAGATGGCAGTCTCGGAAGCTAAAAATGCGGCATTCGGCCGCATGTATGAGGAACTAGGGGAGAAAGGCGGGGATAAGAAGTTATTCCGGTTAGCTAAAGCAAGGGAAAGGAAGGCACGCGATCTAGATCAAGTTAGGTGTATCAAGGACGAGGATGGTAGAGTCCTGATGGGGGAAGCTCAAATCAAACAGAGATGGCAAGCATACTTTCGGGACCTTCTTAACGAGGAGGGGGACCGTATCATAGAGTTAGGGGAGTTGGGGCATTCAGAGCGGCATAGAGACATCGGGTACTGCAGGCGCATTAGGGTGGAAGAGGTCACGGGGGCTTTGCGTAGGATGAGTAGGGGTCGAGCGACCGGGCCGGACGAGATCCCGGTGGAGTTCTTGAAGTACATGGGTAAATCTGGAGGGGAGTGGCTCTCTAGGTTGTTCAATGTTATCTTCAGGACCAAGAGGATGCCGGAGGAGTGGAGTACAGTGGTGCCCTTGTACAAGAACAAAGGGGACATCCAGTGCTGCAACAACTATAGGGGTATCAAATTAATAAGTCACACGATGAAGGTTTGGGAGAGGGTGATCGAGGCGCGAGTGAGGGAGGTGACTTCTATAGCCGGGAACCAGTTCGGTTTCATGCCGGGCCGCTCCACCGCAGAGGCTATCCACCTAGTCAGGCGGCTGGCGGAGCAATTCAGGGATAAGAAGAAGGACCTCCACATGGTGCTCATCGACTTGGAGAAGGCGTATGACAAGGTACCAAGGGAGGTGCTATGGAGGTGCTTGGAGGCGAAGAGCGTGCCGGAAGCCTATAATAGAGTAATCAAGGACATGTACGATGGTGCTAAGACTAGGGTTAGGATGGTGGGTGGTGAATCAGACCATTTTCCTGTGGTCATGGGGTTACATCAAGGATCAGCTCTGAGCCCCCTCCTGTTTGCCTTAGTGATAGATGCTCTATCCTGACATATCTAAGGGGATGTGCCTTGGTGTATGCTTTTTGCTGATGATATTGTATTGATTGACGAGACGAGGGTTGGCGTCAGTGAGAGGTTAGAGGTATGGAGACAGACTCTCGAGTCTAAAGGTTTCAAAATAAGCAGATCCAAGACGGAATATCTGGAGTGCAAGTTTGGCGCGGAGCCGAGCGAGGTAAGCAGGGATGTGATGATTGGTTCCCAGGCCATTGCCAAGAGGGACGGTGTCCGATATCTTGGGTCTGTGATTCAGGGGGACGGAGAGATTGACGGGGATGTCACCCATCGTATAGGAGCCGGGTGGGCAAAATGGAGGCTCGCCTCAGGGGTCCTGTGTGACAAGAAAGTTCCACACAAACTCAAGGGGAAATTCTATAGAGCCGTGGTTACACCTGCTATGCTGTATGGGACGGAGTGCTGGCCCGTGAAAAACTCCCATGTTCAAAGAATGAAGGTTGCGGAGATGAGGATGCTTAGGTGGATGTGCGGGCACACCAGACTAGATAGGATTAAGAACGAAGTTATCAGAGAGAAGGTAGGGGTGGCCACAATGGATGAGAAGATGCGAGAAGCGAGACTGAGGTAGTTCGGACACGTTCGGAGGAGGGGCACGGATGCCCCGGTAAGGAGCTGCGAGAGGCCGGAGATTGTTGGCGGTCGGCGAGGTAGAGGCAGGCCTAAGAAGTATTGGGCAGAGGTGATTAGGCAGGACATGATTAGAATGCAAGTTTCCGAGGACATGACCCTTGATAGGAGCGTCTGGAGGTCCAGAATCAGGGTTGTAGGTTAGGGGCTCCTAGAGTCCTTCGCACGTCAGTAGGTTTTCTCATAGACGATTTGTGTGTTAGCGTGTGCCCTCCTGTGGCTATTAGTTATGGTAGTTACTGCACGATTTTATTGCCTGCGATTGTATGTATGTTTCTTATTTTTAGTTAATTATTTTCACTATTTTCTGCAGGAGTCACTAATGCTTTATGTTTTTGTTTTGTTTTACAGCTGTTTTTCCTTTTGTCCTATGCGCCGAGGGTCGATTGGAAACAGCCTCCCTGCCCTTTCGGGTAGGGGTAAGGCTTGTCTACATATTACCCTCCCCAGACTCCCACCTGGTGGGAATATACTGGGTAGTTGTTGTTGTTGTATTGTAACACATTGAGTTACTCAATGAAGTAACTCTGGTGAAGAAATGGATCTTAAGTTTGATTATAAAAAGAAGGTTGGTACTCTGAGAAAAATTTTAAAACCACAGGTCGTTTGTGCCCGATGTCGATAATTAACCAAAAAATAAATTTTCGGTAATAATTGACAAAAAAGTAAGTGTAGCATACTTGATAATCTATCTTTAAAAGAGCTGCCATATTCAATTAATTAAACGTGGTTACACATGACATTGCCACTAAATACTCGAACTTACAGGTGAATTCATACCCAAGTCTCGTGCATGCAATTGATCCCACCCGCAATTGATAAGTGTTATTTTGTGTTTCGTATAGTCGACACTGGTTATATGAGATTCCTTTTTATCTCACAAGTTTGTGGATCCCAATCGTACACTTCTAGATCCATAAAACTGTAAAATAAAAAATTTGCATTATATAACTAGTGTCAGTTGTATTAATTAAACGTGCTTACACATGACATTGCCACTAAATACCCGAACTTACAGGTGAATTCATACCCAAGTCTCGTGCATGCAATTGATCCCACCAGCAATTGATAAGTGTTATTTTGTGTTTCGTATAACTGTCGCTAGTTATATGAGGCTCCTTTTTATCACACAAGTTTGTGGACCCCAATCCTACACTTCTAGATCCATAAGAGTGAGATAAAAAAATTATATTATATAACTACTGTCAGTTGGATGAGACACAAAATAAAATTTTCCCACACGCAATATAATGACGCTGTGCATGAACACTGTGCATGGAAATACGTACACAAACATATTGCTTGTTATTTTAAGTAACCAAAATGACTAAACATCCTGTTAGAAAATAATCAGTAAGCATTTGAAAAGCATACATTCCCTCATGTGTGCCAGTCGCCTCTGTTTTCCTCAGGTGCACTGAAGAACAAATCAGCTACAAAACAAAGGATCAGATCCCAATATTGAATATGTTTAGTGTCCTTTAGTATGGTTATATTTTGTCTCATTTTATTTACTTGTAATTCCTACGCATCTTTTTAAAAGCGTTTAGTAGGACATCATTTGAACTATTATTGCTTATGGTTGTTTGACTAGAGTTAGTCAAGTGTGAAGCTTTGTAATAAAGTTATTACAAAGAGTTTACAATTGAGAAATTGTAAGAGGTTAGAGATATAGAGTTTATTTTTCAGATTGCAAGTTTGTAATATAAAGTTTGCTCAGTTGGTGAAGTTTAACTCCTATTATGGTAGGTCGTGATTTTTATTCCCCTAAGTTGAGAGTTTTTCTTATTTACTAATGTTTACTATGGGAACTGATAGAGAACAAGATTCTCTATAAGGTTTGATGGATCCCTAGTTTCTGTTATTAATGTCACCATCAAATAACCATGATCAATGGAATAATAAGCACCAAACAACAATAATATAGAATATAACAAGCCTGAGAAAATAAGCTTGATCTCTATTTTCTTAATCTCTCATCACGATCTTGAATTCTCACCTTCGGGACCGTAATAACGCCTAATATTTTACTTGCTAGGCAAGCCAACATTAGAGGATCTTTAATTTTATCAATTCAAATAAGTAAAACTAATTAAGCCAAAATGAAACTAAAATAGAGTACGAAATGGCATACAAACCAACAATATTCAAGTACGACCCAGATCTGGAGTCACAAGTTCACGAGCTTCTAGAAATAGGGTTTGAAATAAGTACAACTATCTCAAATGAAAAGAATAATAAATAGGGAGCGAGTAAGGGGATTTCAAGGTCTACAGACTGATAATTATGATTTTTACATGTTTTATACTCATTCTTACCTATGCTTTGTGCGTGAACTGCCATAAATTAGTCCCAAAATGCATACAAGTTGCGCTTGATTGCAGGTTTGAGCGATAAGATGACAAATATCAAAAGATCGGCTCAAAAAGAAGTGAAATCTACCAAGGGTCAAAAGACAAGTGAAGTTGGGAACAAGGTAACCTGCGCGGTACGCACTAATTTACCACGTAGCCGCGCAGAAGAGTTCAGAGACTGTACAAAGTCCATGTTGACCTGTGCGGTCCGCACAGATTTACCACGCGGCCGCGCCGAAGAGCTTAGAGAAGGTGCATGATGACCTGCACGGTCCCCGCTCACACCTATGCGATCTGCGCCACTGGGAGTTCAGAGACATAGAAATTAAGGCAAAATCCCATAGAGTCGCACACTAAAATAGTGCGGTTCGCATGGATGAAGTTTAAAAAGTTGTGATTTTTGCCAAGTTGTTCACACGGCCGCGTCCCATTTCTACGCGGTCCACACCTTTTAGCCAACGCGGCCATGCTACCGTTTTGTGTGCTCCACGCCCCCAGCTTCAGAAGAGAGATGTGAAGAGCAAGATCCCTACGCGGCCGCGCGATATTTATGCGCGATCCACTAGACCCGCAGGGGTATTTTTGTCCAGTTTTTCCTGTGTAATACAAATAGAACTTTTTACTTTTTTAGGTCAAGTATTAGATATCAGATAACAATTGAGCTCGTGTATTCAATGTTTTAGCCTATTTTGGGAAATTTCATTTTGTATTAATGCGGATTTGAGTAGATTAACATTGTAGTTAATTAATATGTCGATTCTATCTACTTTTTCTTCAATTTCTATTTGTACTATGTCTAGCTAAACTCATTAGCTAGGTTTGTGGCTCAACCCTAGTGTAGGTATTTAATGGGTGTGATTGTTTAACGGATAAATGATGTTGGGTACTTGTTATTTGGGTTAATCTTATGTTTTCATCAAGATTTGGTGGTTGCAAATGCTAAGTCTAGATTAGTGGGTCTTGGCTCTTCTTGAGAAAGAGAGTCTATGACCCCAAGATTGACCTAACAGGAATTGGGATAGACACATGAGAATGGTAGTCCTAATTAACAGGTTAAACCTCAAGAGAGTAATTACCCAAATCGAACCCTAAATTGCTTGGGCGAATTGGCCGAACTAATTGGTCTCGAGGGGGTCAATTGAGCTAAATCACTCTCTCTACAGAGAGGTGTGAGAGTAAGTGCAATCGTGCAACGTTTATAGCGTAAGCCCCATAATCATCATTCTTGTGTTAGGAATCTCTACACGTTAGTTGACCACCTAGGTAAATGCCACAACCCTAGTACCATTCTCTATATTGCATACAACCTATAATTAATATCATAGCATAACTTAGTCTTAATTTATAGTTGGTAAGTTGTAGTTGTTATTCAATAGAAAAAATAAAAAATGTTAGAAGTACAATTAGAAGCTCAAACACACACCTAGACCTAACAAAAACTTGACTCCATTCTAAGCTCCATGTGGAAATTGAGCCCCATACCACTTTTGGGTAAAAGTATTAGCACCCGCTCGTCCTTAGGTTAAGTCCGCTGTGATAACTTTTTGGTGCCGTTGCCGGGGAGCTTTTCGGTGTTTGACTATTTGTTGGCTAGTTTTGTGTTTTGCTTCTTTTTACTAATCTTTTTGTGTTAATTCAACCAGGTACACATGGCTTTAAATGCAAATTACTCTCTTGGCAACGTGGTCGTGGGGGAGGACGTTGAGGACCTAGAACAAGAAGCGGTATTACCTCATGATCCTAGGAGAGGTCGAAAGGCCAATACAAATGCTAATTCAAATGACAGCATACGAGACCCTACTCCACCTCCACCAAGAGTGGCACCAAGAGTTCTACCCAATCAAGGGTATGCAAGTGCAAGAGTTTCTCCCCGAATCCATGCGGGGAACTTCTAGATTACAAACCTTGCTCGAACAATAAGGTTATTTCATGGGTGCCGCTGATCAGAATTCTTATAAACACTTGAAAGGCTTCATGGATACTTGTTGGGGTAGCAAGCAAACAAATGTTTCGGAGGATGCATTGAGACATTGACTTTTCCCGTTCTCACTTAGGAGAAAGGTGTTAGATTGGTTTGAGAGGCTCCCCAATCATTCTATCAGTATTTGGGATGAGTTGGCGGACAAATTCATCACTAAGTATTTCTCTCCAAGTCACATGGCGGATCTACGGGACGAGATTCTAGCTTTTAAGCAAGAGGCAACAGAACAGTTACACGAGATTTAGGAGAGGTTTAGAACGCTAGTGAAAGAGTGCCCTAACAATAATATGAATGATGTGATGATTCAACAAACATTCTATAAGGGCATCAACACAACCAACCAATGTATTGTGAACCAACTGGCGGGTGGTAACTATACGAAGCTTCCATACAATGAAGCTTGTGATGTGTTAGATGAGATGGCCAATAGATTATCGGCATGGCAAAGTTGGGCTAATATTCCTCAAGGTGATCCTAACGCGATACATTTGCACAAGGAGCTACATGACCACGGACAAGCCATTGCCGAACTCACAACAACAATGAACCAATTGGCTAAGGCGCAACTTCAACATGTATAAAATCTGCGCCAAGTCAATACCATTGAAGGAGTGAATATGATGAAAAGAAGGCAAAGAGGGCAACAACAACCGCAAGAAAACATTAACAGCTATGATGATGGTGGTGGATATTCGAATGAATGTTTTGATGACCAAAGTGAGAAAGTCCAATACATTAACAACTACCAAGGGATTAGAGGTTATCAAGAGGATCAACAATGGATACCCCAAGGTAATTGGGGATATCAAGAAGGTGGAAGTTGGCATCATAATAACAATCGATGAGGCAATTGGGGGAACAATAGTTCGCGGAATCAAGGTAATTGGAACGGGAACACCAGTTGGAACAACAACAATGGTGAACAATAATGGTGGTTAAGGTAATAGGGGGCAATGTTTTCAAAGGCCCTTGATGTATCAAAAACCGAACAACCGCCCCCTTTTTCAATCTCAAGGGTCGAGTTTGTTGGGCAATGACATGGGTCAAATAAAGAACATGTTTGAGCAGATGATGGAGAGGAATAATGACTCCGATTCTCAATTGGCCTCCTATAACACTTCGATCCGTAAATTGGAAGATTAATTCAGGAAAAATTTCGCAATCTCTCAACACTCGCCCAAAGGGTGCTCTACCAAGTGATACGGTAGTGAACCCCAAGGGTAGGCATAACAATCTTGTGATGGCAGTGACCACGAGAAGTGGATGAGGTGGCTATGTGCAAGCCTCAAGAGGTAATGGAGTTGTTGTTAATGAAGAAGAGTTGCAAAATAATGAGATACCATTGGTAGTTAAGGATATTGTTGAGCTAAATGAAAATGATGATGTGAGAATTGAGATTGATGAGGGTGAGGGGTAGATCAAGAGGCCATGAACAAGTCTAGGGAACACATCATTGATATGCCCAAACCGGTGGTGCCAATAGCCAATGCACCCTTGCTTAGGAATCCTACGCCATATTCTCAAAGTTTGGCCAAGCAAAAATGTGACAACCAGTTTAAAAAGTTCATTGAGATGATGAAGAGTTTGACTATAAATGTGCCCTTGGTTGAGGCACTTGAACCAATGCCGGGATATGCAAAGTTCATGATGGACTTGGTTACTAAAAAGAGATCGATAGAGTGCGAGACAATCAAGATGGCACACCATGTGAGTTCCATTATACAATCCATGGCTCCAAAGCTAGAGGATCCCGGAGCATTCACAATACTATGTACCATTGGAAGTGTCGATTTCGCAAAAGCCATATGTGACTTGGGGAAGTATCAATGTAATGCCATATTCGGTCTTCAAGACCTTGGGAACTGGACAACCTCGTCCAACTTCTATGAGGCTTGAAATGGTGGACCGGTCAATGAAGCAGCCTTTGGGGATTATTGATGATGCCCTTGTTCGTGTTGATAAGTTTATATTGCTAGCCAACTTCAAGATCTTGGATTGTGAAGTGGATTTCAAGGTTCCTATTATTCATGAAAGGCCTTTCCTAGCTACGATCAAGGCCTTGGTTGACGTTGAACTGGGAGAATTGACCTTCCGTGTTGTTGATGACATGGTGGTGTTCCACGTGTACAAATATTTGAGGTAACCAAATAGCACCGAGGTGTTCTCATTTCTTGGCATTTTCACGGCGGTGATAGTGGATGACGCAAGCGCAATGGTGAATGTTGAGGACCCACTTGAGGCCATGCTCTTGAGCATGGATGTTTATGACGATTCCGGGAGAGTTGAGTGTGGAAATGCTTTGATTGGTATGGATCATACTCATACGAGCCAAGGAAGTTATCTCTTGATCTTGAAAATAAAAAAAAATCCACCCACCAAGCCGTCTATTGAAGATCTGCCTGTGTTGGAGTTGAAACAACTTCCTCCTTACCTCAGATATGAATACTTGGGTCCTAATTTCACTTAGCCTGTTATTATTTCATCTTGCTTGACTAACGTGCAGGTTGATGCCACTTTGGTAGTTCCACAAAAGCGCAAGAGAGCAATCTGATGGACATTGGCGGATATTCGAGGTATTAGCCCTGCCTTTTGCATGAATAAGATCATATTGGAGAAGGATGCGAGGCCCTCACTTGCACACCAAAGGAGACTCAATGAAGATATGCAAGAAGTGGTCAAAAAGGAAGTTATCAAGTGGCTTGACGCCGCTGTGGTATATCCTATTTCTGATAGCTCATGGACTTCTCCGGTGCAATATGTTTCGAAGAAGCGAGGAATCACCGTGGTAACCAATCCTAACAATGAGTTGATCCCTACTAGGATGGTGACAGGGTGGAGAGTTTGTATGGACTATAGAAAGCTCAACAACCTGACTCAAAAGGATCATTTCCCGTTGTCGTTCCTTGACATAATGCTTGATCGTCTTGCGAGTTGGTCGTTCTATTGCTTTCTAGATGTGTATTCGGGGTACAATCATATTCTCATCACCCCGGAAGATCAAGAAAAGACAACCTTTACTTGTCCTTATGGCGCCTTCGCATTTTCGAGGATGCCGTTTGGATTGTGTAATGCCCCAGCTACCTTCCAACGATGTATGATGGCAATTTTCACCGACATGGTGGAAGATATATTGGAGGTTTTTGTGGATGATTTTAGCATGCTGGGGGATTCTTTTGAAGAATGCTTGAAAAATTTGGACCGTATGATGGCCCGATGTGAAGATACAAACCTAGTTCTCAATTGGAAAAAATGCCATTTTATGGTAGAAGAGGGTATTGTATTGGGTCACAAGATTTCGAAGAGAAATATTGAAGTTGACAAAGCCAAGATTGAAGTCATTTTGAAGGTTACCTCCCCCCACTTCTGTCAAAGGAGTGAGTAGCTTTTTGGGGCATGCGGGCTTCTACCGAAGGTTCATCAAAGACTTTACTAAGGTAGTTAACCCATTGTGCAAATTGGTGGAGAAAGATTCCAAGTATGTGTTTCATGAGAGATGTATGGATGCTTTTGAGCTTCTAAAGTACAAATTGATAACTACCCCCATCATTACCGCACCAATTGGAGCTTACCTTTTGATCTCATGTGTGACGCTGGTGATGTTGCAGTGGGGACAGTCTTGGGCCAAAGAATCAACAAGATGTTCCATCCGGAGTACTATGCAAGTAAGACAACTAATGAAGCTCAAAGGAACTATACGGTCACCGAGAAGGAATTGCTTAGAAAGGGTAGTGAAAACAAAGTGGCGGACCACTTGTCTCGATTGGAGGAGGAAGGGAGGCCTTCAGACGGCCTTGAGATAAATGAGGCTTTTTCGGATGAACAATTCCGCCAACTATCTTGTTACCGGTGTGGCCTCGTATGAGCTCTCTTCTAACCAAAAGGAAGAAGCTCAAGCGGGATAGTTTAGACTATTATTGGGATGAGCCGTATCTTTTCAAAATTTGCACCGATCGTGTAATTAGACGATGTGTTCCCGAAGAAGAGAAGTTGAATATTGTGGTAGCTTGTCACACTTCGCCCTATGGTGGCCATCATGGCGGACCGAGGACGACATCTAAAATTCTTAGTTGTGGATTCTATTGGCGTTCTTTGCTAAAAGATGCTGGTGACTTTGTCAAATAGATGTGATTAGTTCCAACGGGCCAGAGGGATTTCTAAGAATGAGATGCCCCTTAACACGATTCCAGAGGTTGATATTTTTTGTGTTTGGGGGATCGACTTTATGGGTCCATTCGTGGGTTCTTGTGGCAACACCTATATCTTGGTAGCGGTTGATTATGTGTCAAAGTGGGTCGAGGCCGTCGCTTTGCCCAACAACGAAGCTCAAAGTGTTGTGGCTGTGAGAACGTGATTTTTGCCTCACATGGATGACTCCTACAGAATTCCAAAAATTATATTTCTTTTTTAATTATTTTTTATTTTAGGAATTATTGTAGAATTTTCTTGATTGGTTGCGTTTTGTGTGCATGTTTAATTTTGTTAATTCATAAAAATACAAAAAAAAATGTCGCATTTGCATTTAGGATTTAATATTTTTATATTAATTGGTAAATTAGTGTTTCCTAAAATTGGAGAATCACCAAAATAACCAATTTTTGAATTTTTATTGTTTAAATATGAATTTTTTTGGTAGTGTTCTTTGAATTTCGTTTTTAATTAAATATATTAATTATTATTTAGAATAGGATAATTTAATTTTAAGGTTAATTAAGGTTTAAATTTTGAAATTTTTGAAAAATGAAAGGATTTTGAATAAAAGAACAACAACAACAACAACTACCCAGTATACTCCCACCAGGTGGGGTCTGGGATTTTGAATAAAAGAAGAGAAAAGAAAATGAAAGATTTGAGTTGTTGGCCGTTTTATTTAATTTCCGCAGGCTCAAAAGTTTTTTAATCAAAAGAACCAGTCCAAATCGGCCCAGGTCCGAGCTCAAGGAGATCATACCCAGTCCAACCCTCAAAACGACGTACTTGCACTTCAAAACTACGCAGTCTCGCCCCTCTAACACCTTAAACGACTAAGTTCCAACATTTTTCTATTTTTTCATCATAACCAAACGACCCCGTATTTTTCTCATTGAATTACAGTCGTTGGATTTTAATCATCAGACGGCTCGAAACTGATCCGTACTTACCTATATAACTATCCGAACCAGGTCAACCCAACCTCAAAACCCCTTCTCTTACTTTATCTTCCAACCTCAAAGATTGAATGTGACGCCGCCCTGAATCGCCGCCTGCCTCCCATCAGAAATCGCCTACGGCGGCGGCCAGTGGCCAATTGCCTCCATTTTCACATCCTGAGCTCTCCTCCACCCCCTCATTCAAGGTCCCCGTTCCTCTTTCCTCGAATCCCATTGGATCCTCTTAAATATTGAATGGAAAAGGCCGGCCCAAAACCTTAAGTCAACGGAAAAGCCCCAAATTCTCACCCTATCATCTTTGCCCCTTTCTAAATTCTAAGCTACCATTAGCCCCCTCCAAATCAGCCCCAATTTTATCAGATTTTAAATCTTATATTTTAAAACCCTAGAAATCTCCTACCAAGTCAATTGCGGGATTTCTCATGGCTCAAATTACATGGGTCAACTGCTTTTGGTAAAAGTAGTTGATCCATGTGGATCTGACCTATGTTCGAAGTTGCCCAACAGCCCTGATTTTAACCAAGGTAATTTTTCTAAACTGCTTTTCTATCTTCTTTTCGCCTTTTCTTTTCTTGATTACCTCATCCTCCTTCTTTTCTTTGGCTGATTTTATTTATGGTGTGATTTTTCCTGTAAAGGCATGCTTGGATTTTTTATTTCGATTTCTTTGTTTATTTGACAAGTACTTATTTATTTATTCGTTCCTGATTAATTATGCATGTTTGCATTTCAACACTCAAAATTGTACAATTTAGATTATTTTTCCTTTTCCTTTTGTTTTAACATTATTATTTAGGTTTCACAGATTAAAGGATTAATTAGCATGACCAGTTCTATTAATTCCCTTCATCTCATTATTTCTTGTAGCTAGTAATCTTCCGCATAGTTAGTTTTAATAGAATCTATATCAACTGTTTTGAATTCGATTAAAATTGATTAAATCTTTTGAATCAGTCTTAATTACCTATTCATGTGATTACTTAGGTTTAATTGGTGTTAAGATTAATCTTGAGCCTCTGAATAACCTAAAATAAGTAGTCACTTAAAGGGTAAAATTGAATTTTTACTTAGGCAAAAAATCATAAAGTTCTAGAACTTAGGAAAGCTGTCCTTATCTATAAAAAATGTGGGTATTGGGTAAGAAAAATGAGAGCCAGCTGTAAAAAATGCTGTACTATTCTGAATTCCAGAGTTCTAGGTTAGAATATTCCATTTTTATGCTTTTTGTGCACTCTATATAAAGAAACAATCCCTCACTCTCAAAAGGGGTTCAGGATGTAAGATATCAGTCAAAAATTCTCCCCTAAAAATGTTTCTTGGTCTTCTGTGAAATTTGAGCCTCAAAAATAACTTTTCAAAATCTGAGAAATCCAATATTTCTTCACAAGTGAAGAAACATGGCTTGAAAAGGAAGTTCTTTGGGTTTTTCTGTAGCTAGATATTGATTTTTCTTCTAGTTTTGGATCTTTGTTATGAAGCTTAAATCTGGTTGGTTGAAAGCTGATCCTGGTTTCTGATTTGGCCGTGTGTGGCTGCCTGTTACTGCTCATTATTTTAGAAGAATCAGCTAATTTATTGACCTTCTTGGTCTTATTTATGTTATCTCCAAGTATATAACCAAGTTCTAGCTATGAGAATGGTCCTATTTGTGCAATCTGAATTTCTAAATTACCATGTGTGTGTGGATATATATGTTATTTGTAGGAGTTAATGTGTGAGTTCGTTAATATTCATCAATTTTTATGTTCTTCTATTTGCATTTCAGCATGGAAAAATGTTGTGAAAGTAACATTAATAGTTGTATTTGTGACAATGTTTAAGCTAGTTTATGATGCTTTTCTTGCAATCCTTCATCTGATTCCGAAAGACTGCCTCTCATTTGTCTTGTTACTGTTTATTCACAAGCTGTATCCTGATGGTTTAGCCACTAGTTGATGGACCATTCTAATTTCTCCGTCATCTGATTTCTCTTGCCTTCATGAGTCTCCTAATTGTTGGAACATTAGCAGTGACCTATTGGTTTAATCACCAGTTGGTTACACCAATTGGTATCATAGAGTGAGACTAAATACTGAAATGATAAGAGTCTGAGTTGACTTTTCTTTTTACTATGATTTATGTGAGCTTAATTTTCAAATATAGTTAAGCTCATGAACCATCTTGTATGCTGAAAGTTTTTTTCAATTCAGATTTGTAAAGGTTGGAGGAACCTGTTGAACCTGACCTCTTTTCATGGTCCGATTCATAGCCCAAACTGACCATTTCTCCACCTTCTACTTTCGGTGTTTACCATAATCATGAGGATTAAAACCTCTTTGGGTACATGAGTTTAATCATATGACATGATTAAAGCTATGAATACCGCTATCCCTTGCATTTAATTATTGTATTCTTTTCTTTGAACATGCTGGTTCAATAATAGCTTGGTAACTAGTTCCTTTCCACTCTTTTTCTTATCTAAATGTATTGTTGATCATGTCCACTTTAGGTAGTATTCCTTTTCATCTCATTCCCTCACTTATTTTCATTTCTGGATAAATTGGTAATGAGCTTCTAACTTGTTGGTTCAGCCACCAGTTGGCTGAATCAACTAGTTCGAAAAAGCTTTAAGTGGGATATACGCATTAAGGGAACATGATAAAGCTGCTATGGAAAGGTCATGTTCAATAGGAGCAAAGAAATTCTGGAATCATTAGAAGGTTACTTTTATTGTATTCAAATTTCTTGAGTGTTAGCTTTCTAGACATTGACTCTTTAAAAATTTAAATTTCATTGTATAATTTTGGGACTTTCACATTTGTAAAACGGAATGTTAATTTTACTCCAGCTAGTAGTTAGAAAATTTGCAAAATTAGCATATTTACTGCGCCATGAATGTTTTTTTTGAAGATATGCGATTTGACATTAGGGTCGCTATTAGGCCCAAATTCTAGGTCTGATCAGTGCAAGTCTGGTTAAAGCCATTTGGGCTTAGGCGTGTGGACTTCATAAGGTGGCCCAACTGAATTCGATTCTTCAATTATGGTTGTTCAATATAGTTAAAATTAATTATTAGAATTAATTCCCAAAATCAGTTTTGCATAATTCTTTATAAGAACGGTTTGGATATAATTGTATCTCAGCCAGTTAACATTTTGGGCGCTGAGCTAGCTGAAAATTAAGCCTAAAATGGGCTGAACGATTTGAATTTGGCCTTCCAATTTCGTCCCTTCGCGATCTTTAACTTTTAGCTCAATGATTGGTCCATATCTGGCATATTTCTCTTCACCCAAAAACTCATGGGCGACTTTCTCGTTGATTAATTAATCTTGGATGCACTACGCTTTAAGTAGGGATATCCTAGGTGACCTTAATTAAACAAGCTTTCTAAAATTGGGGTGTTCCATATACAAATAAAATCTTTTATAGCCTTTCATAATAATGAAATTAGTAAAGAAAATGCCTTAAACAATCGTAGTTTGCTTTATGCTCGATTTAGGTTAGTATTGCGATTATGTATACGTTCGCGTAACATAACTGCAAATTAAAATTCTTAAGAACTCGAGGGAGGCGTTTGCGCAACTTCAGTCTAATTTCTTCTTAAATAAATTAAACAAAGCGTTATTAATTGTGGACACGTTCGTGTGACATAATTTCTAACGTGCCAAAAGAAAGGGTATACGTACGCGTATCTCGATTCTTTAGAATTACGAATAATTTAAGTATTTTAAAAGACGTAATAAGATAATTGCGCATAGGTTGTAAAAACGAGAAGTTAAATAATTAAACCAAATATAAATTGCTAAGTGACCGTGGTAGAACCACGGAATCCGGGGGTGCCTAACACTTTCCCCCAAGTTAACAGAATTCCTTAGTTAGAATTTCTGGTTTGCAGACACTTAAATAATAAAATTTCTTTGATTTGGGATTTAAAATAAATTGGTGACTTGGGACACAATAATCTATCCCAAGTGGCAACTTTATAATTAATTAAATAATCCCATTTCGAATAATGCAACTTAAAGTGGAAAAACTCCTCTATATACTATCTTTTGGGGTGGTGTAAAAAAGGAGGTGTGACAGCTCTGGCGACTCTGCTGGCGATAAAGAACTTTTGGTTCAGGGTTCAAGAATTCGAGCTTGTTAATGTGATTTTTATTTGGCTTTAGTGTTGATATTATTTTATTTTGTGGACATAATGTGCTAATTTTTATTTACCACTTGGATATTACTTGAACTGTATTTAAATGTCTTCTTACGCCACCCATCTGAGTTTTTCTGAAAATGGTGCATACGTTTGCGTAGCCCTCTTTTTCAGGAGATATTATACCAAATAGAGCGAGGCTGGGCAAGCGACAAGACCGGGCAAACATTAGTGCTCCCGGTACGTCCCCCTCTCATCGACCCCAGTTGTCCGCTCGGGTAACCAAAGTTTAGACCACAAACCTCAGGTTTTTAATTTAGAATAATGCAACCTCATGCCAGATCCCTAGTAGGAATGATTATTTGCATCACATGCATTTGACCTTGGGGACCCAACACAGGGGTTGGGTCTGTGTAGGACAGGTGTACCCAAAATAAAGACCATCCCGATGCATCCTACGCGCTATGTGAATATTAATTTGTTTCGGCTTGCATGTTCACCGGTTAATAAAGAGGAAAACCATGAGTGAGATAGGATAGAGAATTTACCCGGTTTATTAAATCCCTGTATTTGAAAATGTCCCGAAACTCTGCAAAATTTTTGAAAAAAAGAAAATGTATTTCAAAAAATAGAGTGAGTCAAGTATCGTATATTTTTGGTATAACATCCAGAACTACACATGTATGATTATCACTGTATGTGGGATACGTAGGCAACCCATATAAGGTTCGGCCTTATTTTCTGAAATAAGAGGTGTGTTAGGGCTTTGGTCAAAACAATAAAGCCGACCCAGCTTCGGTTTGTCTTTAAGTTTTTTCTTAGCGAAATAGCCTTCGATTACATTTCAATTATCCAAAGGTTATTTTAGGGAGAAATAGGAAAGTCTGTTTAAAAGGTGTCTTTTCTTACGTCAGCCTCAAAAATCTTTTGGAATTGTGAAGGGGCCATGTTTGCAAACACGGCCATTGTTGCTAACACAACAATAAGGGGGTCCTTATACGTTGATATTAGAAAACTGGCTTTGCAAAAAACGAATTTACAAGAGTCAACACTAACCTTAAATTTCTAGATGAACAAATGAATACCATCCCGGAATCGCCTGAAGTGGTCAGAGAACAGGCTCAACTGCATTTGCATATGTGGCAGAAAGACCTAGATGAAGATGGTCGAGTTTTGGTGAAACAAGTTGGGTCAACTGGTAGATATCATGAACATTAAGCCACGAGAGGATTTGATTAAGGCTTTGGTGACATTTTGGGATGCTGTTCACAATGTGTTCCGTTTCTCAGATTTCGAACTCATGAGCACCTTAGAAGAAATAGCTGGGTACATTGACTTTGGCCAAGAGTTAAGAAAGCAGTAGCTCATATTTCCAAGGGCTCCCTCAGTGCACAAATTCTTCAATCTTTTGAACATTAGCAAGAAAATGAGCAAAAACCGCGTTAGCAATAGGAGTTGTAAGTTCCACTTCTTGTACTTCAAGTTTGGACACTCAGCCGGATTTGAGACACATGAGAAGGGTTTGAGTAAGAAACAGAACAAAAGCATATGGGAGATTCACCGATGGTTTGCTTTCATTTTGGCATTTCTGGGAATCATGGTGTTTCCGAACTCTAAAGGTACAATAGATATTCGCATGGCCAGGATCGCACAGGTTCTCGTCGACAAAATAGATCACATTCTTGTCCCATTAGTGGTTGCAAACATTTACCGGGCATTGACTTTGTGCAAATCTGGGGGTGAGTTTTTCGAAGGTTGCGGCATTGTCCTTCAGATGTGGATGATCGAACACCTTTGCCACAATCCTAAGTTCATGAGATATGCTTGAGACGGGAACAATTTCATGAAGAAGTACTAGGAAATGGTGGAAGATTACAAACCACCCGAAGGGTTTGAAGCATGGGTTTCCTATTTGAGAAAATTGAGAGCAGATCAAGTTGAATGGACAATAGAGTGGATCCCAATAATAGAAATCATCTACATGACTACTTCGAAAGGCCACTTGATGTTGGTGGGAGCGAGAAGTATACAATCATATGCGCCCCAAAGAGTTCTAAGACAACTTGGAAGGTATCACGTAATATCTAAGTAAGCATACCTAAGCAGTCAAGTCATTGACCTACATCCAGAGGCGACGCTTCCCGAGGCTTTAGTGGAAGGAGATTGGTACTGCTGTCGTTATCTATAGAGTAACACCCTGGTACCGGACCCGATTAAAGGCGAGGTTGATCCCAATTATGCCGCTTGGTTGGAAAAGGAATTTTCATGAGAACAATGAACTAGAGCTCGAGCCGGAGCCGGAGCCGGAGCCCGAACTTGTGAGGCCAACCAAAAGGCCCCAAGTTCAAGCTTTTGATGAAAAATGCAAGAAAGGTTAGCTTGGGAGAAAAGGAGGAAGAATATCGGGCTGCCATCAGTGGTCTGCAAGAGGAGTTGAGAAATGTCATCTTCAATAATGATTTGCAGGCACAAGAGGCCGAGGGTGAGAGAAGAAGATTGGTTCGAGAAAATGAGGTTCTTAAGGCCCAAATTTGACAGTTGATAATAGCTGGCGAGAATCCAGGCCGAAGCAGTAAAGATGAAAGGCTCATCTATAACCATACTCAAAAGGTGCGTGATTATGAAGATATCCTCGAGAAAGTTGAGTTTGAGTTAGCAAAGGCACAAAAGAGGCTGACTAAGAGTGGTGAGGGTCGTGCAACTTTCATTCAACAAATGAAAGAAAGACATGAAAGAGGGTCCACAGGTTGGGAAATGACGATTGGCAACCTCGAGGGTGAAATGGCTAAAAAGGCCATGAAATTCAAAACCGAGAGGGAACATTGTTACTCCATAATGGACCGATTGGAAGCAGATCTGCACCACTTGCAAGAGAAGAATCACACCATGACTCAAGTCTTAGAGGCCAGATCTCTACAGGTTGATCACCTGCTGCAAGAAAAGGGCATTATCAGAGATAGGGTCAAAAATATTGCTAACTACATCGCAATAAAGTGCTGCGAGTGTTAAGACAAGATCCATGTTTTTTGCCACGATAATGATCTTCGTCCGACATATGATGGAAGAACTCTATAGGCTCCAAGAAGATATAGCAAGTAGGCATGCTGCAAGGCCAGGAGGTGTTCCAAGGGCAGGATTGGAGGCATTGATATTTTCTTGATTGTATTTCCTTTTTGAGTCTGTATTTTCGTTTTTAGAATGCATGTTTCGAGTATGTTTTTAAAATTCCTTGAGAAGGCATGTCCCGAGCTTTAGTCTTAGAAAAAATGTGTTTCGAGTCTGTTTTTAAAATTCCTAGAAAAGGCATGTCCCAGCTTTAGAGTCTTAGAAATAATATGTTTCGAGTCTGTTTTAAAATTCCTAGAAAAGCCATGTCCCGAGCCATAGAGTCTTACAAAAGTATGTTTGTAGGCCTCTTTGTAATTCAGTATTAATGTAAATTTAAGAACCCCAAAAATTGCTCTTTTGTTTTAACATTTACCTTATTTAATTACGATATGATATGATTCGCAACGTCGCGATACGTTGGAAATCCTCATCGGATCCGGTTATGATTCTCTACAAACAATTTAAATAAAGGAGGTAGAAGAGGAAAGAAAGAAATAAAGAAAGTTGAGGAAAGTGAGAAAGAATCGGGATAAAGTATGCAAACCGTTGCAAAACATGTAGAAACGCATTGAACTGTATAGGTGCATCACACCCCAAGATGAGACTACCTATGTGTTATTTGTTTCAAACTAACATGTTTGTTGTCTACTGTTGAGCTAGGTTCTTAAGAAAGTTGATGGTTTTGTGGTAGTCTGACGCCTCATCCATACTTCACTGGATCAAACGGTAGCATTGACATGTATCAGAAACAACTCTGCCAACATTTCCATTCACAAACGAGAGCCCAATCTCGGGCATCCCAGCTTCAAAATCGGCAATTGCCGAGGAAAACAGGTTACTACGTCTCCGCATGATGGAAATGGTGGATTCCTTGTCACACGGAAGAGAGCCACCAAGTGCAATCCCAGTATTTCCCGAGCTTTTCCCTAGGATGGTTGGAACTTCCAATATCCCAATCAGCCACCCCAATACCCCACTTTGACATCCTACCATCTCGGCCCATTTTGTTGGAACACCTTCTAGGAATCACCCCCAGGTGTTAGGATCAGGAGTGGCTTCAAATATTTTCACTTCTCAACCATGCTCTGTCACGGCGCAGCCTACACTACCTCGGCCCACCTTCGACCCCTCAGCTTTCACTTTCCAAACATGTATTTTCCCAATGGAACCTCCATAAGTTCTTGCTTATACTTACACCTAGAAACCTCAATTTGAGTTCACTACAGGCTAGGAAAAAACTACTAAATCTTTAGCAAGAAGAAATTGTTTGGAAGATTAAGAGTATGGAACAAAGCCTGAAAAACATACAAGGTTTGAGCGGGTGGAATGGCGTGTTCTATGCTGATTTGTGCATTTTTCCCCAAGTGCAGCTACCATTGGGATTCAAAACCCCAAATTTTGAAAAGTACGATGGGCACGGTGATCCCATTGCTCATATAAAAAACTGCAATCAGTTGCGAGGAGCTGGTGGAAAAGAGGAACTCCTTAAGGCATATTTCTGAGAGATTCTGGTTGGTATCGCGTCTGAGTTGTACATGGACCAGGATATATCGCACTGGCAAATATGGGATGATCTTTATAGAGACTTTGTCAACCAGTTTTAGTATAATATTGACATAGCTCTAGATAGGAACTCGCTGACAAATCTGAAAAAGAAGTCCTCGGAAAGTTTTCGAGAATACGCAATCAAATGGCGTGAACAATAATCCAGGGTAAAACCTCTAATGGATGAAATTGTCACAGTTTTTCTCAAAGCTTAGGAAGAAAACTACTTCCAAAATATGATGTCTCCAATGGATAAACCATTCACTGAACCCATCAAAATTTGAAAAATGGTCAAAACCGGATTGAAAACTGGTCGAATCTTGAGCCAATCCGCTATGAGGGCTACCTCACAAGCCATTCAGGGCGGATATGGAGGAATAGGGAAGGGCAAGAAAAAGGAAGAAACATCCATGGCACCATCAAGTGCAAGAATATACTATGCCCCCGAGCCCCATTTTCCTGAAAGAAACCCACAACACTAATACCCCCACCTTCTGAGAAACCAGCCTCCTTACTAAAACAACTACAATCCATGTCCACCACGAAATAACCTCCCTCCTCGCAAACTACCAAGAAGGAAAAATTTTACGCTAATTGGTGAATCTTACTCTAGTTTGTTACCAAAGCTTGTCCAGATGGATCAGTTTTAACCAGTTCCTCAAACTAGGCAAAACCCAACATCACCCTCTACAGAGCTAGAGCCCGATGCACCTATCTCTTAGGGGCGGAAGGGCATGACACGGATGATTGCTGTACTCTAAAAAGAGTCGTAGAGAACTTGACAGAATAAAAGAATATAGTGCTCATGGATGGAGATATCCCAAATGTGACAAATAACCCGCTACAACCCACAACAACGGGCTGATAATTGGGATGATTTGCGAGGATGAGGAATTTGACCCAGCGTTGAAGGCCATCATTGCAATCAATGACAGAGAAAAGAAACCAAAAGTTTCCCCGAAGCAAGAGAAAGGGGAGAAAAAGAACAAAACTGTCCCCCCAAATCTGGAGGAGAAAGTTGAAATGATAACCGGGGCAATGCCTCCCAAAGACTTCGTTCTCTATGTCCCTAGGGGTCAAAAAGAACAACAAATGACTTTGAACCCTCCTAGGAGATTCCAGTTGAACAAGGTAGCTCGAATATATGTGCCTAAGGGGGTTTATGTAATGCGGGTCCCGGTTAATCCACCAAGGTTGAGTGAGCCTTTGGTTATTGGTCGCGCACCACAAATGCCCATGTCAGGTCCTATTGTTGTGCCTTGGAATCACAACAAATCATTAGTGACCTATAAGGGCAAAGAAATCTCAGGGAAGTTCCAGAAAATCGCACTACTGAAAAGTATTCCAAGCTGGAAGAAATAAACAAGGCCACTAGAAAACGCTTCCCATCTAAAAAGCCTGTGAGTGCCGAAGAAGCAGATGTTTTCTTTCGAAAGATGAAAATGACAAATTATGAAGTGATTGATCAGCTTTGAAAATCTCATGAACAAGTCTCCCTGTTGTCTCTATTGATGAACTCCACCAAACATCAAAATGTATTGATTAAGACCCTTAATGAAGCATATGTTCCTGTTGAGACTTCGGTAGAGCAATTGGAAAGAATGGCAGAAAGATTTTTTGGAATCAACAAAATTTCCTTCACTAAGAATGACTTGCCCCCAGAAGGAGCCACACATAACAAAGCCCTACACTTAACAGTCAAATGAGAAGGGTTCTACGTCAAAATATTTATGGTGGACGGAGGCTCTGGGGTAGACATCTGCCCACTCTCGACTTTGCAATGCATGGAAATTGGAACCGAAAGATTTTACCCAAGAATATCAGTGTACGGGCTTTTGATTGTATAACAAGGGACACAATTGGAGAGATTGACCTGATTCTGGCTATTGGCCAAGTGGATTTTGAAGTAAATTTTCAAATTCTGGACATCGACAAGTCCTACAACTTTCTTCTGGGAAGGCCATGGAGTCTTGCGGCGGGGCTGCACCCTATACCTTTCACCAAATAGTAAAGTTTGAGCATGAGGATAAAGAGATCGTGCTCCATTGGGAGGATGAGCAATCAATCTATCGTGACCCTTCAATCCCATGTCTTGAAGCAAGAGAAGGCATCGAGCACATCGTCTATCAGGCCTTTGAAGTTGTGGTTGTAGAATAGTATGAAGAAGGAAAGCCTTGCCCCCAAGCCTTTCTTTCTAACGCATCAATCATGGTGGCTAAGGAAATGATTCGACATGGCTTCAAACCGGGAAATGGGCTTGGAATAGCATTGCAAGGAATAACTGAACCTGTCACCCTGCTAGCCACTGAAAAGTTCTTCAGAGTAGGCTTCACACCCACCTAGGCTGGCAAAAAGTGGGCAGATGATAGAAAGAACGATAGATAAGTTTTGCCACAGCCACTGCTGCATCTACATAAATCATTTGTTAATCCAAAGTAGTGCGAGGAAGAATAAGATAAGGCCTTCGCGGCCAAAGAGGTCGAAGAGATTTGAGGGGCAATGTGGAAAATGCTATATGAAACCCACATGGTCCAGCCAGGGGAAAGATCAAGCACCGCTGAGGAGTTTTATATGGGACCCAATGCCAGATTGCAAAATTGGAAGGCTACACCATTCCCAATCTGGCGGGAGTACCGTAGACTTGTCCTGCCACTTTTTTTGTAGCGCGAGTTATTCCAGGGCGTATATCGGATGTTTTTAGTTAGTTTCCCGTCTTTTTAAATTTCCAATGTAAACCCTGTTATCTTCAAACTCCAAAAAATCAAATCAATGTTTTATCGTTAATCTTTGTTTATTCTAATTTTTGTTATTATTCTCTTTTACTTCCTTTTTCATGTCACGCCCCAAATCCGTGGGCATGACCAGCACTCAAACGGGAATCCCCAGTCGAGTGGCCTGGGTTCCTTTCCTATTCCCCACGCGTTACCCCACATTATTCAATGATAATTATTCAAAAGATACTAAATTTGCAATCAAAAGAATATATGCTTTATCTTTAATAACCAAATATTATGATTAACAGGTAACGTCTTTTACAAAACATATATTATGATTAACATGGAACGTGGTATACAAGTTTTACAGCGCCCAAAGCATACACCTTTATACACAAGTTCTAACCCACATATCACTATCTACGGAGCCTCTTAGAGAAAGATAGTACAATACTTGCCGGCGACAAGACCCCGACTGTACCATTACGAAAGGACACAAGACTCAAAAATACAACAACATAGGTGGCATGAGCCACACAAGGCCCCGGAAGGAAAGGGGCTCACCATTACGAATACGACCGGTAGAGAGGAGGAGGAGCTACCAACGGTAGACTGGAGTGCCTACCACGGATCCACCAACAATCATAACATGAATGTAGCGCCCCCGACAAAAGGGACGTCAGTACACTTGAATTGTACTGGCATGTATGAACAAACTCTATCCCAAGTAAACTCAAGCCAAAATGCATGTACAAGTATATAACTTAACAACAATGGTAAAAGTACAACCATGGATCAACAACCAAACATTTCACACAAATGGTTCAAGTAGTCAAACAAAGGGGCAATCAGTGCCCCACAGGTTACAAACTCTGCTGCTGTCTCCTTTCACATTTCCACATTTATCATTTCATGATTCATATTCATATCAATAGTTATATTGGATCACATTTTCCACTCTTATTGCCTCGTCCACCCTTATTACCTCGGCCACCCTTATCACCCCAACCCACACCTTATTTCACCATGTTTCGGCGCGCAACCCAACCCCGCTTGACAGTTTTCAATTCAGAACAACAAACAACACAACAACAAATACAAGAAATCAACTATGGCACATTGTTAACATAGATCCATAACGGGGGTAATGCAATTACACAACGAGCAGCAACAATTCCTCACCTTCATCAACTTGGTACACAAATTAGACCATCACAACATCTATTCACAACTAATCACACACATTGTTCCATAATATTTCCATTTCCACTATTCCACATTATTCCCATTTCCATTGTTCTATATTGTTTGCATTTCCATTGTTCCACATTATTCCCATTTCCATTGTTCCACAATATTTCCATTTCCATTGATTCAATTGTTCAAATTACAAGTTCCACAGCTTTCACCACAAAGTATTACCACACAATTATACAACACAAAAGCTTCACAATGACTTTCACATGATTATCAACTATCAACAATTTCACAACTAGCACAGGGCAATTTCACAAGGATCAGAGTTACCCATACATACATGGAGTTGATTTATTCCCTCTAAACCTTTAGCCCAATTCGCCAAGCAATAAAGAAGTCAATCTAGTTCATGAACAAAACTTAGGTTTTAGAAATTTAAACTCATAGTTACTACCCAATCCCCTTTTCACGAGATTTTAGGGTTTTGAAGACATGCATGAAGATTTTATGAAGAAATTTCAAAGCAAGTGTGTATGGGGTTCCCTTCCCAAGCTTTATTTCGAAATTTGGGGGAAATGGGCTATGGATGTACCTAAGAAATCAATAGAGAAGACAATGCACCAAGAATTTCCCAAGCTCCAATAATTTTGAAAGACTAGATGATGAAGAATTCACTTTCTCTCTCAAGTACCCTCTCTCTCTCTCTCTCTCTCTCTCTCTCTCTCTCTCTTATTTTTGATCATATGTGTGCTAAAATGAGGGAGAAGGTGTTTTTATAAAAGGTGGGCCGGGTATAAAATTTTAGAAAAAATACCAGGCGAGTTCGATCTGCGACGCGATTTGCGATCGCAGAATGGAAACGCGGTCTGCAGAATTGGCCCAAATTTCAAACCTCGCGGGTTAGGAATGCAGTGAATATGAAGTCCGCATTTGAGTTCTGCAGTCGCAAAATGCACCGCAGAACTGACCTTCGAATTTCCTCAGGGATAATATGCGATCACTCTGTGGTCCGCATATTAATTATCTGATCGCAGATTTTACCATATTTTTAACATCAAAATTTGATCCCTCTCTGAGTCACTCTCCGGTAGGAATGCGGTCCGCATAGCTGATCTCTGACCGCATTTTGACCATTGTCATGAAAAATTTCGATTTCACGTTTTTAAGTTCAAAACAGTAAGTGAATCTGATTCACATAAGCAGGATCGACTCTATGAGTTGCTAACATCTGAGAACTCATTCACGGGGCCTTAAATCCTCCCCCACTTAAGATCATTCGTCCACGAATGAGGACTTGGAAACCAAATGAGTTCAAAAACATGATATGGAAGTTTCTACACCTTTTATTAACTTTCAAGTTTATTTTTAGAAAACTTTTGCCTGAGTTTCCCTTGTAATATGGACATAACCTCCTATCAAAGAACCTCCAAAACACATTCCCAAGCATGACTACACAACTTTCTACCTTTACAACAGCTGAAAAATGCGTAATCCTCACACTTGCACATATTCAACCTATTGATACAATTTTAACCATTTGGCACACAACATATAATCAAATTAAGAATTAATCATCTGCACTATTAAATCCAGTTACCTATCACAAGGGTACAACACAGTTATTCATTTCAATACAATTCCTCCATGCAAAAATAATCATTACACAATTAGAACACTTTGATACACAGTCTCCATGCAAAATTACTTATTACTTCCAACATCACCTTACCATGAGAGCACCAAACATCGAATACCAAAAAGGCTGCACATTGTTCAAATAACCACAACACATAAACTTGGTTGGCACAACTTGAAGAAACTACAACAATAAGGCTCTTGGAAAGAGAAGGAAAGATTCTTACAGCTAATGGAACACATCACTAGCTCTCCTAGGGAGAAGATTCGCACGATCATTTCTAGACATCCAAATAGATGGGGGTACTTTATCTTCATCTCATCTTCCGCTTCCCACGTGGCTTCCTCGACTTGTTCGTTTCGCCACAACACTTTAACTGAAGCAATCTCCTTGTTTCGCAATTTCGGGCTTGCCTATCATGAATAGCGACCATAATCTCCTCAAATGATAACTCTTCTAACCTTGATGTCTTCCACGGGCACAATTTTAGATGGATCACCACAACTTTCCTCAACATGGATACATGCAACACCGGGGTGCACTAGAGACAATTGAGGGGGCAATTCCAATGTGTATGCAACTTGACCAATCCTTTGAGCTATTTGATAAGGCCAGACATACCTAGGACTTAGTTATTCCTTCTTCCCAAAGTGCATGACTCCTTTCATAGGAGACACCCTCAAGAATACCCAATCTCTTTCTTCAAACATCAATTCTCTTCGACGCACGTCCGCGCAGGATTTATGGCGACTTTGAGTAGTCTTCATTCTCTCCTTAATGAATCTTACCTTTTTTATGGCCTGGTGCACGAGATCTTGCCCTATTAATTCCGCTTCACCAACCTTGAACCATCCGATCGGGGACCTACACCTTCTTCCGTACAATTCTTGGAATGTATCCATTTGGATGCTAGCATGGAAGCTGTTATTATAAGCAAACTCTATAAGGGGCAGGTGATCATCCCAATTACCTTTGAAATCCAAGACACATGCCTGCAACATATCCTCGAGCGTCCGAATGTCCGTTCTTCTTGGCCATCAGTTTGCAGATGAAAAGCTGTGCTGAGATTCATTTGAGTACCCAAACCTTGCTGAAATTTCCTCCAGAAGTTAGCTGTAAACTGAGCTCCTCGATCAGAAATGATAGAAAGTTGCGCACCATTAAGCCTCACTATCTCCTTGATATACAACCAAGCATATTGTTCTGCAGTATCGGTGGACTTGACCGGCAAGTGAGCTGATTTGTTGAGCCTATCCACAATTACCCAAATTGAATCGAACTTGTGCTGAGTACGAGGTAGTCCTGTCACGAAGTTCATATTGATCATTTCCCATTTCCACATCAGTATTTCTATAAGCTGAGTTAACCTTCCCGGCTGCTGATGCTCGGCCTTCACTTGCTGGCAATTCGGGCACTTAGAGACGAAGTCCACTATACTCTTATTCGTACCACTCAACCAATAGATATCCTTGAGATCGTGATTCATTTTCGTAGAGCCTCGGTGCGTTGAATACCTGGAATGATGAGCTTCCGCCATTAACCTCTCCCGAAGATTATCCACATTTGGGACAGATAACCTATCGTGGCACCGTAGCACACCATCATCGCTGCTGAGTGAAAATGATGAAATTTTGTTACTTAGAGCTGCCTCCTCCAATTGTGCCAATGTTGGATCAACAAACTTCTTTTCTTTATCCTCTGCCACGAGTGACGACTCTGCTGTATTATGCACCATAAGTTCCTCCTTATTTGGGGCAGAGATACGAACCCCAAGGCTGGCCAACGTATGTACCTCCCGAGCTAGCAACCTCTGATCCGCTCTCAAGTGAGCCAAACTACCCATGGATTTCCGACTGAGGGCGTCGGCCACCACGTTTGCCTTCCCTGGATGGTACAATATGTCCATATCATAATCCTTAAGCAACTCATAAAGGTAATGTCGCCATATTTTTAAGGCGAACACAACTGCTGCAAGCTCAATATCATGCGTTGGTTAATTCTTCTCGTGATTATTGAGTTGCCTCGAAGAATATACTATTAACTTCCCGTGCTGCATCAGAACACACCCTAAACCAATGAGGTATCAAAATAAACAACAAACCCCTCTGTGCCTTCTAGCAAGGCCAGTACTGGTGCCGAAGTCAACCTTGACGTCAATTCCTGAAAACATTTCTCAAAAGCATCTGACCTTTGGAACTTAGCTGTTTCTGCGTCAATTTGGTCAAAGGAGAAGCGAGGGTGGAGAATCCCTCCACGAACCTCCGATAATACCCTGCTAACCTTAAAAAGCTACGGATCTCCGTCAAGGTCGTGGGCGTAGGCCAATATTTTGCTGCTGCAATCTTTTAGGGGTCCACCTGAATCCCCTCACTGGAAACCACATGACCCAAAAAAAAGACGGACTCCAACCAAAATTCACATTTGGAAAATTTGGCATACAATAGGTGTTGATGTAGAGTCTACAAAACCGCCCTGAGGTGACTAGTATGGTCCTCCCTGCTTCGTGAATATACAAGGATGTCGTCAATGAAAATAATCACGAAGGAGTCTAAGAATGACTTGAAAACCCGATTCATAAGGTCCATAAAAGCGATCGGGGCATTGGTTAGCCCAAAAGACATGACCAAGAATTCAAAGTGGCCATAATACGTTCTGAAAGCAGCCTTAGGAATATCCTGCTCCCTGACTTCAATTGGTTGTACGCAGACCGCAAGTCAATTTTGGAGAAGAACCTTGCACCTTGAAATCCATCGAACAAACCATCTATCAGAGGAAGATGATACTTATTCTTGATGGTGACTTTATTAAGATGCCGATAATCGATACACATCTGAAGTGACCCATCCTTCTTTATGACAAAAAGAACCGGAGCACCCCATGGCGACACACTTTTGGAATAAAACCCTTCTCCAATAAATCGTTCAACTGTTCTTTTATCTCTCGCAACATGCTGGTGCCATTATGTACGGTGGAATAGATATTTGCTGGGTATCTAGCAATACATCAATCCCGAAATCAATCTCTTTATCTGGCGGAATTCCTGGAAGCTCATCTGGAAATACCTCAAGAAACTCATTCAAAACTTGCACAGACTCGAGGGCAGGAGCCTTTGGAGTTGTGTCCGCCACCCGGACTAAATGACAGATACACCCCTTCCTGATCATCTTCGAAGCCTTGATGTAGGAAATAAGCCTACCCTTTGACACAACACCATTTCCCTTCCATTCGACAATCGGTGAATTAGGGAAGTCGAGGCTCATGACTCTCTTCCGGAAATCAAGTTTGGCAAAGCACGAATAGATCCAATCCGTTCCCATGAATACATCATATTCCACCATCCCAACCTCGATAAGGTAAGCCGTGGTAACAGGACCAACTACCATAGCAACATAATTCGTATAGTCCCGCGTGACTATAATGAATCACCAACTGGAGTAAATACAGAGAACGGGTCAAGAAGCTGCTCGGGTCCAATCCAAAACTCGAAGCAACAAATGGAGTGACATAGGTCAAAGAGGACCCCAGATCAATAAGAGCATAGAAATCAATGGTCTGAGTAGATATGATTCATGTGACAACATCTGGGGAAGCCTCAACACTCTGACGACCACTCAATGCATATAACCTGCTAGGTCCTTCCCTATAACGAGCTCCACTTATGGTTACACCACACCCTGCTAGGGCTGGAGGGCGCACCGATGACGTAGCAACCGATGAACTGGATGGGTGAGCAAGTCCCCTGCCCATGCCCTCCCTGGGCGCATGGCAGTCCCGCTGTATTTGACCTCTCACCCCATAATTGTAACATACTGGAGCATCCAAGTAACATGCCTCAATATGAGATCTCCCAAACTTGGGACATATACCTCTCTGCTGACGAGGTCTCACCCCCGAATAACTGAATTGGCGGGACCTCCTACTTTCTGAACTTGGCCCCGATTGGCTACCCTGCTGGAAACGGTGCACAGATGGCGGTGCACTAGCTGAGGACTGAGCATAAGACTAAGATGGTTCTGATGACCTTCTCCCTGGAGCTGACCTCCTTGAGCGACCCATAGACCAGGCCCTGCTGCTACTCTCCCTGTCTGCCCGAATCTTCAACTTTCTGGCCTCTATGGCCTGAGCAAAACCCACGATCTTTCCATTGTTCATGTCTGTATGCAAAGCCGCTGTAGCGGCCTCATTTTTCTACCAACGGACTGAGACCCTAAATGAATCGCCGAATTTTAGCCTCCATAGTCGATACCAACTGAGGAGCATACTTGGACAATCTCACGAACTCCATATGATACTCCCAAACACATATGATACCCTGTTTAAGAACCTCAAACTCAGTGGCATGGGATGCCACGGTCTCGCCAGGAAAAAAGTGGTCCATGAAGGCATCCACGAACTCATCCCATCTAGCCAGAGGGCTCCACTCTTCACGGGAATCCTCCCACATCTCAAACCACGAACGTGCAGCCCCCTTCAACCTATAAGAAGCAAATTCTACCCCTTCTATCTCTGCAGCCTTCATCAATCGAAGGGTCTTGTACATCTCATCAAGGAATTCTTGCAGATTGGCCTCTAGGTCTGTGCCTGAGAACTCCGGAGGATTCAATCGCAAAAACTGATGAACTCTCGAGCTAGAGAAATCGTCCTGTCCGCTGGAGGACACAGGGGCATCATGAGATCTCCGAACCTGGGCGGCAGTAACTAGGTCAACATGAGGATAACTCCCTTAAGGTCTCCATCAGAAATCCAAGGATCAGAAGCTGGAGTACCATCAGGATTAGGAGCATTGGTAGGAGGGATAATAGCACCCTCGGCCGCTGCTGAAACATGATTGCTTTGATCAGGAACAGATGGAGCAGGCAAGTTAAGAACGGGGGAATCACTTTCACCCACGATAGTCGACACATGATCCACAGCCGCACTGGAAGGCACCCCTAGGCCAAGTCTAGCTTTCTTCTTAGGTGCCATCACTGAAAATTTGAAATAGAGTACGAATTAGACACAACATCACTTCACCACATGAACTTGGAATAACAAAGAAAAGGATCGTTTTTCCTAAATGCCCGTGTAGCCCCCAACTTAAAGATGTGGTCGACAACACTCCGATAAGAAGGTTTGTACTAGGCACGGCTCCGAGACATCCTAGGACTCCTTTAATACCATAGGCTTAGATACCAAGTTTGTCACGCCCCAAATCCGTGGGCATGACCGGCACTCAACCGGGTATCCCTAGTTGAGTGGACCTGGG
The DNA here is from genome assembly GCA_034376525.1 of Nicotiana benthamiana. Classification (NCBI taxonomy): domain Eukaryota; kingdom Viridiplantae; phylum Streptophyta; class Magnoliopsida; order Solanales; family Solanaceae; genus Nicotiana; species Nicotiana benthamiana. Next base: position 7,645,767 of record CM067331.1, on the reverse strand, counting down.
TGCCTTTCCTATTTACCACGCGTTACCCCACATTATTCATTAGCCAAAAGATACTAAATTTGCAATCGAAAGAACATATGCTTTCTCTTTTATAACCTCACACTATGATTAAGAGGGAACGTATTTTAGAAAACATATATTATGAACAGCGAACGTGGTATACAAGTTTTACAGCGCCCAAAACATACACCTTTATACATAGCTCTAACCCACATACCACTGTCTACGGAGCCTCTAAGAGGAAGATAGTACAATACTTGCCGGCGACAAAGCCCTGGCTATACCTTCACAAAAAGGACACAAGACTCCAAAATACAACAACACAGGTGGCTTGAGCCACAGAAGGCCCCATAAGTAAAGGGGATCACCAACACGAATACCGATGATAAAGAGAAGGATGAATTATGAATGGTGGACTGGAGTGCCATCCATGGATCCACCTACAATCATAACACGAATATAGCGCCCCCGATAAAAGGGACGTTAGTACACTTGAATTGTACTGGCATGTATGAACAAACTCTGTCCCAAGTAAACTCAAGCCAAAATGCATATACAAGTATAGAACTGAACAACAATGGTACAAGTACATCCATGGAGCAACAACAAAACATTTCACACAAATGATTCAAGTAGTCAAACAAAGGGGCAATCAGTGCCCCACAGGTTACAAACTCTCCTGTTGTCTCCTTTCACATTTCCACATTTATCATTTCATGATTCATATTCATATCAATAGTGATATTAGATCACATTTTCCACTCTTATTGCCTCGTCCACCCTTATTAACTCGTCCATCCTTATCACCCCAGCCCACACCTTATTTCACAGTGTTGCGGCGCGCAACCCGACTCCGCCTGACAGTTTTCAATTAACAACAACAAACAACACAACGACAAATACAAGAAATCAACTATGGCACAGTGTTAACATACACCCATAACGGAGGTAATGCAATTCAACAACTAGAAACAACAATTCCTCATGTTCATCAAATTGGTACAAAATTTAGACCATCACAATAGCTATTCACAACTAATCACACACGTTGTTCCACAATATTTCCATTTCCACTATTCCACATTATTCATATTTCCATTGTTCCATATTGTTTTCACTTCCATTGGTCCACATTATTCCCATTTCCATTGTTCCAATTACAAGTTCCACAACTTTCACCACAAAGTGTTACCACACAATTATACAACACAAAAGCTTCACAATGACTTTCACATGATTATCAACTATCAACAATTTCAAAACTAGCACAGGGTGATTCAACAAGGATCACAGTTAGCCATACATACCTAGAGTTTATTTATTCCTTTTAAACCTTTAGCCCAATTCACCAAGCAATCAAGAAGTCAATCTAGTTCATGAACAACACTTGGTTTTAGAAATTTAAACTCATAGTTACTACCCAATCACCTTTTCACAAGATTTTAGGGTTTGAAGACATGTATGAAGATTTTTTGAAGAAATTTCAAAGCAAGTGTGTATGAGGTTCCCTCAAGCTTAATGTTTGAAATTTGTGGGAAATGGGTTAGGGATTTTACTTGAGAAATCAATAGAGAAGACAATGCACCAAGAATTTCCCAAGCTCCAATCATCTTGAAAGACTAGATGATGAAGAATTCACTTTCTCTCTCAAGAACCCTCTCTCCCGCTGTCTTATTTTTTATCAGAAGTGTGCTAGAATGAGGGATAAGGTGTTTTAATAAAAGGTGGGTCGGGTATAAAATTATAGAAAAAATACCAGGCGAGTTCGATCTGCGACGCGATCGCAGAACGGACATGCTGTCCGCACAATGGACCGCAGAATTGGACCAAATTTCAAACCTCTCAGGTTGGGAATGCGGTGAATATGAGGTTTGTATTTGAGTTCTGCGGTCGCACAATGCACCGTAGAACTGACCATCGAATTTCCTCAAGGACAATATGCGATCAACTTCCGGTCGCATATTGATTATACAATCACAGATTTGACCGCATTTTCAACTTAAAAAATTTGATTTCTCTCCGATTCACTCTGCGGTAGGAATGCGGTCCTCATAGCTGATCTTTGACCACATTCTTGACTGCATTTTTACCATTTTCTGAAAAAATTTCGATTTCATGTTTTAAAGTTCAAACAGTAAGATAATTTGATTCACATAGTTAGACTCGACTCTATGAGTTTCTAACATCTGGGAACTCATTTTACGGGGCCATACATTTCAGCTCTAAGAATGCACCATTGAATAACATGGCATGCTTTCGGACTTCATGCCCAGATTCAAACACACTGTCTAATTGAGAAATAATAAATGAAGAGCTGGAATATGATGAAGAACAAGCTTTTAGGTAAATAAACCGAGAACTGGAATTGAGAATAAACCCAAGCCAAACATAAATGATGCTGAACCGGTAAACTTGGGTCGTTCAGAAGAAGTTCAAGAGACCATGATATGCATTCACGCAGACGAAAGAACTAGGGACACTTTGGTCCAGCTTTTGTTTTAATTCAAAGATATGTTTGTTTGGTCATGTGATGACATGCCAGTACTAAGCATTGATTTAGTTGTTCATAAGTTGCCGACTTACCCTGAGTATCCCCTTGTTCAACAAAAGTAAAGAAAATTTAAAACTGATATTTGTGACAAAATCAAGGAAGAGGTCACAAAACAGTTGAAAGCGGGTGTGATCCGAGTTGTTCGATACACTACGTGGTTAGCCAACGTAATTCCAGTGCCCAATAAAGATGGAAAAACCCGTGTGTGTGTGGACTATAGAGATTTGAACAAGGCAAGTCCCAAGGACAATATTCCTTTGCCAAACATCCACATCCTTTTTGAAAACTGCGCAAACATGAGATACAATATTTTATGGATTGTTATGCGGGGTATCACCAAGTTTTAATTGGCAAGGAAGATGCAAAGAAAACAACATTTACAACACCTTGGGGAACCTATTGTTACAGGGTCATGCCTTTTAGTTTAAAAAATGTTGGGGCAACCTATATGAGAGACATGAACATCATTTTTCATGATATGATACACCAAGAGATAGAGGTGTATGTGGATGATGTGATCATCAAGTCAAAAACACAGGATAACCATGTGCGAGATTTGAGAAAATTCTTCGAGCGGCTGCATAAATATGACTTGAAGTTGAATCCAGGCAAAAGTCCATTTGGGGTTCCATCTGGTATACTTTTGGGTTTCATAGTCAGTTAGAGGGGCATCGAGTTAGACCCAACCATGATAAAAATCCATTCGAGATTTTCCTCCTCCTAGAACCAAGAAAGAGGTTATGAGTTTGCTTGGATGATTGAACTATATCAGCCGCTTATCGCCTAGTTGACATCCATGTGCGAACCAATTTTTAAGCTCCTCAAGAAAGACGCAACAATTCAGTGGACAGGAGAGTGTGAAGAGGCTTTCAACAAAATCAAAGAGTACTTGCCAAACCCGCCAGTATTGGTCCCGCCCGAACCAGGAAGGCCTCTCTTCTTATATCTAATAGTTTTGGAGAACTCTTTTGGATGCGTCCTCGAAAAACATGACGTTACCGAGAGAAAGGAACATGCAATCTACTATTTGAGAAAAACGTTCACAAGCTATGAAGCCAAATATACCTTGTTGGAAAGAAACTTGTTGTGCTTTATCTTGGATTTCTCAGAAGCTGAGACATTATTTGCTGGCCTATACCACCTACCTCATCACAAGTTTGGATCCCTTAAAATATATATTCCTGAAACCAATGACCACTGGGAGGCTAGAAAAGTGGCAGATCTTACTCACTGAATTTGACATAGTCTATGTCACTCGCATGAAAATAAAGGCCCAGGCATTAGAGATCACTTAGCTAAAAACCCAGTTAATGATGAATACAAACCTTCGAACACATACTTCCCCGATGAAGAGATAAATTCATTTGAGGCAATATCCGAAGACACCAATGCTTGGAAAATGTTCTTTGATGGAGCGGTGAACGCAAAAGGTGTCAGAATTGGGGCAATTTTGATCTCACCAACTGGTCAACATTATCCCGCCATAGCCAGGCTTCGATTTTTCTGTGCAAACAACACTGTCGAATATGAAGCCTGCATTATGGGTATAAACATGGCAATCGACCAGGATGTCGAATAACTAATAATCATGGGATACACAGATTTAATTATCTGAGAAGCTCAAGGAGAATGGGGAACCCGGTATGTCAAGCTTATTCCATATTAGCAACATGTGGAAGAACATGGCAAGTTATTCAAGTCGATATAGTTCAAGTAAATCTCTTGTTGCCACAATGAACTAGCCGATGCGCTCACCACTCTGGCCTCAATGCTGGCATACCCAGGCAATGCCCACATTGATCCCTTGGAAATCCAAATTAAGGAAAGGCATGGCTATTGAAATACGGTTGTGGATGGACCAAATGATCAACCATGGTATAATGACATCAAAAGATTTTTGAAAACCAAAGAATATCCCGAGCAACCCACTGGGGACCAAAAGAGAACCATTAGACGGCACATAATTGGTTTCTTCTAGAGCAGCGATGTCTTGTACATAAGGACCCCAGACCTTAACTTGTTAAGATGTGTTGACGCTGAAGAAGCCGGGAGAATCATGTATGAAGTGCACGCAGGAGTATGCGGACGTCACATGAACGAGTATGTTTTGGCAAAGAAAATACACAGAGCCGGCTACTACTGGATGACCATGGAAAGAGATTATTTCAGTTTCGTTCAAAAGTGTCATCACGGTCAGGTGTACAGTGATTTGATTCATGCACCTCACATGGAACTGCTTCCCATGTTACCACCTTGCCCATTTGTTGCTTGGGGCATGGATGCCATTGCGCCGATTGAGCCAAAAGCCTCAAACAGACACAAATTCATATTGGTCGCCATCGACTATTTTACAAAATGGGTTAAGCAATCACTCTCAAATCTGTCACCAAGACAGTTGTGGTAGATTTTGTGCACTCAAATTTCATCTACCATTTCGGTATCCCGGCAACTATCATCACGGACAATGCTACGAACTTAAACTGTCATTTGATGGGAGAACGAACAATTCAATATAACACATCGGAACTCTATTCTTTATCGGCCCAAAGCCAACGGTGCCATCGAAGTGGCAAACAAGAGCATCAAAAATATTATGAGAAAGATGATTCAAAGTTCCAGGCAATGGCATGAAAAGTTGCCTTTTGCATTATTGGGTTATCACACTACTGTGCGCACATCAATCGGAGTAACCCCGTATCTTTTGGTGTATGGAACCAAAGCTGTAATACCCATAGAAGTTGAGACACTTTCTCTTCGGATCATCATTGAAGCTGAAATCAAAGACAATAAATGGGTCCAAATCCGTTTGGAAGAGTTGACTTTGATCGATGAAAAAGGGGATGGCCGCAGTTTGCCACAGGAAGTTGTATCAACGAAAAATAGCTCGTGCCTACAACAAGAAAGTGAGGCCTAGGAATTTCGAAGTGGGGCAACTTGTTCTAAGGCGTATTCTCCCCCATCATCATGAAGCAAAAAAGCAAATTTGCTCCTAATTGGAAAGGTCCATACATCATAAGAAAGATATTACCTAAGGGAGCATTGTTTTTGGTAGATATTGAGGGAAATGACCCCGAAGCGGCAGTAAACGCAGACTCAGTTAAGAGATATTATGTCTAACCCTGCAACAAGAATAGTGCCTGATCGGGATGACGAAGGCTTTCATTCTCGCTACCCCAAACACTCTAATCCTTTGCTAGCCTTTTGAGTCGGTTACTTTTCTTTCATCACCCTCTTCTGAACTTAATGATGTTTGTAAAAAAAATTAATACCAAAAGTAAAAGTTTCCAGAACTACGTTCGACTTGATTCCGAAAGGATATGTAGGCATCCTCTTTTTGGGGTTCAGTTAACCAAAATAAAAATCCAATCCCCCCCCCCCCCAAATTGAATCTAGGGAAAACGTTATAATAGTTCGTTGATAAGCCCACCAGAATAGGTCAGGAGTTGTAATTTCACTTAAATTCTTTTACCCAAGCCTTTTCCAAGCCTTTCTGACCAATCAACGAAGACATTGGGATTAGAAAACACTGTTGCCAGGAGCTAATGCAGTCAAACTGAGGGACATAAAATGAGAGAGTCTTATTGGTAAAAACCTACGGGCATCGTAAGGCGATGGTGAGCAGGGAAATTTGTAAATGAGAGAGCTTGTTTAGTGAAAACTCGTAAAAGAGCACTAAGAGGCGACATTGAGAAAAGAAATAAGAGAGGTCGATTGGCGAAAACCCACAAAGGGCACCATTGATCGAAAAGATGAAACCCCAAACCACCATTGGAAAGGTCTTCGCGAGATTTCCTGGTTTTGAAATATGGGTCACAATGAGTTTATGAGAAGATAGAAAGGCTGTGCGAGTCGGGCATCCAGTCGAAGAAGCATTTCATGTTTGTTTGAAGCCTGCAGGCACGCAAGATAAGTCATTCCTTCCTCCCCGAAAAGGACATTTCTCTTTAAATTCATTTCCTTGACTTTTGTTTACTTTTTCTTGAATTCCTTTCGGTCAAACTCTGTTCACAAAACTAAGAAAAGGTGGCAATATAAGATTTGTAGGGTTCCGCCTAACGGATGAAAAAAGGGAACCCAGCTTCAGCAGATACATCAACTCGATCCTTAATGGCCATGATGGCCAATGCTATAGAATCAAAGTTATTTGGAAAAGGAAAATAAAGCCAAAGGACAAAGACTCGAAGGTGAATAAAATTAAAAGGTTGAATCCCCACGCGGTAAAGTCATCATGAAGTCATAAAAAGCGAGTCCTTTGGTTATAAAGAATGATAAATATTCAGAAAACCAGCAAGCAACAAAGGCTCACTGCAAAGGTTCAAGCTGAGATCGAGTGATCAAGACAATTAAGGCCACAAAACCAACCACTGTTTCAAACTAACAAATTTTCCTTGAAATTGAAACATGTACAATCCACAGCAATCGTGCAAGAAGCAAGGCAACCAAGAGAAAAATGCGCAAGGGCTATAAACAGCTTTGCAACAATAATCAACACCAAAAGGGATGTTTTCCTCCAAATTCTTTCTTGTATTTGTGGAAATAAATTTTTGAAATGAAAAAAGAAATTAAAAAATAAAATTTATCTTGGAATACCTAATATCAATCTTTTACTTATGTTTTTCAACATTAGGGCTCCAATCCCCGAGTTGAGCGTTTTTCCTTTGGCCAGCATTAGGGCTCCAATCCCTGAGTTGACCATTTTTTTCTTTAGCCAATATTAGGGCTCCAATCCCTAAGTTGAGCATTTTGTCCCTTAGCTAATATTAGGGCTCCAATCCCTGAGTTGAGTGTTTTTAGCCAATATTAGGGCTCTAATCTCTGAGTTGAGCATTTTTCCTTTTTAGTCAGCATTAGGGCTCCAATCCCTTAGTTGAGCATTTTTCCTTTTAGCAAGCATTAGGGCTCCAATGCCTGAGTTGAGCGTTTTTCCTTTAGCCGACATTAGGGCTCCAATCTCTGAGTTGAGCGTTTTTCCTTTAGCCAACATTAGGGCTCCAATCCCTGAGTTGAGCCTTTTATACATAAGCACTCAATTCCCTAGCCACCGTTAGCCAGCATTAGGGCTCCAATCCCTGAGTTGAGCCTATTAGACATATGGCCTCCATTCCCTAGTCGCCTTTAGTCAACATTAGGGCTCCAATCCCTGAGTTGAACTTTTTAGACATAGGGCCTCCATTCTCTAGTCGCCTTTGCCAACATAGGGGCTCCAATCCCTGAGTTGAGCCTTTTAGACATATGGACTTCATTCCCTAGTCGCCTTTGCAAACATTAGGACTCCAATCTCTGAGTTGAGCCTTTTTTAGACATAGAGCCTCCATTCCCTAGTCGCCTTTGCCAACATTAGGGCTCCAATCCCTAAGTTGAGATTTTTAGACATAGGGACTCCATTCCCTAGTCGCCTTTGCCATTTAAATTTTTAGACATAGGGCCTCCATTCCCTAGTCGCCTTTTGCAAACATTGGGGCTCCTATCCCCGAGTTGACATTTTAGGTATACGGCTCTCCTGTGATCTTTTCCCTTTCTAGATAGATGCAACCTTTATTGCTTTCAACATAAATAAAAAAAGGTAGAGAAAAAAATTGTGCATACTTTTGTTGCCAATAACTTACGAAATTTCCCTAGTGAAAAGTAGGGCAGAAAATTTCGTTCGTTTGTATGTTTTGACAGGTTGACCTCAAGATACGGGGTTTGAGATGACCAAAAAATGAGTCTTAGTCTAGAATAAATAATAGAATAAAATAACAAAAAAGAAATGAATTCAAAAGTTGAAGTAGAGAAAGATGCGGACTGCTCAAGATATGATCGAAGTCGCAAGTTTTGCATTTTCCGCCTTAATCGAAAGGCTGAAGAAAGAACCAGCACCTACAAGTAATGAGCATCAAGATTCAAATTGAGGTACACAGCAAGAAGCAGCTAAGACTCCAAGCTTCGAAAGATTAATAGATAGGAATCTTGTAACTCGTAGTTGATAGGCCTAGCTAGCTTAGATTTTTACTTTCCGTTTTGGTGTAATAAGGAGCTCAGCAAGCTGAAACAACAGAACCAGTAGTCAAACCACATCTTTCTTGGTAGTCCCAGCTACCAAAACTTTTTGAACTACACTGACCCGATTCCTTTATAGTCAAGTATATGTAAGAAACCTCTGAGGCAAGGTTCGGTCGGACTCTTTTTAAAAACGCTTCTCATGGAGTTTCAAGCGGGAAAAACTCCCTCATAATTGCTCATTTATCTTTACCTGAAAACCCTTCGTGTCTCCAAGCAAAGAGAGGCAGCTGTGAACACGTGATTTTTTCCTCACATGAATCACTCCTACATAATTCCAAAAATTAGATTTCTTTTTAATTATTTGTTATTTTAGGAATTATTGTAGGATTTTCTTGATTGATTGTGTTTTGTGTGCCTGTTCAATTTTATTAATTCATAATAATACCCTAAAAAAGAAATATATGTCTCATTTGCATTTAGGATTCAATACTTTCAAATTAATTAGTAAATTGGTGTTTCCTAAAATTGGAAGAATCACAAAAAATAACCAATTTTTGAGTTTTTATTGTTTAAATTTGAATTGTTGTAGTATTCTTTGAATTTGATTTTTAATCAATTATATTAATTATTATTTAGAATAGGCTAATTTAATTTTAAGGTTAATTTAGGTTTAAGTTTTTAATTTTTGGAAAAATAAAAGAATTTTGAATAAAAGAAGAGAAAAGAAAATGAGAGATTTCAGTTTTGGGCCATTTCTATTTAATTTCCGTAGGCCCAAAATTTTTTACCTTAAAAAACCAGTCCAGACTGTCCTAGATCCGAACCCAAGGAGATCATACCCGGTCCAACCCTCAAAATGATGCAGTTGCACCTCAACACTACATCGTTTCGCCCCTCTAACTCCTTAAACGACTATGTTCCATAATATTTCTACTTTTTCATCATAACCGAACAACCCCGTATTTTTCTCATTGAATTACAGCCGTTGGATTTTCATCATCCAACGGCTCGAAATTGATCTGTACTTACCTATATAACTTTCTAAATCGGGTCAACCCACCCCCAAAACCCTTCTCTCATATCGTCTTCCACCCTCTTGGACTAAATATAACGCCGCCCTGAACCGCTGCACGCCACCCGCCGAAAATCGCCTACGGCGGCTGCCGGTGACCAATCTCCACCATTTTCACACCATAAACTCTCGTCCACCCCCTCATTCCAAATCCATGTTCCTCTTTCCTCGAATCGTATTGGAGCCTCTTGAATCTTGAATCGAAAAGGGCGGCCAAAAAATTTAAGTCGCTAGAAAAGCCCCAAATTCACACCCTATTATCTTTGCCCCTTTCTAAACCCCTAAGCTACCATTAGCCCCCTTCAAATCTGCCCTAATTTCGTCAGATTTTAAATCTTCGATTTTGAAACCCTATAAAATTCCTACCAAGTCGATTCCGGGAGTTTTACTGGCTCAAATCTACATGGGTCAACTGCTTTTGATAAAGGTAGTTGATCCATGTGGGTCTAAGCTGTATTTTTCTATCTTTTTTTCCCTTTTTTCTTGACTCTCTCATCCTCCTTCTTTCCTTTGGCTGATTTCTTTTTATGGTGTGATTCTGCCTGTAAACGCATGCTCAGATTTTTGCTTTCGATTTCATTGTTTTCTTTCTTTATTTTTCTGAAAAATACTTATTTATTTCTTCATTTCTAATTAATTAAGAATTTTTTCATTTCAACACTCAAAATTGTACGACTTAGATTTTTTTTTCCTTTTCCCTATGTTTTAATATTATCATTTTGGATTCATGGATTAAAGGTTTAATTGGCATGACTAGTTCTGTTAATTCCCTTCATCTCATGATTTCTTCTAGCTAGTAATCTTCAGAATAGTTAGTTTTAACAAAATCTACATCAACTGTTTTGAATTTGATTAAAATTTATTAAACCTTTTGAATCAGTCTTAATTGCCTATTCATGTGATTACTTAGGTCTAATTGGTGTTAAGCTTAATCTTGAGCCTCTGAATAACCTATTAAGGACCTTAGCTTAATTTCAAAATTTTGAAATATAGTAGTTTAGGGGGCAATTAATTACTGGTTAAAAGCTTGAAGTAGTTGCAATTGTTTTAAAATCAGAATTTAAGCTAAAAACTGAAATAAGCAGTCACTTAAAGGGTAAAATTGGACTTTTGATTAGGCTAAAAATCAGAAAGTTTTAGAATTTAGGACATCTGTCCTTATCTATAAAAAAGATGGGTATCAGATAAGGAAAAAAGACAGCCAGCTGTAAAGATGTTGTACTATTCTTAATCTCATAATGCTTTGTTAGAATATTCCATTTTTTATTCTTTTTGTGCACTCTATATGAAGAAACAATCCCTCACTCTAAAACGGGGTTCAGGATATAAGATATCAGTCGAAAATTCTCCCTCCAGAAAAGGTTTCTTGGTCTTCTGTGAAATCTGAGAACGAAAAATAACTTTTAAAAATCTCAGAAATCCCCTATTTCTTGACAAGTCAAAAAACATTGTTTGAAAAGGAAGTTCTTTGGGTTTTTTTGTAACTAGATTTTGATTTTTCTTCTAGTTTTGGATCTTGGTTATGAAGTTTAAATCAGGTTGGTTGAAAGATGATCATGGTTTCTGATTTGGATGTGTGTGGTTGCATGTTACTGCTCATTATTTTAGAAGAATCAGCTGATTTATTGACTTTTATTTGGTCTTATTTAATTTATCTCCAGTTGTTTAACCAAGTTCTAGATATTGAGTTTCTTGCAATCCTTCATCTGATTCCAAAAGTCTGCCTCTCATTTGTCTTGTAACTGTTTATTCACAAGCATTAGCCTGATGGTTTAGCCACCAGTTGGCTGGACCATTCTAATTTCTCCTTCATTTGATTTCTCTTGCCTTCATGAGTCTCCTGATTGTTTGAAAATTAGTAGTGACCTATTGGTTTGATCACCAGTCGGTTAAACCAATTGGTATTATAGAGTGAGACTCAAATATTGAAATGATAAGAGTCTGAGTTGGATTTTCTATTTACTATGATTTATGTGTGCTTAAATTTAATATATAGTTAAGCTCATGAACCATCTTGTATGTTGAAAGTTTTTTTTAACTCAGATTTGTAAAGGTTGGAGGAACCTGTTGAATCTGACCTCTTTTCATGGCCAGATTCAACGCTCAAATTAACCATTTATTCTCCTTCTACTTTCAGTATAGTCTGCCATAATCATGAGGATTAAGAAATCATTGGGTACATAAGTTTAATCTTATGACATGATTAAATCCATGAATCAAGCTATTCCTTGCATTTTATTATTGTATTCTTTTCTTTGAACATGCTGATTCAATAATATCTTGGTAACTAGTTCCTTTCCCCTCTTTTCGTATCTTATAGTATTGTTAATCATATCCCTTTTAGGTAGTATTCCTTTTCATCTCATTCTCTCACTTATTGTCTTTTCCGGGATAAACTGGCAGTGAGCTTCTAACTTGTTGGTTCAGCCGCCAGTTGGCTAAATCAATTAGTGCTAAAAAATTTTAAAGTGGGATCTACGCATTAAGAGAAGAGGATAATGCTTTTATGGACAAGTCATGTTCAACAGGAGAAAATAAATTCTGGAATCATTAGAAGCTTTCTTTTATTATATTCAAATTTCTTCGATTTTAGCTGTCTAGACATTGACTCTTTAAAAATTTAAACTTCATTGTATAATTTTGGGACTTTCACATTTGTAAAATGGACTGTTAATTTTAGTCGAGCTAGTAGTTTGTAAATTTTCAAATTCCTTTTCACTGTGCCATGAATGTTTTTTTGAAGATATGCGATTTGGCATTAGGGTCGCTAATAGGCCCAAATTCTAGGTCTGATTAGTGCAAGTCTGGTTTAAGCCATTTGGGCTTAGGCATGTGGACTTAATAAGGGGGCCCAACTGAATTTGATTCTTCAATTATGGTTGTTCAATACAGTTAAAATTGCTAATCATAATTATTTCCCGAAATCAGTTTTGCATCATTTTTTATAAGAACGGTTTCGATATAATTATATCTCATGCAGTTAACATTTTGGGCTCTGGGCTGACTGGAAATTAAGCCTAACATGGGCTGCATGTTTGAACTTGGCCTTCTAATTTTAGCCCTTCGCGAGTTCCAAATTTCAGCTCAATGATTGGGCCATATCTGGCCCATTTGTCTTCACCCTAAATGCATGGGTAACTTTCTCCCTGATTCATTAGTCTTGGATGAATTAAGCTTTAAGTAGGGATATTCTGGGTGACCTTAATTAAAAGAGCCTTCTAAAATTGGGGTGTGCCAAATACAAATAAAATCTTTTATAGCCTTTCATAATAATAAAATTAGTAAATAAAATACCTTAAACAATCGTAGTTTGCTTTAGGCTCGATTTAGGTTAGTATTGCGATTATGTATACGTTCCCGTAACATAATTGCAAATTAAAATTCTTAATAACTCGAGGGATGCATTCTCGCAACTTGAATCAAATTTCTTCTTAAATAAAATAAACAAAGCTTTATAAATTGTGGACACGTTCGCGTGATATAATTTTTGACGCGCCAAAAGAAAGGGTATACGTTCACGTATCTCGATTCTTTATAATTACGAATAATTCAAGTATTTTAAAAGAGATAAAAATATAATTGCACATAGGTTGTAAAAATGAGTAGTTAAAGAATTAAGCCAAATATAAATTGCTAAGAGATCAAGCGAGAACCACAGAATCCGGAGGTGCCAAACACCTTCCCCTAGGTTAACAGAATTCTTTACTTAGAATTTTTGGTTCGCAGACTCTTAATAATAAAATTTCCTCGACTTGGGATTAAAAATAAACCGGTTACTTGGGACACCATAATCTATCCCAAGTGGCGACTCTGTAATTAATATAATAATCCCATTTCGAATAATGTCACTTAAAAGGGAAAAGCTCCTTATATATACTACCTTTTGGGGTGGTCTTAAAAAAGGAGGTGTGACATCGGCGTTCTTGAAAAAGATTATCTTCATTAGGTTTGGCACCCCACGTGCTATCATTAGTGATGGTGGTTCTAATTTTTGCAACCGGGCTTTTGCTAGCCAAGTATGGGGTAAATCACAATGTGACCACTCCTTATCATCCTCAAGCAAGTGGCCAAGTTGATATTTCTATCCGAGAGATAAAGAGTATGTTGTCCAAGATTGTTAATGCAAATAGGACCGATTGGTTGAAGAAATTGGATGATGCTCTTTCGGCTTATTGTATTGCTTTCAAGACTCCAATTGGTATGTTGCCGTATCGGTTGATGTTTGGGAAGGCTTGTCATCTTCCGGTATAATTGGAACATAAGGCTATGTGGGCCTTGAAAAAGTTGAACTTAGAATGGTATGTCGCTGTATATCTCATAGGATCCCAATAGGATAAGCATGTAATCTAGACATGGTTTCTAACATGGATCATGGCTCTACGGCTCTAGTACATAGAGATTTCATGATTACAAATAAGATCAAGTAATTACACAGCACCACAAAAATAACGGTGTCACAATTCACACGGTATACGCTCATACGCCCGTCACCTAGCATGTGTGTCACCTCAACACAATCACATAACACTGAATTCGGGTTTTCATACCCTTATCACCAAGTTCAGAACTATTACTTACCGCTAACAAGTCGAATCCAAACCGAGCAAGCTCAATGATGCCCCAAAGATTCCATCGTGTGTGTACCAACCTCCGAACGGCTCAAAACTAACCAAAAGCAACTCAAATGCATAAAAAAATGGCAAAAGGAAATCAAACCAATCGATAAAGGTTGAATCTTTAAACAAAAGTCTAAAATGGGCCAAAAAGTTAAAATGCGGGCCCGCACCTCAGAACCCGACAAAACTTATAAACCCAATAACCGACTTCATTAACAGTCCAATCATACTACTTTCACTAAAATCTGACTCCAAATTGCTGTTCAAACCTCAAAAATTCACATTATGAAACTTTAGGCAAAACCCACAATATTGTCTTTATGTTCACAAACCAATTATAAAAAATGAAGATAGATTCGTGGAATATAATCAAAACCAAGTGTAGAACACATACCCCAATCCATATGATGAAAATTACATCAAAAGGCGCCCTAATCCGAGTCCCACATCTCAAAATAAGATAAAAGAACCAAAACCTAAATTTTTATAGCTTCTGTCCAGCATATTCCGCACTTTCAGAAAGTAGGTCGCACTTGCGACCTTCGCTTCTGCAGAATAAAGTCACGCACCTACGAGATAGCCTTCGCCACCAATAGCCACTTCTGCGATGACTGGGGGGTATCTTCGATCGCGCTCTTGCGCCATAAGAACTGCTTCTGCGAAGCCTCCCAAGCTTTTCCCCAGGTTGCTTCTACGACCATCTTCACGCTTCCGCAAACACGCACCCGCGGCCCGTCATGTGCAGGTGCAAGACATATGTAACCTAAAACTTCAGTAACTTCAACAAGACTCCAAATGATCCGAACCTCGTCCGAAACTCACCCGAGCCACTCGGGATCCCGACCAAATATACCAATTAGTGCCATTATTAAACAAGAAACTACTTGAGGCCTCAAATAATGATAACATCATCGAAACGACGAATAGCACCTCAAATCAAACTGAATGAACTTTGAATTTTCAACTTCCATAACTCAGGCCGAAACACAGCAAATCAACACAGAATGAACCTAAATTTTGCACACAAGTCCTAGATGGCTTCATAAAGCTATTATAAATTTTGGAACCACAATCTGAATCTGATATCCATAAAGTCGACTCTCGGTCAAACTTGTGAACTTTCCAAAGCTTCAAATTTTCAATTTTCACCAATTTGTACCGAAACCTTCTGGAAACATACAAATGCAAATTCGGTAAACTTCTGAGTAGAAAAACACAATCCGGACTTATTGGAACCATCAGAACTCCGTTCCCGGGTCAAATTCACAAAAAGTCAAACTTGATGGACTCTTCCAACTTAAAGCTTCAACAATAAAATTTATTCTTCTAAATCGATTCCGGATAACATGAAAACCAAAATCGACGTTGATTTACATATGTCATAATACATCATACGGAGCTACTCATGCCAGTAAACTACCGAGTATAGTGCAAATGCTCAAAACTGTCACGACCCGGATTTCGCACCATCGGGAGTCGTGATGGTTCCTACTGTCGAAGCTAAGCAAGCCAACTTAACATACCTTTTTCGGTTAATTCTCCAACAAGATAATAATAAAACAATAAATTCAAGAGGAAGTATTAAGAAGTCTTTTTGGATAAAATGAAAACAAACGGAACTGAAATAGATGGTACTTAGGGCCCGCGAACGCCAGCAAACTACATGGGAGTCTGTGGATTGAAGGGACGCTCTCAAGCTACAGCTGCAGTCCGTAAACAGTCTCCTGACCTGTGCACAAAAGACACAGAAATGGAAACAGAATAATTAACATCAAATAAAGAGAACTAGTAAATCAAAAACTGCACGGCACCAACGCTCGTGCTTTTACTATCAATCCTCACCAATACTATACAATATAGTGCACGACATCACCCTTCGTGCTTTCCTCAGCAAAACTGTCAAATATAGTGCACGACATCACCCTTCGTGCTTTCCTCACATAACTCTCACATCAAGGAACGGAATGACCCTTCGTGCTCAAATAATCAAGAAACATGGCACGGAAAGAACCTTCGTGCATAATTAGCAAAACACGGCACGGAAAGACCCTTCGTGCACAATCTCTTTTCCTTACCCAATCAACGGTCACAACCAATCGGGAAAGGAATATGCAACAAGATTAATCTCCCGGCAAGGGAGAATAATTCAACAATGAGTCCCGTCGAGGTAAAAAAATTAAACAACAAGTCCCGGACCCACGATATCTAGTCATAATTGGATCGATATTATCAATAATAGCTTAAAAATACAATTCCATAGCCTAGAAATGAATTTCCTATCATTCTTCCAAAAATACCAAAATCCGACGCTGGGCCCAAATTGTCCAAACTTGAGGATCGAACCAAAACCATAACCCCACGAGTTCAAATATATAAATTGTTTTTAGATTCGACCCCAAATTGAGGTTAAATTGCCCAAAATTCTCAAAAACCTAACTCTACCCAAAACCCCTAATTTCTACCTTGGTTTCATGTTTTTAGGCTAGGAGATTAGTGATTAGATGACGAAATAGTGATGAAACGATGTTAAGATTACTTACCCCCAACATTTATGGAGGAAGGGAAGCTTTAGACTCTTCAGTGGAGGGTAAAGAAGAAGGGTTCATGAGTAAAGTGTGTGAAAATTCCGTCACTGTTCTAGTTTTAGTCTTTTAAAATCACTGGGCGAAACTGCCCTTTGCAATCGCGGAAATAGGGACGCGATCGCGGTAAAGGAAGTCTGGGAGCTATGCGATCGCGTGAGGGTTGGTGCGATCGCGTAGAGGAAAAATCACTGAGGGGTCAATTGTCCTATGTGATCGAGTGGGCTGGTACGCGAACGCGGAGAAGGGGGAAGCTGGAAGCTATGCGATTGCATGAACAAAGATGTGATCGCGTAGAGGTGCAAGCCAAAGCAATGCGATCGCGTAGCTGTGGCCGCGATAGCTTAAGAGGATTTCACTGTGCAAAAAATGCAGAAAATCTGATGGGTTTCTAAGTGTAAAAACATCCCGAACCACCCCCGAAATCACTCCCAAGCCCTCGGAACTCCCAACCAAACACACACACTAACTCATTAACCTCCTATTAACTTGCTCGAGCGATCAAATCGCTAAAATAACATCAAAATCAAAGAATTAACCTCCAAAACTCATCATTTTCATTTTAAAGTTCATAACTTCAAAATTTCCCATTTTTAGTCCGAAATACGTCAAATGACGTTCGTTTTCAACCAAACTTTACAGATAGCGCTTAACGCCCAGTAAACACATGTACCCAACGTCGGAACCAAATACGAGCTCGATACCCTCACTTTCTAACTCATTTTCATTTCAATTTTTCATATCAATTTTAGATAAATAATTTCTTTCAAAAATTCTGTACTGGGGCCTGGAACCTCAGATTTCAATTCCGAGAATACGCCTGGGTCCCATATGTTTCTATGGATCCTCTGTAACCATAACATCACGGGTCCGAGTCCATTTACCCAAAACATTGACCAAAATTAACTATAGCAATATTATTATCAAAATTCGTAGTTTTTTATAAAGAATTCAAGTGTTTTTACATAAATATTTTTTGGCTTCGCGCCTGGACTGTGTACGCAAATCGAGGCAACAAAATAAGAGGTTTTCAAGGCATCGGAAGCACAAAGAAAGGGTGAATTATTGTGATGACCCTTTGGGTCGTCACAAAAACCAGCGGTTGGGTAATTATATCCTTCCCCACTTAAGCATACGTTTGTCCTCGAACATGCCCAGAGATGTTCTTAAGTCGCAAGATTACCGTGTACCCTTACCATACACGTACCCGGGAGTGATCCCACATCACCCTATTCCATATTGGGCCGAAGATCATTACTTCAACCTTTGCCCGTAAACCACCAATATCAATTTCCAACATCCGAAATTTCCTACAAGACCCAAACTTCGCATCTACACACTGTATAAGTCTGAACATGATGTATCGAACTATAGCTACAACCTAAGATGTAATCACATGACATGCCACACAACTCACATACTCATAGGTAAAGTTTCAATCACGGTAGATGCTCAAAATAACCCAATACCAGTAATAAATCATATATCAAACAATACTTCATTCTATAACCTTCGTGCACTTTCAATGATGAAAGTTATACGCAGAAACTCATAACCACTTATCATATCAATAATTCATGGTGTTCCCTCACCTTCGACAAGAACTATAGTAAATTTTAAGTCAACTTTTGATATTATCCTTCCAGATATACCGCTATAAAATTTGATAGTACACTTCCAAGATCCGACAATGTCATCTTATCAAATGAAAGCTACTCTACTAACATGACACACCAATACTACCCAGAGCCACAAACCGTGCAATCCGTGCACCAATATGCAACAATTCAAATGTACCCAAACATCGAAAGTGACTCAAACAAGAGAATCGTCATGCGAGCTCAACATGTATCACCACATCGCAACGGTAAAACCCATCACACACCATCGAACTATAACACACGAATCTACCATAAAGGGTCATATATCAACATAACTATGTCGCAATGTGTGACCCCATCCAAACACTAGTCCATATGAAATCTCTCAAGCTACCCTGCTCAAAATCAATAACTACGCGCAACTCTATATTATGTACCCAATATGCATGACCATAACCATGGAGAAGCAAATTACATAATGCCACATAAACCTGAAAGAACGTGATCAATGCGCAATCAATCATGCCTTACCTAAATACCATCTCGCTCAAATTCCTCTATAAGGCCCCAATAGAACCGCACAATATGTACATATAACCAACAAATCACAATCCCTCATAGCATAGAAGGGTAACTCATAGAACATATCAGAACACGAATAAGCTCAACATTATCCAAATTGCATATCCCTTTCAATGGCAGTACGGAGTCAACCAATCCGTCCCGGTGCAAAACACAAATCCTCATTAGGCTTACCAATGGCGCGAATCAACTCTAGCTACCCACAATATATAAATATCACTTAGAAAGTCCACAATGACTGAATCACAACACATACTATCATCTGGCTATCATTGGCCGCAACTTCATCGTTTACAACCACGAAAGAATCTGCTTTTGAGAAGAACTAGTCTGCAAAGTCATAGAACACAAGAATCACCATATCTGCTCCCAATTCTACAGCCCGAATGCCTGGTACCTCTCTCATACACAATCATCCAACGATGAATACTTCCATAATTCTTCCATGCCACGTAGAAAAATCAAAATATCTATAGTCAATTAACCAGGCAAGTACCGCAATACTAATGAAGCATACGTAAGTCAGCGCTCAGGGTTTTGACCTGCGGGCCCGAGGTTGACTATTGTTGACTTTTTAGTTGTATAAAGATAATAACTTTATTAATTGAAGTTATTTTCTCTTGCATTGTGTAATGTGTTTAAGTCATCTTTGGTAAGATTGAGCTTAGCGGAGGTGAATTTGTAAATAAAAAAGCTAAATTGAGTATTGAGTTACCGAATTAAGGTAAGCATCTTGCCTAACTTTCTAAAGAAATTTTTCCTACTATTTGACATTGTTTGCTACATGCGGGGTGATACATATATGAGGTGACGAGCATATATACATGTGCCAGGGTTAATCATATTCGGGGGTTGATTATGCTACAAACTGTTCCTTGTAGAATTACGGGACCTTCTTGCTTCATGTCTTACTCATAAATACTAAGAATATAAAATTAAATATTAGAAACCAAGACTTAGTTTATTATTACTTGATTAAATTTGACGAAATTCTAAGAAAATATTTATGTGTCTAATTTGGTAATCACTAAACAAAATCACATAATATTTATTTTTTCCTCGACATAAAGCCAAACATCTTACTTTTTCAAATCAAATTAATATATTTCGTTTTAAAAAAAAAAGCACTTCTAATTTTTCTAAAAGTTTGACTAAACGTGGCAAGACAATTAACTAGACCATGACACCATAAACTAAAAAGAGGATTTAATTTTAATTTTGACCTAATTCATAAAAGGGAAAAAAGGTCCCAAATTTCACATTAAAGTTCCTTTCTTTTCCTGCCTATAGCCCGTATTAATTAGGTGTTTGTCATAAAATGAGATATTTATTTAAATGAGTGTAATACGTATCTATTCAGTAATACTGAAAGGAGAAATTTAGTCATGCAAGTGAGTACTTTTCCGAATCTTTCTTTCATCTTACTTGGTCAATAGTTCCAGGGTTTTCTATTAGAAAAGCTTTTAATTATTGGGAATCTTGGGATATGAGTGATCAGTTCTTGCACAAAATTCAATAGATGCGTACAAACTTTATTGAGACTAGCTAGTTATATAAAAATAGTGGGGAAAACACTCGGCACTCGGTTCTTATAGCCATTCAGTCTTCACAGTAACTCTGTCCTTTCGATCACTCGGTACTAGCATTCAGTAGGTATTTGTGCTCACTAGACATGCGTACAAACTCAGGAGGAGCTCGTTAGCCCAAGCACTATAACAAGCCAATCATGACATAAAGCGGTAAATAATATTGCAGCGTGCAACCCGCTTCCATCATAAATCAACAAAACAAATCATCTTTACCATCAAGCCCTCAACCTCACTCAATCATCAATCTCCCTAGTCTCTCGAACCCTCAATGTCATGAAAAATTAGCCCTAAAATAATGATGTATTGTATAAAAAAATGGTAACAGATACTCATGAGATATAATCTGCATATTAAAACGTATGACTAAATATGTACTACAATGAAAGCGGATAGCTTAACAGCAGAAATCACCTCAGAGGATCCCAACGGGATAAACATGTAATCTAGAAATGATTTCTTACATGGATCATAGCTCAATGACTCTAGTACATAGAGATTTCACAATTACAGATAAGATCAGGTAACTACACAGCATCCAGAAATAACTGAGTCACTATACACATGGTGCATGCCCATACGCCCGTCACGTAGCATGTGTATCACCCCAACACAATCACATAACACGTAATTCATGTACCGACCTCTGCACGACTCAAACTAGCCAAAAGCAACTCAAATACATCAAATAATGCCAAAGGAAACAAAACCAATTGATAAAGACCGAATATTTAATCAAAAGTCCAAAATAGGCCTAAAAGTCAAAATGCGGGCCCGCACCTCGGAACCGGAAGAAACTTATAAATCTTAAAACTGACTTTATTATGAGTCCAACCATACTATTTTAACTCAAATTTGACTCTGAATTGATTTTTAGAACTCAAAAATTCACATTATGAAACTTTAGGCAAAAACCCCCAATATCCTCTTTAAGTTCTCAAACCAATTATCAAAAATAAAGATAGATTCGTGGAATATAATCAAAATCAAGTATATAACCACTTACCCTAATCCATATGAGGAAAATTACTTTAAAACTCGCCTTAATCCGAATCCCACGTCCCAAAATATGACAAAAGAACAAAAATCTCAATTTTTATAGCTTTTGCCCAGCATATTTCGCACTTTCAGACAGTAGGTCACACATATGACCTTCGATTCTGCAGAATAAAGTCATGCAACTACGAGATATCCTTGGCCACCAATAGCCGCTTTTGCGATAACCAGGGGGGCATCTACGATCACGCTTCTGCGCCATATGAACTGTTTCTGCGAAGCCTCCCCAGACAGCTTTTCCCTAGGTTGCTTCTGTGACCATCTTCACGCTTCAGCAAACATGCACCCGCGGTCCCTCATGTGCAGGTGCGAGACATCAGTAACCCAAATGTTCAGTAACTTCAACAAGACTCCAAACGATCCAAACCCCATCCAACACTCACCCGAGCGACTCGCGACCCCGGCCAAATATACCAACAAGTCCCAAAATATAACATGAAACTACTTGAGCGCTCAAATCATGAATAACAACATCAAAATGATGAATCACACCTCAAATCAAACTTAATGAACTTTCAACGTTTCTACTTTCATAACTCGTGCCGAAACATAGCAAATCATTACAGAATGAACCTAAATTTTGCAAACAAGTCCTAAATGGTAACATGAAGCTATTATTATTTTCGGAACCACAATTTGAATTTGATATCCAAAAGTCAACTCTCTGTCAAACGTGTGAACTTTCTAAAGCTTCAAATTTTCAATTTCTGCCAATTTGTACCGAAATCTTCTGGAAACATCAACTGCAAACCGGGTATATACCCGAGTCAAAATCACCATCCAGACCTATCGGAACCATCATAACTCCATTTCAGGGTCAAATTCACAAAAAGTCAAACTTGATCAACTATTCCAACATAAAGATTTAACAATAAAATTTATTCTTCTAAATCGATTCGGAATAACCTGAAAACCAATACCGACGACGATTTTCATAAGTCATAATACATCATACAGAGCTACTCATGCCAGTAAACTACCGAGCAAAGTGCAACTGCTCAAAACAAGCGATTGGGTAATTATATCCTCCTCCACATAATCATACGTACGTCCTCGAACGTACCTAGAGTTGTTCTTTAGTTGGAAGATTCCCGTGTACCCTTACCATGCACGTATCCGGGAGTGATCCCACGTCACTCTATTCCATATAGGCCTGAAGATCATTACTTCAACCTTAGCCCGTAAACCACAAAATTCAATTGCTAATGTCCGAAATTTCCTAGAAGACCCGAACTTCACATTTACACACCATATAAGTGTGAATATGCTGTATCAAACTATAACCATAACCCAAGATGTAATCACATGACATACCACACAACTCGCCTGCTGAGCTGTACGAAGCCTATCTTGAATGATCCTGACCTTGTCCAAGGCACATTTCGTACCTTGCGGTCTGTATAACTTTTTTTCATGGACTGAGCTGTACGAAGCCTATCCTGAATGTTTCTGACCTTTTTCAAGGCCTCCTCAACAAAATTTGTACCCAACAATCGAGCCTCCCCCGGATCAAACCATCTGACCGAAGATTGACACCGCCTACCATATAAAGACTTCTAGATACTCGACTAGTAGATGTTGTTGTAGGAAAACTTTGCTAAAGGCAAAAAATAATCCCACGAACCTCTAAAGTCGATGACACAAGCTTAGAGTATCTCCTCCAAAATTTGAATTGTCCGCTTGGACTGCTCATCCATCTAGGGATGAAATGTTGTACTCAACTCGATTTGAGTACCCAACTCTCGTTGGACTGCTTTCCAGAAATGCGAGTTAAACTGCATACCTCGGTCCGAAATGATAGACACAGGCACACCATGAAGACGAACGATCTCTCGAATACAAATCTCAGCTAACCTCTCGGATGAATAGGAGACTGCCATAGGAATGAAAAGAATTGACTTGGTCAGCCTATCAACAATGACCCAAACTGCGTCGAACTTCTTCCGAGTCTGTGGGTGTCCAATAACGAAGTCCATAATGATCCGCTCCCACTTCCACTCGGGAAGCTTACTCCTCTGAAATAAACCACCAGGCCTCTAATGCCCATACTTAACCTGCTGACAATTCAAACATCGAGCCACATATGCAACAATATTCTTCTTCATTCTTCGCCACCAATAATGCTTCCGCAAATCCTGATACATCTTCATGGTGCCTGGATGAATAGAGTTCCTGGAGCTTTGGGCATCCTCTATAATCAACTCTCAAAGCCCTTCCACATTAGGCACACAAACGCGACCCTGTAATCAAAACTCCATCATCACCTAAGGTAAATTTCTTGGCACCTCCACGTAGTTTCTTAGAAAAATCACATACCATATTTTCATATTTTCGAACGAAAAATACCTAAAGGCGATGTTCTTCATACACGTTTATGCCCAAGGTGTTGGTAAACAATTCTAAACTCTTCTCTTTCGATAACCCAATGTTTTTCATCACTTCTCAATCAAAAATCAAGAATTTCCATGGAAAAAATTAGGAATTTGGGTAGAATTAGGGTTTTTTGATTAATTGCGATCTAAACCTCATTTTGGAGTCGGATTTAAACAAAATTATATATGCGGGCTCGTAAGTGAATGGATTATCGGGTTTTGGTCCGAACTTTATGTTTGACCAAGTGGCTCCAGGGCCAAATTTTGGATTTTTGTGAAGAATGATTAGAAAACTATAGATAACTCGATTACGTATAGAGACAATTGATTTGGAGTCAAATTCAAAAAGAAAAGACGATGTTTGAGACTTGAGTTGGTCGTGGAAGTTCGAGGTAAGTGTTTGGTCTATCCTTAGTTTGAGGGATTAGGAGTTGAGTCATATTTTCTATGTGATAATTGTTGAGTACGACGTATACTCATGGTTACGAGTATCTACAAGTTGGTGTCTATCATGATTGTGGGTCTTTATATTATGAATATTATGATTCATTGTATCTTTCATGCCTTAGTGATGATTTCTATTTGTTGTGAAAAGCTTGTGGAAGGAATTGTGATCTTTGAACATCAAGGAGCATTGACTCAAGTTATATTGCAAATTGTGAAAGTATATGAGATGATTGAACCCTTTGGAGCATTGGCTCAAGTGTAAAGTAAGTTATGAAATAAAAATGAAAGAAAGAGAAAGATTTATTAAATTGTTCTCTTGCCAGGATGTTTGTTGCTTGGTTGATTATCTCCCTTACTGGGACACTGAGACTATTGATGTTGCTCCCTTGCTAAGATTTAATTGCTTAATTACTGTTCCCTTACCATGATTTAACAGTTTAATTGTGTTTCCTTACCAAGTTTTCTATTATTTTTTGTTTATTCCCTTGCCCCTTTGTTATGATTGTTCTTTGGGTGAGGAAGAGTATTAAAGCACGAAGAGTGATGTCGTACATTGTTTATTTTTGTAAAAAAATAGTGTATACCATGAAGGGTGATGTCGTGTCGCACGATCTACCATTCGTTCCTATTATGCTGATTTCATAGTGAGGGAGAGTAGATGCACGAAGGGTCATATCGTGCAATTTATATTGAATCTTATGTTAAGGACAAGAGTAAAATCACGAAGGGTGATGTCGTGCACTAGTCTTTGATTTTCCTGATTCTTGATGATACTTGAGTTACGTTTTCCCTCACATTTATTTATGGATTTTTTGTTGTTACATGATTTTATCTCGATGTTATCGATTCCCTTACCCTATTTTCCTTGTGATTGTTGTTTGGGTGAGGAAGAGCGTAAAGCATGAAGGGTGATGCAGTGTATTGTTTTGGTGAGAGAGAGTAAAAGCACGAAGGGTGATGTCATGCACTTGTTTTTGATTTCTGATTTTTATTGATAACTGTGTTACGATTTTTCTACACTAAATTGTTGATTTCCTATTGATACTTGCTGTAACCCGCAGTATGATTCCCCCTTTCTATTTTCAATTGAACTGTAGTGATCCTCATATTTATTGGTTGATTTTTGTTTCTATTCGTTGTTTCCCAGAAGCATGTTTCCCCGTCCCATACTTGACTGTATGTGACTATTTCTTCCGTACTCCTTTTTTGCTGTATATAGTTAAATTGCACAGGTTTATTTGGTTGTCTAGTCCTAGCCTCATCATTACTTCGCCGAGATTAGGCTAGACACTTACAAGCACAAGGTGTCGGTTGTGCTGATACTATACTCTTTTATGTAGAACCCAATGTTATTAACTTCGGACCACGGTGGGATTGCTAATTCTTGCTCATTAGGCGACCCGAGTTAGTCCTGCATACGTCCGCAGGCCTTGGCTTCTTCTTCTTTCTACAATCCCTGTTTCTTTTACGCATTTACAGAGACAGTTTTGCATTCATTTCTTTTAGACCTTAATTTGTAGTATTCTTAGACCGATTATGAAATTGTGACACCAGTTCTGGGTAGTCGAGACACAACAGTTGTATCAGATATTCATGTTCAGATAGCTTATTGTATTTTTTCTGTTAATGCTAAATTCCGCTGCATAAATATTATCTCTTCTTAATTGGTAAATGACATAAAATGGGTAAAAGATAAATTATTCAAATAATTAGCTTGCCTAACTCACATTAGTAGGTGCCATCATGACTCCCAAGGATGAAAAATCCGGGTCGTGACATGAAATTTCCTACAAGACCCGAACCTCGCATCTACACACCATATAGGTCTGAACATGGTGTATAAAACTATAACCCTAACAAAAGATGTAATCACATGACATACCAGACAACTCGCATACTCATAGCAAAATTTTCGTTCATGGTAACTACTCAAATAACCCAATACCAATAATAAACCGTATATCAAATAAAACCTCATCCTAAAACCTTTTGTGCACTGGCAATAATGAAAGTTATATGCAGAAACACATAACCACTCATCATATCAACAAGTCATACTGCTGTTAAGCTATCTGCTTTCATTGCATTACATACTCAGTCAGACGTATTCATCCGCATATCATTTCTCGTGAGTATCTGTTACCATTTTTTGATACCATACATTATTATTTTTAGGCTAACTTTTCATGACATTTGAGGGTTCGAGAGACTGGAGAGGTTCATGACTGAGTGAGGTCGGAGGCCTGATAGTGAAGATGTTTTGTTTTGTTGATTTATGATGGAAGCGGGCTGCACGCTGCAATATTTTTTACCGCTTTATGCCATGATTGACTTGTTATAGTTCTTGGGCTAACGAACTGCGCTTCTCCGAAGTCTGTACGCATCCCCAGGGGCACAGATACATACTAAATGCGAGTGTCGAATGATCGAGAGGACTGAGTGACTGTGAGGACAGAGTGGCTGTAAGAATCGAGTGCGGAGTGTTTTGCCCACTATTTTTATACAACTAGCTAGTCTCAGTAAGGTTGTACGCGTCTATTAAATTTTGTGCAAGAGGAACTGAGCACTCATATCCAGTGATTCCCAACAATTAAAAGATTTTCTAATAGGACGAAAGAGATTGGAAAAAGTACTCACTTACATGACTAAATTTCTGCTTTCAGTATTATGAATTAGGTCAAAATTAAAATTACATTATTTTTTTTTTCATGTTGTCATGGTCTAGTTAATTGTCTTGTTACGTTTACTCAAACTTCTAAAAATTTAAAAGTGCTTTTTTTAAAACGGGATATATTAATTTGATTTGAAAAAGTAAAATGTTTTGCTTTATGTCGAGGAAAAAATAAATATTATGTGATTTTGTTCACGACTGATAATCGCGGTATTTTCTTTTCACAACTCCTAGATGAAAATTTATGACTAATGGTTCAGTACCAATAGTTGCAATGTATCCATGAAACTCTTATCTTTTAATTAATATTTAATATTTGTGTAATGAATTACAATGTTGAATTAGCCATGAAAATGAGCATTTACTGGACACTGCAAATTTCAAATGTTATATTTGAGATTTAAGAGAATCCTAAAAGTGTCAAAGAAAAAGACTGTCCGGAAAGTAGCGATGAAAGAAAAATGACCTAGATTATTTTCTACAAATAAAAATTCTTTATCTGTATAGCGAATTGCATATCAAACATATTTTTTTTAAAACAGACTTAGTAATTCAAACAGGCTCAATATGTGTTGTTGTCATCTCCGTTTCTGGATTTCTGTTCTTCTGCTTCTTTGTTTGTTTGAACTCTCCGTAGAAGTATGAAACGAAACCCCAAAGAGAAAGGAAAAGGGCAAGGCCCTTTTCACCTGAAAAATTTTCCCTAAAGAAAACTACTGCTAATACCTCAGTAGCCGGAAGTAAAACTGCAATCATAACTCCGGACATCAAAGAAGAAGAGCAATAAATGACTCCAATAACACCCACAAAGAAGCATTGCCAAATAATGGCGGTCCATACAATCACTGTATAATATCTAGCTTCTCCGAGATTAAATTGTTTTGCCTCCATTGATATTGCCTGCAAATATTGATCAATATGTTAATCCTTACTCTTTAAAGAAACTGTCTAAACCAAAATTTAAACTGAGGAAGTAACTTATAACTCTAATACATCATATTTAGGTAAATTTGTTCGAATCTTGTTTTGCTCTAGTTTTCATTTGCGTGCAACATTTTAGAAATGTATTCCATAACAAAAGTGTTTTCACCCCTCTATGGTTTCGAGTTAGTTCCTTCATTAATGTCCTACGGCTAAAGTCAAAACTCACAAAAAAAAATATGTCATTTAATTTGGAATAGACTAATACAAAAAATATTTAAATAACTTACTCTTACT
The DNA here is from genome assembly GCA_034376525.1 of Nicotiana benthamiana. Classification (NCBI taxonomy): domain Eukaryota; kingdom Viridiplantae; phylum Streptophyta; class Magnoliopsida; order Solanales; family Solanaceae; genus Nicotiana; species Nicotiana benthamiana. The sequence goes on along the minus strand of CM067331.1, from coordinate 7,617,431 downwards.
TTGTAATTTTTTTACCAAATTATGAATTAATGTATCTTATTGTAAATAACTTAACTATCTAAAAAAATTTACGTGACGATGCACAGAATTTAAATCCATAAAAATATAGTGCCACATAATGCGATAGAATGAGTAAGATGCATTGGTGGAAATGAGATATAGGGAAAGAAAAAAGTACCTGAAAGTCGTTATTGGCGATCATTCCTACGGTGCAAAAAATTGTGGCCGCAAAACACATGACCATCTGAATTTCCAATACCAGCGTAGCAGTAATAGCTTGTTTTGCTTTCAAATAAATTAACTCAATACAAGGCAAAATGACTCCATACAAAGCTGCTGCTAGAAGTGTCATCATAAAACCAAGAATATAGGCTTTACTTGTCACACCCTCTGGCCTATCACCATTAGATCGAACACCCAATAAAACAGCACCAAGTGTTAGAAGAACTACGGCATTGATAGAGTAGGGTGTGAACTTCAGTTTGACTATGAAGAAAGCACCTACTGCCGTGAAGGCAAGTTGAGCAGCAAGAAGAAGCGAAGAGGTTGACACAGGAAGTTTTGACCCGCCCCACGAATAGAGAAAATTATCAACACCAGTGACAACACCAATGACGAACGATGCAATGAAAATTCGAGGTGATATGAAGTAAAACTTTGCATTGGAGCCTTCGGATTTTTGACGATAGAAGTATAAGATGGCAAGAGGTATGAAGGTGAGTGGCCATCCAGCAGTTTGTAACCAACTACTAAGCCATATTCTTGAACCTCCCTCCACATAATATAGACGCATCATTAGAGGGCCACCACATATACCGACAGCAAGTATTAGACAGTTTATCAATAGGAGGATTCTCCTCATATTAGTGCTTAATCCTTTATCTTCCATTTTGTTTTCGAAGAGATTTTGGATGCTAAGTTGGAGTATTCTGCTGCTCAGGCTGAATGGTCTTCTTCTGCAAAGGTTTGGATTATTGGACCTTTTGCAGAGTTGAGATCTATTTATAATTGAGAAATCTTAGTACATCTCTACTATTTGGTTCATGACACAGAGTGGCCCCAGTTTAAGAAGGCTTTCTCATGATTAATTTGCATAAGAAATTTTCTTATGATTCACAAGGGAAGAATATGACCATAAAAAAATATAAAGCAAAGACACGCGGTGAGTAATTTTGTTAGTATTAAATTGCAGCCTTGAATTTCTAGGAAACCGAGTACGCCCACCGTGGGCTGTAGAACTTTGCATTTCCACTTGTGAAGTGAATAACATGGAACAAATTCAATAAATAGCCACATTTAAAGGTGGTGTCAAAAATAACTTAATTTCAAAAGTAATTGAAATTTAGTTAATTTTTATATAAAGATAAATTTAAATAAAAATAAAATATAAATTTGAGAGCAAATAAAAAACAAAAAAATTAGATTGTATTCCAAAACTATCTCGTGTCTTACAGATGCTAAGACCTTCTCATTTTATAGTATAGTAAAATGTGTAATGGCTTTTTTTTTAATGAGACAATTATGAGTAATAAATGATATTAAAAGAAACGTTACTCAATCATTTACATTATATACAAATTCTCTAACGTATTTGGTATTTAATGTTGAATTTGGCCTCTTTTGTGTTATCAGATTCATTCTTAATTCCTTCTGATCCTCGAGCTTTAAATGACTTGAATAGGTACGTGCCTCGTATTTAAGTTTCTTCTTCCTTATCTGTTATTGCCCGTACCTTGTGGCTGATTATAATGTTTTGACCATTTTGACTAATACACGTATCATGACACGTCACTTTTATATACAATTCAATTTTTCCTCAATACTATAAATTCAAAAACGTGGGTTTTAATTAAGAATTGATTAATTGTGATTTGTGAGTAGCCACCTGGCCATATGCCAACTTTGTTTAATAGAATATTTATAAGGAGTCAACTTTGGTCTTCTGTCTTCCACACTGCTCCAACTAACTTGAATTCATTCATATTCTTTTTCCTATAATTTAACAAAACGACGTGAAACTCGTGGGTATGTGTATTTCTATTCGGAACACAACCATCTGAAACCACATTGTCTGTATATACTGAACATTTCATAACTTTTTTTTCCTTTTCCTTATAAGATAGTAGTCACCTTCCTCGATATATATATTATTTGGTCAAAAAACAGGCAAAAAATATAGGTTTTTCAAAATATTTTATTTTTTAATATTCTTTTAACGATGTTGACCAACTTTGATCGGTTTTTTAATTAAAATAAATTAAAACCAATATGAAAAAAATAGCCTAAATCATTCGGTTAATTCGGCCAGTCATTTTAAAAAACCACTCAAATTCGATCGGTAATTTATTTTTTAATAAAACTGACCGATATCGATCAGTTATTTTCATATGAAAATACAATTAAAAAAGTATAAGTGAAACAAAAGATAGTCTTAAAATAAAATGCACTGATAGTCTAGTGGTAGAATAGTATCCTGCTACAATACAGATTCATGTTCAGTTTCCAAATAGTGCATCTTTTAATTACATAATCAAGATCGACTTTGGTCGGAAATAACCGACCAACTTCGGTCGATTTTTTGGACAGTTTTCTTTTTTTTTTTGAATTTAATTGACCGACCGAAATCCTCAAAAAATCTTGACTAAATTCGATCGGTTAGCTCTACCGAAGTTATGATTACCGACCGCCACAAATCGGTCATTCTTCGGTTAATTTTCGCCAATTACCGACTAACATCTATTGATTTTGGCAGTCGGTTTTCCCCTTTTTGTAGTGTCATCCTCACTCTGTGGGTGTTTATTAATGCAGTTGAAGTTTTAGAGAAAATTACACAAAACTAAATTGCAAAGGCCTGCATAATTGCAAAGACCAGAACGTACGTTATTTATATACAAATACATATAATGTGAAACTCACTACAAGAACGAAACTTACTACAAAAATGTATAGATTGTTTTTACTATAATATCCTTGTCACCCTCGCTCACTCAATCTTAAGGGGAGGACTAAATATGAAGATTGGCAAGAAACTCCTTGAATTTTGTTGCAGAGACAACTTTAATTTGGTCAAGTCATTTGCAAGTTGTTGCAAGGTGGGAACATTAGATACAATAAGTTCATGTTACGTACCAACAACCAGTAGTCGGTATGACAGCTAACTCGACTCGCTAATAAGTCAACTAGCAGCTAATACAATCCAAATGAGATTTATAAGGAAACACTGAAGAATTATTTGAATATTTATATATTAATCCAAGGACTGGTAGTACGAATCATGAGCTTCTAAGAATTTGAAATTTACAAAACTGATTCAAATAAATACACAATATGTTTGAAAGTTATATAAACAGATTAGCAAAATCTAAAGCTACCAAGAAAAAGTGGCAGCTATGTTCCAGAACGCACTAACATCTTCAGAGTTAGCTCCCGGCATCACCAGCAGCTCCACTCCAAAATCTGTATACAAGGTGTAGAAGTGTAATGAGAGTACAACCGACCCCATGTACCCAATAAGCATCTTGTCTAACCTTGTTGAAGTAGTAACGAGGTTTTTCTATTAAAAGATTCTCACTGATAAAACCTGTACCGTAAACTAGCAGTAGAACAATACTACGATATAACAGAAAAGAGTACACGAAACGAATATGCAAAGTAATAATTGAGTGCTAAAAGAGATCAAAATTTATCTTTTTTCATCATCTCAACCAATCTTTTACTTAGAGCGAAAACCAATAAACCACGATACTCACTCCATAACTTTCATAGCGTGAGGAATGTACCCATTTATCAAGTCAATGGCACAGTAACACCTTTGGTGTATTTATCTCATCTTTATTAAATATGCGTATAACAGTACCAATCGGATGGCCAAAATGCTGATAACAATTATGAAAAACTAGGAAATACGCAATTAGTAATAATGAACGAGGATATACGTATGGGCAACAATAATATACTAGGTGGAAGGCATAGGAGTAATGACATCAGTTAGGAAAAAGGAATATAAACTTCAATTAACTTGCACGGTGGAAGGCCAAGATATAGATATAACAAATAAGAAGGAAACACATGATCTTTATAAGTTAACAAGTAGAGACATGAATGAATGACTAATATGGTCGAAGATTTGTACTAAGTACAAAAAAAAAATAGATAGGACATGGATGAAATTTTAATTACAGAAAGTAGGCATGGTGTTTGCAAGTTTAGCAAGTAGAAGGCATGAGCAACACAATAACAATTACGATAGAGGACAAGGCTAGGGCAATAACAACAAGTCATATAAGAACCATAATAGGACGGCAATAACAACTCAATGTAAAGGCATGAACGTATACATAAGGAAAATATATTATAATATAATACATGTCCCTTGTCCTCGCCTACATGGAAACACTCATCATTCCATGAACACATGGTAATATTAAATCATAATAACATAAATAAAATGGCACGACATTACCCTTCGTAATTTTCACTCACAAAACATGTCACGGCATCATCCTTCGTTATTTTACTCTCAAATGATATGTCACGACATGACCCTTCATGCTTTACACTAACATAACATGACAGGACATCACCCTTCGTGCTTTACACTCTTATATCATGTCATGGAACCACCCTTCGTGCTTTACACTCTTCCTTACCAAACATATGTATATCAACGACAAAGAAGGTAGGAGACATAAATAACATCTAGGAGAGTGTTTAGACGAATATTCCAAATGAATCTCAATCACAACTTTCCAAGCCAACAACAGTTAAATAAAACCTCAAGAACCTTATTATTCAAGTATTTCAACAAATCTCACAAATGATCTACAACACGAGTATAGAATCTAGTATCTCAAGAATATCTGCCTTGGCAATATATTAGTAAAGCATAATGATGACCAAATTAGATACATCAATATTTTCTCAGAATTTCGTCAAATATAATCAAGTTATAATAAACTAAGTTTTGGTTTCTAATATTTAATTTTATATTCTTAGTATCTATGAGTAAGACATGAAGCAACAAGGACCCGTAATTCTACAAGGCACAGTTTGTAGCATAATCAACCCTCGAACATGATTAACCCTGGCACATGTATATATGCCCGTCACCTCATATATGTATCACCCCGCATGTAGCAAACAATGTAAAATAGTAGGAAAAATTTTCTCAACAAAGTTAGGCAAGATGCTTACCTCAATTTGGTAACTCGATACTCAATTTAGCTTTTTCCTTTAAAAATTCACCTCTGCTAGGCTCAATCTAGCAAAAAATGACTTAAACACATTACACAATGCAATAGAAAATAATTTCAATTAATAAATTTGTTATCTTTATACACCCGAAAAGTCAACAATAGTCAACCCCGACCCGCCAGGTCAAAAACCAAGTCCAAGGGTAGGTCTTCACTACCCATAGCCCCACAAGTCAAAATCTCAACTTTTTATTTTTTAAAACTTTAACAAAATCCCCAATTTCCCCTAACTTTTCATGAATTTGATGTTATATGTTATGTATAATCATGAAATGTATATGAGAATTGATTTGAGGTACTTACCCAATGGTTTGGTATGAAAATCCCTTCACAAAATCGCCTCTCATAGAAGATAGGGTTCAAAATTTGACAAAATAAAGTTGTCTCGAAATTCTCAGCTATATGCAGGGTTGCAAATGTCACATTTGCGACCAAAAGTTTCAATTGCGGACAGTTTTAAATTGTCACCACATGTTCACAATCGTGACTAGGGTTCAAAATTGCGACCAATTTTCGCAATTTGAACCAGATATTTGCAAATGAAAAGTTCACGATTGCAACAAAAAGTTCACAATTGCGAAGTACCAGCACCAGCAAACCCAAAAGATCCAAAAAATCACCCTGAAACTCATCCGCAACTTCCTTGACACAAACCATATATGTATTTCAATCATAACATATGCTACAGATATGATAGCGCCCTCAAAACACCAAAAATAGATTGTTTTAATTCGATATTGACCGTGGTCAAACTCCAAATTACTTAACTTAACTAGTCTCTCAATCAACGATCCAAATATACCCGAGCCCCTCGAAAATCCGTCAAATAATACCAACAAGTCCCAATATATAACACTGAACCACTTGAGGCAACAAATATCATATAGCAACATCAAAATTACGAATCGCGCTTCTAATCAAAATCACTGAACTTTGAACTTTCAAAGCTCGCGCTGAAACATATCAAATCAATCGGGAATGAACTCAGATTTGCATATATGTCCCAAATGATATATTGAAGCTATTACAATTCCGAGAACTACAATCCAAATCCTATATCCTCAAAGTCAACTTTCGGCAAACTTATAAACTTTCCAAACCTTCAAATTTCCAACTTTTTCCAATTAGTGCTGAATCCTTCTAGTAACATCCAAATGTAATTACAGGCATACGCCCGAGTCAAAAATCACCACCCGGACCTAAAAGAACCATAAAAAATCCAATACGAGGTCAAATGCTAAAAAGTCAAACTTGGTCAACTTTTCCAACTTAAAGCTTAAATCTTGACGTTCATTTTTCCAAATCAATTAGGAATAACTTTAAAACTAGAGCCGATGACTGATAAGTAGGATTTTTTAACGTGTTTTATGCCCCTACTTGCCTATGCTTTGAGTATAGATTTCTACAAAATAGTCCTAAAATTCTCACAGGATTGCAGGTTTGAGCGACAATGTGATGAAATGTCAAACTTCGACTCAAAAAGGAGTGAAACCTACTTAAGTATCAAAGAACAAATGATGTGAAGGATGTAAGTCCTAGTGTGGACCACACAACAATGACTGCGGCTGCAGTAGGAGGTTCAGAGAAATGGTTATTCAGGCTGGAGTTCACGCGGTTGCGATAGGATTCTCGTGATCCACTGTCAGGCTACGCGGCTGCACTATTCATTTGTGCGGTTCGTGTCACAGAGGTTCAGAGAGATATAATTTCCCAGTTTAGAAGACACTCGGTCCACGGTCATCACCGCACGGACCGCACCAAAGCCCCTATGAGATCGGGCTGCGCTATGACGCGGTCCGTGTCCATCAAGTTCAGAGAAGAGAAAGAGTGAAGTCCAAGAGCCAATGCGGTCGCAGTTACTTTTTTGCGGCCCGCAGTGACCCCGCATAGGTACTTTTGTCCAGTTTTATAGCCCACTATAAATAGAATATTTTACCTTTTTGAGGTTAAGTCTTATTTTTTTAACGCAGCTGTGCACCTGGGAACGAGTTTGTAGCCATTTTTGGCACTTTTGGTTTTCATTAACAATTGATTATTGTAGTTTCTTCTTAATAATTGATTAATATACTTAGTTCCTCATCTATTTCTTCAGATAATTCTTTAATTATGTCTAGCTAAACCCATTAGCTAGGGTTGTGGCGCAACCCTAGTGAGGGTAATTGATGGGTGTTGCCATCTAAGGTTAGATTGATATTAGGTGTTAGGTCTTTACGTTGATTTTATGTTTTTAATTAAGAATTGGTGGTTGCAAATAATGATTCAAGCTTATTGGGTTTGACACTTCTTGAGAAAGAGAGTCTATAACTCCAAAATTGACCCAACAAGGAATTGGGATGGACCCACGAGAAATGATAATCCCAATTAACTAGTTAATTCTCGAGAGAGTAATCACCCAACTTGAACCCTAGTTGCTTGGTCTAATTGGGCTAGAAAATTGGTCTCTCGAGAGTCAATTGGGCAAAATCACTCTCTCTACCGAGAGGTGGTAGAGTGGGTACAATTGTGCAATGGTTATAGCATAAGCCCCTAATATGTCAATCAACCATAGCAGTCTTAAAATAAAATGCACTGATGGTCTAGTGGTAGAATAGTATCCTGCCACAATACAGATTCATGTTCAGTTTCCAAATAGTGCATCTTTTAATTACATAATCAAAATACCGATCGACTTTGGTCGGAAATAACCGACCAAGTTCGGTCGATTTTTTGGACAGTTTTCTTTTTTTTTTTGAATTTAATTGACCGACCGAAATCCTCAAAAAATCTTGACTAAATTCGATCGGTTAGCTCTACCGAAGTTAAGATTACCGACCGCCACAAATTGGTCATTTTTGGGTTAATTTTCGCCAATTACCGACTAACATCTATTGATTTTGACAGTCGGTTTTCCCCTTTTTGTAGTGTCATCCTCACTCTGTGGGTGTTTATCAATGCACTTGAAGTTTTAGAGAAAACTACACAAAACTAAATTGCAAAGGCCTGCATAATTGCAAAGACCAGAACGTACGTTATTTATATACAAATACATATAATGTGAAACTCACTATAAGAATGAAACTTACTACAAAAATGTATAGATTGTTTTTACTATAATATCCTTGTCACCCTCGCTCACTCAATCTTAAGGGGAGGACTAAATATGAAGATTGGCAAGAAACTCCTTGAATTTTGTTGCAGAGACAACTTTAATTTGGTAAAGTCATTTGCAAGTTGTTGCAAGGTGGGAACGTTAGATACAATAAGTCCGTGTTACGTACCAAAAACCACTAGTCGTTATGGCATCTAATCGACTCGCTAATAAGTCAACTAGAAGCCAATACAATCCAAATGAAATTTATAAGCAAACACTCAAGAATTATCTGAATATTTACATATTAACCCAAGGGCTGGTAGTACAAATCATGAGCTTCTAAGGATTTGAAATTTACAAAACTAATTCAAATAAATACACAATATGTTTGAAAGTTACATAAACAGATTAGCAAAATCTAAAGCTACCAAGGAAAAGTGGCAGCTATGTTCCAGAACGCACTAACATCTTCAGAGTCAGCTCCCGGCATAACCAGCAGCTCCATTCCAAAATCTCTATGCAAGGTGCAGAAGTGTAGTGAGAGTATAACCGACCCCATGTACCCAGTAAGTATATTTTCTAACCTTGTTGAAGTAGTGACGGGGCTTTTTTATTAAAAGATTCTCAGTGATAAAACCTGTACCGTAAACTAGCAGTAGAACAATACTACGATATAACAGAAAAAACGTACACGAAACGAATATGCAAAGTAATAATTGAGTACTAGAAGAGATCAAAATTTATCTTTTTTAAATATCTCAACCAATCTTTTACTTAGAGCGAAAATCAATAAACCACGATATTCACTCCATAACTTTCATAGCGTGAGAAATGTACCCATTTATAGAGTCAATGGCACAGCAACACCTTTCGTGTATTTATCTCATCTTTATTAAGTATGCGTACAATAGTACCAATCAGATGGAAAAAATGCTGACAACAATGATGAAAAACTAGGAAATACGCAAGTAGTAATAATGAATGAGGATATACGTAAGGGCAACAATAATATACTAGGTGGAAGGCATAGGAGTAATGACAACAATTAGGAAAAAGGAATATAAACTTCAACTAACTAGCATGGTGGAAGGCCAAGATATAGATATAACAAATAAGAAGGGAACACATGATCTTTTTAAGTTAATAAGTAGAGGCATGAATGACTAACATGGTAGAAGATTTCTATTAAAGTACAACAAAATAGATACCACATGGATGAAATTTTAATTACAGAAAGTAGGCATGATGTTTGCAAGTTTAGCAAGTAGAAGGCATGAGCAACACAATAACAATTAAGATAGAGGACAAAGCTAGGGCAATAACAACAAGTCATATAAGAACCATAATAGGACAACAATAATAACTCAATATAAAGGCATGAACGTATACATAAGGAAACGATATTATAATATAATACATGTCCCTTGTCCTCGCCTACACGGAACACTCATTGTGCCATGAACACATGATAACATAAAATCATAATGACATACATAAAATGGTACGACATTACCCTTCGTAATTTACACTCACAAAACATGTCACGGCATCACCCTTCGTTATTTTACTCTCAAATAATATGACACGACATCACCCTTTATACTTTACACTAACATAGCATGGCACGACATCACCCTTTGTGCATTACACTCTCATAACATGGCATGGAACCACCCTTCGTGCTTTATACTCTTCCTTACCAAGCATATGTATATCAATGGCAAAGAAGGTAGGAGACATAAATAACATCTAGGAGACTGTTTAGAAGAATACTCCAAATGAATGTCAATCACAATTTTCCAAGCCAACAATAGTTCAATAAAACCTCAAGAACCCTATTATTCAAGTATTTCAACAAATCTCACAAATGATCTACAACACGAGTATAGAATCTAGTATCTCAAGAATATCTGCCGTAGCATTGTATTAATAATTAAGCATAGTGATGACCAAATTAGATATATCAATATTTTCTCAGAATTTCGTCAAATATAATCAAGTTATAATAAACTAAGTCTTGGTTTCTAATAGTTAATTTTATATTCTTAGTATCTATGAGTAAGACATGAAGCAATAAGGTCCCGTAATTCTACAAGGCACAGTTTGTAGCATAATCAACCCTCGAACATGATTAACCCTGGCACATGTATATATGCTCGTCACCTCATATATGTATCACCCCGCATGTAGCAAACAATGTCAAATAGTAGGAAAAATTTCTTCAACAAAGTTAGGCAAGATGCTTACCTCAATTCGCTAACTCAATACTCAATTTAGCTTTTTCCTATACAAATTCACCTCCGCTAGGCTCAATCTAGCTAAAGATTACTTAAACACATTACACAATACAAGAGAAAACAATATCAATTGATAAATTTGTTATCTTTATACAACCGAAAAGTCAACAATAATCAACCCCGGACCAGCCAGATCAAAACCCAAGTCCAAGGGCAGGTCTTTACTACCCGTAGCCCCACAAGTCAAAATCTCAACTTTTTATTTTTTAAAACTTTGACAAAATCCCCAATTTTCCCTAACTTTTCATGAATCCGATGTTATATGTTATGTATAATCATGAAATGTAATTGAGAATTGATTAGAGGTACTTACCCAATGGTTTGGTATGAAAATCCCTTCACAAAATCACATCTCATACAAGATAGGGTTCAATATTTGACAAAATAAAGCTGCCTCGAAATTCTCAGCTATATGCAGGGTTGCAGATGTCACATTTGCGACCAAAAGTTTGCAATTGGGAATAGTTTACAATTGTGACCACATGTTCACAATCGTGACTAGGGTTCAAAATTGCGACAAGTGTTCGCAATTGCAACCAGATGTTTGCAAATGTAAAGTTCACAATTGCAACAAAAAGTTCACAATTGCGAAGTACCAGCACCAGCAAACCCAAAAGATCGAAAATCACCTCGAAACTCATCCGCAACTTCCTGGACACAAGCTATACATGTATTTCAATCATAAAATATGCTACGGATCTGATAGTGCCCTCAAAACACCAAAAAGAGGTCATTTTAATTCGATATTGACCGTGGTCAAACTCCAAATTACTTTACTTAACTAGTCTCTCAATAATATACCCGAGCCCCTCGAAAACCCGTCAAATAATACCAAAAGTCCAAATATACAACACTGAACCACTTGAGGCATCAAATCTCACATAGCAACATCAAAATTACGAAACGCTTCTAATCAAAATCACTAAACTTTGAACTATCAAAGCTCACGCTGAAACATATCAAATCAATCCGGAATGAACTCAGATTTGCATACATGTCCCAAATTATATATTGAAGCTATTACAATTCTGAGAACTACAATCCAAATCATATATCCTTAATATCAACTTTCGGTCAAACTTATGAACTTTCCAAACCTTCAAATTTCCAACTTTTTCCAATTAGTGTTGAATCTTTCTAGAAACATCCAAATGCAATTACAGGCATACACCCGAGTCCAAAATCACCATCCAGACCTAAAAGAACCATCAAAAATCCAATGCGAGGTCAAATGCAAAAGTCAAACTTGGTCAAGTCTTCCAACTTAAAGCTTAAATCTTGACGTTCATTCTTCCAAATCGATTAGGAATAACTTGAAAATTAGAGCTGATGATTGATAAGTAGGATTTTACGTGTTTTATGACCCTACTTGCCTATGCTTTGAGTATATATTTCTACAAAATAGTCCCAATTCTCACAGGTTGTTCTTGATTGCAGGTTTGAGCGACAATGTGATGAAATGTCAAAGATCGACTCAAAGAGGAGTGAAACCTGCTTAAGTATCAAAGACCAAATGAAGTGAAGGATGAAAGTCCTAGTGCGGACCGCGCAATGGTGACTGTGGGTGCAGTAGAAGGTTCATAGAAATGGTTATTCAAGCTGGAGTGCACGCGGTCGCGATAGGATTCTCGTGATCCATTGTCAGGATACACGGATGCACTATTCATTTGTGCGGTTCACGTCACAAAGGTTCAGAGAGATATGATTTCCCAGTTTTGAAGCCACGTGGTCCACGGTCATCACCGTGCATACCGCACCAAAGCCCTAATGCGATCGGGCTGCGCTTTCACGCGGTCCGCGTCCATCAAGTTTAGAGAAGAGAAAGAGTGAAGTCCAAGAGCCAGTGCGGTCGCAGTTACTTTTGTGCGGCCCGCACTGACCCCGCCTAGGTATTTTTGTGCACTTTTATAGCCCACTATAAATAGAATATTTTACCTTTTTAGGTTAAGTGTTATTTTTTGAACGCAGTTGTGCACCTGGGAACGAGTTTGCAGCCATTTTTGGCACTTTTGGTTTTCATTAACAATACATTATTGTAGTTTCTTCTTAGTAATTAATTAATATCCTTAGTTCCTCATCTATTTCTTCAGCTTTTTCTTTAATTATTTCTAGCTGAACCCATTAGCTAGGGTTGTGGGTTAACCCTAGTGGGGGGTACTTGATGGGTGTTTCCATCTAAGGTTAGATTAATATTAGGTGTTAGTTTTTTAGATTGATTTTACGTTTTTAATTAAGAATTGGTGGTTGCAAATATTGATTCAAGCTTACTGGGTTTGACACTTCTTGAGAAAGAAAGTCTATAACTCCAAAATTCACCCAACAAGGAATTGGGATGGACCCATGAGAAATGGTAATCCAATTAACTGGTTAATTCTCGAGAAAGTAATCACCCTACTTGAACCCTAGTTGCTTGGTCTAATTGGGCTACACAATTGGTCTCGAGAGAGTCAATTGGGCAAAATCACTCTCTCTACTGAGAGGTGTGAGAGTGGGTACAATTGTGCAATGGCTATAGCATAAGCCCCAAATATATCAATCTATGCTTAGCAGTTTTTACCCGTTAATTAACCACCTAGGTGATGCCACAACCCTAGTGCCTTTCTTTCTACTAATTATAACTTAGCAAAATTCTCGTAGCTTAATTAGTGTTAATCAATAGTATACAATAGTAGTTATAATTACAAAAACCCCAAAAATGTTAGAAGTGCAATTAGAAGCTCAAATGAAACTCTAGATTAGACAGGCAATACAACTCCACTACTAGTTCCCTGTGAAAATTCGATCCCGAACCACTATTCGAGTAAAAACTATTGCGATGCGCTCTTCCTACCTTTGTGTAGTGTTGAGTCGCCAGCGATCACTTCTTGGCGCCGTTGCCGGGGAGCTTACAGTGTTGACTATCTATTTAGCCTGTTTTGTGTTTTGCTTCTTGTTCCTTCTTGTTACTAATTTTGTTTGTGTCAAAAAATCAGGTACAAATGGATCTTAAAGCAAATGACCCTCTCGGCATAGTGATTGCGGAGGAGGAGGTAGAGGATATAAACCAAGATGAGCCCTTACCTGAAGGTCCACGGAGAGGCCGAAATGCTAATGCAAAATGCAAATGCAAATGCAAATGCTAATGAGAACAACAATATTCCGAACCCTCCTCCGCCGCCCCCAAGAGTGGGTCCCAGAGTTCTACCCAATCAACGATACGCCAATGCTATTGTTTCTCCCTGAATCTTGGCGGGGAACGTTCATATCACAAATGTTATGTTGACCTTTCTTGAGCAAAGAGGGTATTTCACGGGTCCTACGATCAAAATGCCTTCAAGCACTTGAAGGGGTTCGTGGATACATTTTGGGGTAGCAAGCAAACAAATGTGTCTGAGGATGCATTGAGATTGAGGCTTTTCCCATTCTCTCTTCGGGATAAACCTTTGGATTAGTTAGTGAGGCTCCCCAATCATTCTATCACCACATGGGATAAATTAGAGGACAAATGTGTTTGCGAAGTTCTTTTCTCCAAGTCATATGACGGCTCTTCGGGATGAGATTCTAGCATTCAAGCAGGAGCCAATGGAACCTTTGCACGAGATATGGGAAAGATATAGAACAATGGTGAAAGAGTGCCCCAATAATGACATGACCGAGGTGATGATACAAAAAACTTTTCATCGGGGCATCAACACCACGAATCAGTGCATTGTGAACCAATTGACCGCCGGGAACTTTATGAAACTTTCGTACCAAGAGGCATGTGATGTACTTGATGAAATGACCGGCACCTCTTCGGCATGGCAAAGCCGAGAAAACGTACCTCAAGGTGACCCTCCGGTCATCCATTTGCATAAAGAGTTGCACGACCACGGCCACGTTATAGCCGAACTTACAACAACTATGTATCAATTGGCAAAGGCGCAATTGCAAAAAGTCCAAAAGCCACGCCAAGTCAGTGCAATGAAAGGTGTTTCTATGTTCAAAAGGAGACAAAGAGGGAAACAACAACCTCAAGGTATTTTGAGCAATTTGACAACAATAATGATGGTGGTGGTTATTCAAATGAGTGCTATGATGATCAAAGCGAGGAAGTCCAATATGTCAATAACTACCAAGGGAATAGAGGAAATCATTTGAAATCAACAATTGCATCCCCAAGGAAATTGGGGAAATCAACAAGGCGGCAGCAACTAGAATAATAACAACCGAAAACAAGGTGGTAATTGGAACAATGACAACAATCAAGGCGGAAATTGGGGGAACAACAATTCGGGAAATCAAGGGAATTGGAACAGAAACAACAAGAACAACAATTGGAACAACTACAATGGTCAAGGTGGATGGAATAACAATGGTGGTCAAGGTAACCGGGGGAAAGGCTTTCAAAGACCCCCATGTACCTTCAACCGAACAATACATCTCCCTTTACTTTTCAAGGTCCTAGTTCTTCCGGGAGTGATTTGGGAAGAAGTGAGAACATGTTCGAGTAAATGATGAAAAAGAACCACAATGCCGGTGCACAATTATATTCTCATAAAACTTCCATCCGGAACTTAGAGGTGCAACAAGGGAAAATTCTCAAGATTTGAACACTCTCCCAAAGGGTGCTCTCCCAAGTGATGCGGTAGTGAACCCTAAGGGTGAAAATAACAACCATGTCATGGTGGTTACGATTAGGAGTGGAAGAGGCGGTGATGTACATGCCTCGGGAGGAAAGCAAGTTGTAGAGGATAATATTGTGTTGCACAATGATGATGTGCCTATGAATGTTAATAATGTAGTTGAGAAACATGTGAGTAACTATGTGCGGATTGATATTGATGACGAGGCTGAGGTTGAGACTCGAGATGTCGTGAACCCGTCTAGGGAACACGTGATTGATATACCCGAGCTGGTTGTTCCAAGGGCCAAGACACCCTTTCCTAGGCCACCTCCTCCTTATCCTCAACGTTTGGAGAAGCAAAAGGTTGATAATCAATTCAAAAAGTTCAAAATGATTAAGAGCCTGAAAATCAACGTACCTTTGGTTGAGAAACTTGAGCAAATGCCAGGGTATGCAAAGTTCATGAAACATTTGCTTACAAAGAAGAGGTCGATGGAGTGTGAAACGATTAAAATGACTCATCAAGTAAGTGCGATCGTAAATTCAATGACGCCCAAGCTTGATGATCCTAGAGCCTTTACTATTCCTTGTACAATTGAAAGTGCGGATTTTGCTAAGGCCCTTTGTGACTAGGGGCTAGCATAACTTTTATGCCCTACTCGGTCTTTAAGACTTTGGGGGATTGGACAACCTCAACCTACCTCAATAAGACTATAAATAGTGGACCAGTCGATGAAGCGACCTTTGGGTATACTTGATGACATACTTGTCTGTATTGATAAATTCATCTTACCGGTCGACTTTGTTATATTGGATTGTGAAGTGGACATTGAAGTCCTGATTATTCTTGGGAGACCTTTCCTAGCTATTGGGAAGGCTTTGGTTGATGTTGAGGCGGGTGAGCTCAATTTCCGTGTTGGGGATGAGAAGGTAGTGTTCAATATGTGCAAGTCCATGAGGCAACCAAATAGCACCGATGTGTGCTCGTTTGTGGACATTGTCACAACGGTGATAGTGGATGGCACAAGTGCAATGATTAATGTTGAAGATCCTTTTGAAGATGCGCTTTTGAATATGGATGTTAATGATGATGTTGGGAGAGTGGAGTGCGCAAAAGCATTGATTGGTATGGGTTGATATTCATATGAGCCTAGAAAGTTGTCTTTGGACCATTAAAATCGCAAAACTCCACTAGCTAAGCCATCTATTGAGGAGACACCAGCGTTGGAGTTGAAGCCACTTCCTCCTCACCTCAGGTATGAATTCTTGGGCTCTAATTATACTTTTCCTGTTACTCTTTCGTCTTGCTTAACTAACGTGCATGATGACGCCACTTTGGCAGTTCTTGAAAGCGCAAGAAGGCGATTGGATGGACATTGGCCGATATTCGGGGTATAAGCCCCGCCGTTTGCATGCATAAAATCATATTGGAGGAGGATGAAGGCCTTCACTTGAACATCAAAGAATACTAAATTAGGCTATGCAAGAAGTAATAAAGAAAGAGGTTATCAAGTGGCTTGACGCTGGTGCGGTTTATCCTATTTCTAACAATTCTCGGACTTCTCCGGTACAATGTGTACCAAAGAAGGGCGGGATGAATGTGGTGAACAATGACAACAATGAGCTTATTTTGACTTGGACAATGATGGGTTGGAGAGTTTGTATGAATTACTGGAAGCTTAACAAGGTGACTAGAAAAGAACATTTCACGTTGCAGTTCCTTGACCAAATACTTTGTCATCTTGCAGGCCGGGCTTTCTATTGCTTTTTGGATGGTAAGTTGGGGTGAAATCAAATTCTCATTGCCCTGGAGGACAAAAGGAAGACAACTTTTACATGTCCTTATGGCACATTCGCTTTCTTGAGGATGCCATTTGGATTGTGTAATGCTCAGACAACCTTCCAACGTTGTATGATTGTTATTGTCATTGACATGGTGGAGGATGTCTTGGAGGTCTTCATGGATGATTTTAGTGTGGTTGAGGATTCTTTTGAAGAGTTCTTGGAAAACTTGGATAGAGTGTTGGCTCGGTGTGAAGACACCAACCTTGTTCTAAACAGGAAAAAGTGTCATTATATGGTAAAAGAAGGTATAGTATTTGGTCACAAGATCTCGAACTGAGGAATTGAAGTTAACAAGGCCAAGATCGAGGTTATGTCAAGGCTTCTTCCCCCTACGTCTGTCAAAGGGGTGAGGAGTTTCCTTGGGAATGCAGGTTTCTACATGAGGTTCATCGAAAAAAATTCTAAGGTAGTTAACCTGTTGTGCAAGTTGCTAGAGAAAGATGGCAAGTTTGTTTTTGATGAGAAGTGCATGGAGGCTTTTGAGCTCCTTTAATAAAAGTTGACAACTTCCCCCATCATTGACGCACCAAATTGGATCTTACCACTCGAGCTCTTGTGCGATGCTAGTGATGTGGTGGTGGGGAGGTTCTAGGACAAAGGATCAACAAGATATTCCATTCGGTGTACTACTCAAACAAGACCATGAATGAAGCTCAAAGGAATTACACAGTCACCGAGAAGGAGTTATTGGCTATTGTTTTTTCTATGGAAATGTTCCAACCTTACCTTATGAGGACCAAAGTTATTGTGCACACCGACCATGCCGCCCTTAGGTATTTGATGACCAAGAAAGATTCAAAGGCAATATTGATGAGATGGGTTCTTCTTCTTCAAGAGTTTGATCTAGAACTTGTAGATTAAAAAGGGAGTGAGAATCAAGTGGCAGACCACTTATCCCGTTTGGCGGAGGAGAAAAGGCCTTGTGATTGCTTGAAATCAATGATAACATATCCCGACGAGCAACTCCTTGTAGTGTCAATGAGGGGAATGTCATGGTTTACCAATGTTGCAAATTATCTTGTTACCGAAATCATCTCGTGTGAGCTTTCTTCTAACCAAAGGAAGAAGCTCAAGCGGGATACCTTGGAATTTTATTAGGACAAGCCCTATTTGTTTAAGATTTGTACTTATGGTGTGATTCAATGATGTGTCCCGGAGGAGGAGCAATTGGGTATCTTAGAAGCTTGACATTCCTCACCATATGGTGGCCATCATAGCAGGGCGAGGATGGCTTCTAAGGTGCTTGTTTGGGGATTTTATTGGCCTACCTTGTTTAAAGATGCCGATGATTTTGTCAAGAGATGCAATGAATGCCAAAGAGCCGGTAGGATTTCTAAAAGGGATGAGATGCCTTTCCATACAATTCTAGAAGTGGATATTTTTTATGTTTGGGGTATCGACTTTCATGAGCTCTTATGGGAACACATACATTTTGGGGGCGGTGGATTATGTCTCCAAGTGGGTTGAAGCCGCGACTTTTCCCAACAATGAAGGCGGATTATGGTGGCATTTATTTAAGAGTATCTTCAGAAGGTTTGGCACTTCCCGTGCTATCATTTGCGATGGGGGGTGTCTCTTTTGTCGCAAGGCTTTTGATTCATTGCCTTCCAAGTATGGAGTAAATCACAAAGTGACCCCCCTATCATCCTCAAGCTAGTGGCCAAGTTGAAGTTTCCAACTCAGAAATTAGGAGTATCTTGTCTAATACCATCAATGCTAATAGGATCGAATGGTCGAGAAAATTAAATGATGCTCTTTGGGCTTATCAGACGGCTTACTAAACCCCAATTGGTATGGCTCCGTATCGGTTGGTATTTGGGAAAGCTTTCCATCTTTCGGTGGAATTGGAACACAAGGCTATGTGGACCTTGAGGTAGTTGAATTTGTAATGGGATTTTGTGGCGAATCTCCGGGTTGAGCAACTCAATGAGCTTAACGATTTTAGATTTCATGCCTACTCTAGCTCGTCCTTGTATAAAGACAAAATGAAGTATCTTCACAATAATTATGCTCGGGAGAAAGAATTCAAGGTTGGGGATATGGTTCTTCTTTTCAACTCTCAGTTGAGGTTATTTCCGGGAAAGCTCAAATCAAAGTGGAGTGGTCTATTTGAAGTTGTTGGTGTGACCCCATTTGGTGCTATTGATCTCAAGAACAAAAAAAGTGAAGTTTTCCAAGTCAATGGGCATCGTGTCAAGCATTATTTGGCGAAGTTTGATGACCTCCATGTGGTGGAATTCATTCATTTGAAGTGATATGATGGTAACATGAGTCGTGCCACGATAAATCAGGCGCTTCTTAGGAAGCAACCCATGTCTTTTTCTTTCTCTTTGATTTTCTTTGTAGCTTAGCATTTTTTTAGCTAATTGTTAGTGAGATGTTGCAAGGATTGTGTTGAAGCAGTGCAAAAAAAAGTAGAAAAATTGTAGAGTCTCTGAAGTTGCCAGTGCGGCCGCGGTGCACTTTGTGCGGTCCATACTGGCATGAGCTGAGAAGGGGGCTCTTTGAAGTTCTTCCACGTGGTCGTGGCCCTGTTTGTATGGTCTTTGTGGGCTGCTTACTCCATGGCTACATGAACAAACCCAGCGTGGTCCAGGGACGCTTTTGTGCAGCCGCGCTTGTAGGTGAGTACGAGGCCCACTGGGTGTCCATTAAAAGAGACCAGGAGTCTCATTTTACCCTTTTCGCACTTTAAAAATCCAGAACCCTATTTCTACTGTTCATCATTTTCTGAGACCGTTCTTCTTACTTGATTCGATTAACTGCACTCATTTTCATCAATCTAGTAACATTTCATGCACTCATGATTAATTAATTTTTTTCTTTTCATCTTATTTGTTGACCAGTAGTGTAACTTATCTTTTTCTTCCCATTTTTATTTGAATTGTTAGTCTAGGGTAGATTTCATGTTAGCTTTTTTGTGCTTACAGTAATTAGAGATTGGGTAGCTGTAAGGCCCCGTTAAAATTTGTGCTGAAAGCCTAGTACTTTGTGGTGTCGAGTTCTGTATATGTGTTGGGAATGCGTAAAAAAAATTCTTCGCGTCGAGTGACTTTTTTTACTGATTTTGCACTTAAAAATCAAGTATCAAAACTTTCCAGTAAATTTCCATTATACGTTCCAATATGCGGTCGAAGATCAAGTATGCGGATCACATATCTGCCGCGGAGTTAATCAGAGAGCTGCTCAAAATTGATGTCAAAAGTGCAGTCCATTATGCGATCGCATAATCAATATGCGGATAGCATAGTTGTTGCATAAGTCCCTCAAGGATTTGTGAAGGCCAGTTTTTCCAGTGCATTATATGACTGCAGAATAGGAAGAGACATTCAGTGATTGGAACACTTCTGCGGACCGCATTTCAACTCTACAATCGCATACTGCGACCACAGATCCTGCTCAGAGTTCTATTTTCTAAAATTTTAAACCCGATCTCTTTTTCCCAACCCTCATTTTTAAAGATCTTCTGAGAAAAATAAGAGAGAGGGAAGAGAGGGTTCTTGAGAGAGAAAAGAAGTTTTATCAATTTGATTCTTCATAACTACCCGGGCTGGGAAAATAATAATTTAGTGTCTTCATCCCTATTCTTACAGGTAAAATCCCTAACCCTTTTTACTTGATTTTTCGGTTTAAACTAAGGGAAGGAGTCTCATGCATTGATTCTTGAAAACAATGGTTGCAACCACACATGACTGCCTTCTCAAACCTAAAACCTAGCAAGGGGAAATTGGGTAGAAGTAGAGGTTTGCAAGAGAAGAGTTGATTACTTAAATAAGCTAGAGTAGAGATTGTGAATCCCAATTATAATACATATGTCTTAAATTGCGCACTAGATTGACGTTGCTAGACTAATTGGTGAATTGAAACTAGAAGTTAAAAAGCCAATTCGTCTCCAGGCAGGTATGGCTAACCTTGATCTTTGTAGAATAGGCTTGTTTGGTGTATGAATGTTTGGTATATGATATCTACGTGGCTTATTCCTGAAATTATTGTGATTTGTATGATTGTGATTGTTGTGAAATTCTTGTGATTGGTTTGATTGAGTGTTTGGGGTTAAGTCTCCCGACATAATGGTGCAAGTAACGAGCAATAAACTAAATGCGTGATTGTGGAAGTGTTTTGTGGTAAGAGTTGAGAAACAAATGATGGAAGAAAATCACAAATGATGCAACTGGAATAACTGTGATAACCACTTCTATGGCTTATTGTGAGCAAATGTCGTTGTAATGTAAAACACATATGAGTTGTTGGATATGAAGGAAAATAGTATTGATGGTTATGGAAATACTTTAAATTGTTGTTGTTATTTCTTAAGAAGTGTTGTTGTTAATCTTTGTGAATTGTTGATTGTTGTTGTGTTGTTTGTGAACTGTGACTATACGGTGGGATCGGGTTGCGCACCGCAACACAAAGTTATAAGGTTTGGGTTGTGATATATGGGCAGCCAAGATAATAAGGGTGGACGAGGTAATAAGGGTGGAAAGCGATCGAAATCACTATTGAAATAAACATTTAGCAAATTGTGAAATCATTAATGTGGAATTGTAGAAGGGGAAACATGAGAGATTCAAAACTTGTTTGGCTTGATTGTTCCTTTCTTGAGCATTTGAATGTTATTTCTGTTTCTGTTACCTACTTGTGTATGGCTTGATTTTACTTGGAGAAAGTTTGTTCATACATACTAGTACATTTCAAGTGTACTGGCGTCCCTTTTGCCGGGAGTGCTACATTCGTGTTATGATTGTAGGTGGATCTATAGTAGGTACTCTAGTCCAGCGACCATAGCTCCTCATTACTTCATGTCACCTGAGTTGGTGAGTCCCTTTCCTTTTGGGGCCTTTGTGGCTCATGCCACATCTGTTTTGGGATCTTATTTTGATATTTCTTTAAGGTATAGCCAGATCCTTGTTCCCGGCAAGTATTGTATCATCCTTACCTATCATTAGAGGCTCTGTAGATAGGAAATGTGGGTCATGAACTTATGTAATAGGTACTTCGTATATTGGGCGATGTAAGTTGTAAACCACGCTAAAGACTACATATGTTACGTATGTTTTTTTCTTTTTGTAAAAATGTGTTTCAATTATAAATAGTTGTTTCACTTGATTAATATGTAATGGAAAAGGTGGGGTAACACGTGGGTTATGGAAAGCACCCAGGTCCACTTGATTGGGGCTACCCGATCGAGCGCCGGTCGTATCCCTCGAATTTGGGGCGTGACAAACTTGGTATCAAACCCTCAGATTTTAAAAGAGTCCTAGGATGTCTGGGAGCCGTGCCTAGTAGAGTCATTCTTATCGGTGTGTTGTCGACCACATCTATAAGTATGGGGTACACCAGCATTTAGGAAACTATCCTTTTCTATGTTATTCCATATCGTGCGGTGAAGTGGAAAGTGGAAGTATTTATGTTTAACTCGTGCTTTGTTCCAAAATTTTAAGAAACGACACCTATGAAGAAAGCTAGACTCCGCCTTGGAGCTGACGCCACCCCAAGTGTGGCCATGAATCATATACCTGATACCGTGGGTGAGAGTAACTCCCCGACCTTGAATCTGCCCGGCCCATCTATTCTAGATTCAAGCATTCCTGTTCTAGATGCGGTAGAGGGTGCCACCATCCCTCCCACCGATATTCGAAATCCTGATGTTGTTCCAACTTCTGGTCCCTAGGTTTCTGATAGGGACCTTAGAGGAGCCATCCGTATGTTGACCCAATTTTTGGCTGCCCAGGCCAAGAGATCTCATGATGTCCCTGTGTCCTCCAGCGGACAGGGTGATTCTACCAGCTCTAGAGTCCAACAATTTCTGTAACTGGCCCTGATAACTATGAGTTAATCATTTATTATACCCCTTCTTACCGAGCTTTGTGCATAAATTGCACTAGATTAGTCTTATATTGCTTACAAGTTGCGCTTGATTGCAGGTTTGAGTGACTAGATGCTAAATATCACAAATCGGCCCAAAAGAGGAGTGAAACCTACAAAGCATCAAAAGATGATTGAAAGTGGGAAAAAGGTGACCTGCGCGGACTGCACTGTTCTGATGTGCGGCCGCGCAGGAGAGTTCTGAAAGCTGCCAAATTCAAGCCTGACCTGTGCGGTCCGCATTGCTTTGCCACGCGGTCGCACAGGAAAGTTCAGAGAACTAGCAAAAGTGAAGAATATCCACATTGACCGCATCTATTTCCACACGGTCTGCACTGATGAGTGATCATAGGCTCAGCAATTCAAGGCAAACTCCCACGCAGCCACACACTAAAGCAATGCGGTCCACTTGGGTAAAAGTTCAGAGAAACAACAATTGGATAAGTTCTATAATATGGCCGCGCATCATTTCTATGCGGTCCGTATGACTTAACCTATGTGGCCGCGCATCATTTCTATGCAATCTGCATGACTCAATCTTTGCGGCCGCGTGGCATTTCTATGCGGTACGCATCCCCAAGTCCAGAAGCACAGAATTAAAGACCATTTGTCCTACGCGGTCGCATGTCAGTTTTGTGCAGTCCGCGCAAGACCATCAGGGGTACTTTTGTCCGGTTTTCCTATGCAGTATAAATAAAACACTTTACCTTTTTAGGTTAAGTTAGGTAATCTATTTTAGCAGCTGAGAACGAGACACTTCATATTAGCCTACATTAGGCAATTTTCTCTTGTAATTAACGTGGATTTAAGAAGATTAAGTGTGTAGTTAATGATTATGTTAATTGCTCCTAGTATTTCTTCTTTTTCTATTTCTTCCATGTCTAGCGAAACCCATTAGGTAGGGTTGTGGCTCAACCCTAGTGTGGATAATTAATGGGTGTTTTTGCCTAATGCTTGGATGATGTTGGGTGTTTGGTATTTGGGTTCATTGTATGTTTTCACTTAGATTTGGTGGTTGTAAACACTAAGTCTAGCTTAGTAGGTCTTCACTCTTCTTGAGAAAGAGAGTCTATGACCTCACAATTAACCCAACAAGAATTTGGGATGGACCCATGAGAATGGTAGTCCCAAGTAACGGGTAAACCTAGAGAGAGTAATTACCCCGCTTGAACCTCAAAGTAGCTTGGGAAAATTATCCTACCCAATTGGTCTCGAGAGATTCAATTGGGCAAAATCACTCTCTCTACCGAGAGGTGTGAGAGTGAGTACTGAAGTGCAACAATTACCCATATTCCCCTTAATTATCATCCTTGTATTAGAATTCGATACCCGTTAATTCACCACCTAGGTGAGTGCTACGAACCTAGTGATTTTCTCTTATTGCATACAACTAGAATCATTACTTAGCATAATCTAGTTTACACTAGCAGTATTAGCATAATCTAGTTTACACTAGCAGTTGATAAATTTAGTTGTGAAACGAAAGAAAAGTAAAAAATGATAGAAGATCAAATAGAAGCTAAAATGCACTTCTAGGCTTAGCAAATACTCAACTCCAATTTGAAGCTCTTTGTGGAAAAATCGACCCTGATGCCACTATTGGGTTTTAAGTAGTCGCGCCCACTCTTTCTTACGAATCTCATTCATAGGGAAACTACCGGATATATAAGTCCAAAAATACGTGATCAAAGAACTAAAATTCCCGTGCTCAAGCTATAGTCAAAACCCAAGCTCAAGTCCTCTAGATTGGCCCATCATCAACACTAGTATTTTAAGAGGCGAGGGCGTAACGCAAGGCGTTTTGCATATGCCTCGGCGGGGCGTAAGCCCCATGGGTATTTAATTTTTAATATTATATAAAATAATATAATTGTAAAAAAATTACTAAATAGGTACAATTTCATAAAATTTTGAAACAAAAACAATAAATCATTATATATATATATATATATATATATATATATATATATATATATATATATATATATATATATCTGCGTGTGTGTGTGTGTGTGTGATATCCCATATTATCTAATAAAATTATACATCCCATATAAATAAGTGAAATTACATATAAATCAAATCAATACATATAAAAGTAAACATACATATAATCCTATATTATATTTTAAACGAGAACAAGAGAAGCATTGAACTTAAAAACAAATTACATACATATTTAAAAACTAATATATATTTGTGTGTGTTTGTGTGTGTGTTTGTATATGTGTTTGTGTGTGTTTGTGTGTGTGTGTGTGTGAGAGAGAGAGAGAGAGAGAGATATCCAATATTATCTAATAAAATTATACATCCCAAATAAATAAGTAAAATTACATATAAATCTAATAAATACATATAAAAGCACGCATACGTATAATCCTATATTATATTTTGAACGAGATCAAGAGAAGCACTAAACATAAAAACTAATTACATACATATTTACAAACTAACAATGAAATATAAAAAGAGAGAAAATCAATGAGCTCAAAATAGTAAAGTTTTTACATGGAGGAAGACACAAACCTGTTGAAACGAATTGGGAATGACTTCTAATTTAGGACTTTTATCCATATTAAATACTCTTAAATTTTATAATTTTAGTTCGTTTTTAAAAGGATGTCTCTTGGGCTTATGCCTCGACCAAAACACTCGTCCGGGTTTACACCTCGAACTTCTGGGCGTACGCCTTACGTGACTTTCACCCTTCACCAACGCCCCGGGGCAGTTTTGGTGCTCCTCGCCCCGGGGCTCGCCCCAAGAATGCCTTTTAAAACACTGGTCAGCACATAGACATCACGTCTCGCACCTCCCGAGCATTGAAACTTAGGCACATGCATATATGTTTGTCACCTCGTATATGTTTCACCACCGCACGTATCAAACAATATCAAATAATTAATAGAAAATTTCACTGGGGTTGATGGTGTTGGCTAAAAAAGGGGGAGAGAGGAGAGCCTTAGGGTACGCTCACTTCTGCATTTTTGTTTAGGTTCTCGAGATTCTCAATCGCTCTTTTTAGTGGGGAGGAATAGTATGTGAATGGCGGTTCTCAGACGAGGGAATCATTATATATGGTGGATAAGATAGACATAACCAAAACTCTGCCTAAATCTTGAAACTGTTGAGCCACATGCTTTCTATGGGAAACTATAGACTCTTTCTAATTGTGAATTTCTAGTTATCACACGCACTTGGTGCGCTTGACTTTCTTCAAAATTCTTTTTTAACCAAGTGTTCAAATGACACTGTTTGGGGTATTCTAACTCAGCAACGACGTACTAGCTGTTAATACATAATTAACTAAATAAAAGTGTTCCCTCTCTGATATCTAAGTTTTTTAGATGAGACGGTTCACACAATTCACCATAGTAGAGCAGGCAGAGGTCCAGGATTCGAGTCTCCCACCAAAGCTAGGCAAGATACTTACTTCATTCTAGAACACAATCAATAATCACCCACATCCTTTTCCTTTAAGACAAGTGTCCAACCAATCGAATCTAGCCAAATATTGTACAAATATTTCAAAACAAGCTTTAGAGACTACCCACGAATGAAAAATGTTCAATTTTCGTCATTAGATTTTAAAAACTGAATTTTGGGCTCGAATTGTCGAATTTTGAGATTCGCACCAAAACTTGATTGCCCATTCACCCCCGAGCTCGGATATAAAATTTGTGTCAAAGTTCGACCTCAATTTGGGGTATGAATTGCTATTTTATAATATTCCTATATTTTACCTAAAAACCAAAAATTCTACCATTGAAATTCCAAGATTTGATATTAATAACTCATAAAATGTAATTGAACTTGATTGAAAACTAGTTAAAGATGCATACCAATGAATTTTGGAAGAAGAAGTTCCTCAAAACGAGATAACTCTAGAGTGTTTGGGGTTGAAAATGGTGTAAAATAAGCTAAGTACTCAAAATGATCGGTCGGGTTGTACAAAAGAAACAACCAATTGTTTCACGCTCAAACACAGAAATTGAATATCATGCCATGGCTATTGCAAATGCTAATGCTACATGGATACAATTTATCCTCGAAGACTTGGGCATTTATCCTAGTACTCCTATATTTCCAAAATATGATAATATCGGTGCTATGAATCTCATACATAATCTGTTCTTTCACTCCATATCAAAACATATTTATTTGTCTTGTTATTTCATCTGTAAGAAGATTAGCCAAGGAAACTGTAACGATCCGACTAGTCATTTTGACCACTTGCACTTTTTTGGTAGTTTGAGGGCACGAGTATCCCCGCATAATGCATTATGACTCGTGTGAATCATTGATCGTTGCCGACTCAACGCTACTCTATGGTAGGAAGAGGGCCGCAATAGCTTTTACCCGAATAGTGGTTCGGGATTAAATTTCCACAGGGAGCTAGTAGTGGACTTTTATTGTTTGTCTACTCTAGAGTTGCGTTTGTGCTTCTAATTGAACTTCTATCATTTTTGGGGATTTTTGTATTTATAACTACTATTGTAAACTATTGATTTACACTAAATTAAGCTATGATAATTTTGTTAAGTTGTAATTAATAGGAAGAAAGGCACTAGGGTCGTGGCATCACCTAGGAGGTTAATTAACGGGTAGAAACTACTGAGGCTAAATTGACATAATTGGGGCTTATGCTATAACTGTTGCACAATTTTACCCAGTCTCATACCTCTCGGTGAAGAGAGTGATTTTGCCCAATTGGTTTTCTCGAGACCAATTGGGTAGGCCAATTAGACCAAGCAACTAGGGTTCAAGTAGGGTGATTACTCTCTCGAGATTTAACCCGTTAATTGGAACAACAATTTCCCAAGGGTCCATCCTAATTCTTCGTTGGATCAATTTTGGGGTCATAGGCTCTATTTATCAAGAAGAGCAAACCCAATAATCTTGATCAATATTTGCAACCATTAGTTCTTAATTAAAAACATAAAGTCAACCCAAACAACAAACACTCAATATTAATCTAACCTTAGATGGCAACAACCACCAATTACCCCCACTAGGGATAAGCCACAACCCTAGCTAATGGGTTTAGCTAGACATAATTAAAAAAAATTGAAGAAATACACGAGGAACTAAGCATATTAATTAATTGCTAAGAAGAAACTAAAATAATCTATTTTTAGTGAAGACCAAAAGTGCAAAAAATGGATACAAACTCGTTCCCAGGTGCAAAACTACTTTCAGAAAATAAGACTTAACCTAAAAATAGTAAAATGTTCTATTAAAAGTGGGCTTGAAAAACTGGACAAAAATACCCCTGTGGGGTTAGTGCGGGCCGCACAAAAGAAACCGCGGCCGCACTGTCTCTTGGACCTCACTGTTTCTCTTCTCTGAACTTGATGGACACGGACCGCGTGAACGTGCAGTGGGGCCGCGTAAGGGCTCTAGCACAGACCGCGTGTCTTCAAAACTGGGAAATCATATCTCTCTGAACCTCTGTGATGCGGATCGCACAATGAGTAGTGCGGTCGCGTAGCTTGACATTGGACTGCGAGAATCCTACTGCGGCCGCGTGAACTCCAGCCTGAATAACCATGTCTCTGAACCTCCTAGTGCGGCCCCAGTCATTGTTGCGTGGTCTGCACTAGGCCTTGCATCATTCACTTGATTTGGTCTTTAATACTTAAGCAGGTTCCACTCCTTTTTGAGCCGATCTTCGATATTTCATCACTTTGTCACTCAAACCTACAATAAAGCACAACATGTGAGCATTTTGAAACTATTTTATAGCAATTTATACTCGAAGCATAGGCTAGTAGGGGCATAAAACACGTTAAAATCCTACTTATCAATTCCCCCAAACTTAAGCCTTTGCTTGTCCTCAAGCAAAAAAAATAAAACCCACCCCTTAAAGGAAAATCCAAGTAATTCCTGCTATCCTAAAGCAAGCTCAACAAGTATCAATTGGGACTAACAATTTCCCTCTATACGAATACGTCATTAACACATTTAAACTTTGAAAACTATGGATCAAGTGTGACACAAGAGCATGAAGTGTTGACACATTTCATCAAAGAACTCTCTCAATTACCTTGGTCACTGTGGAACCAAAACTAATACATCCTCAACTCTCTCTAAGCGAACCTCACCTTTTATAGTATTGACACGCAAACTGAGGTTGATGGAATTTCACTCATCTCTCTCCTGAAGAAGGTCACAAGTACGACTCTAGGTAACATGTTCTTTCCCCTTATATAAGTCTCCGCTAATGTAGGTTTCCTTCGACTCAAGATCCTAAAGGGCTTTTATGGAGTCAATGTGAAGGCTTTTGGGTAAGGGTAGGACATATTTTTATTCAAGTGGGTTCAATCTTCCCTTAAGCACTTCTTTTGATTCATTTTGGCACAAACTCTCTTGATTATTTTGAGTATTTCACTTCTTTACAAGGGTTTAGAGTGACACATTGTCACTCTTTCTTATGCAATTTAAAACATTTCTCTTTTTTTTTCACACCTTTGTTTTCCTTGAATCCCTTTTTATTCTTGTTCACATTGGACTTTATTTTTGTCGTTTTCTTTTCTTGATTTTTCATTGCCTTCCTTTTCTTTTGCCTTTGTACCTTTTTACCACTTTATTTCCTTTCTTGTCTCTCCCCCAAAACTTAGACATTTTCCATTACTCAAGGGAAGATTTGGGTGCCATAAGAGGATATCATTTAGAACGGGAATAGGCTTGTAGCATTGGTTCTTGAAATAAAAAGGTTCAACGCTCAAAAGGGTTAACTAGGGATCATTTTGTTGGTAGGCCATGAAATTCTTCAACTTAACCTTTGGATCAAGGAAAGCCTATAATCACTTCTCAAGTCAAATTTCACATAGGATTTCGCCTCAACAAATATTCAGAGCAAGTTCTAGATCATTGGCTTGGGACATGGACTTACAATTTGATTTCTTATCACACACGCTAGGGGATTTCTAAGGACATCGAGTTGAGGGCCTACAATGACCTTAGTTTCAATATAAGTACACAATGGTCCAAAAAGACCACATAATTATTGTTTCGTCAACCATCCTAAATACAATATTATGTCTTTGAACAAGGGGTCAAAGGCAAATGTGCTAGGCCCAAGTGAAGCTTTGCTTGAAGTACCCTTAACTACAACTATCAAAAACAAAAGAACAAAAATGGAATCAAACCATTAGGAAGGTTGTCACGCCATCTATAATAGGAAGAGACACCCCGTTCGCACAACACTCCACCCTTGGAAAGAACCGTGGCATTAAGAAAACCAAGGGCTTATTGAAAACGCTAATAACTAAACAATGGCTACGAGCCTATCTACAAAGTTAAAATGATATTTTTTTGCGAAAATATAAACTAGAATGAATACGCAACGGGGGATAAATATATACAGAAATGTAACTTTATGTACAGACCAAAAGATAGAATAAAAAGTAGGAGAAAAGTAGCAAAATGTAAAGTTATATACAACCGAAAATAAAAAATCAAAGTAAAGAATAAACTATAAATCTATATATACAGTCATCCATGGATAATCAAAAAGTAGGGCGCACCCCCACGAATAAAAGCTGGAATTGTCCCCAATGCCAATTAAACAGATAAGCATCAAAATCAATCTAAACGATAGGCCTGGTCCATCTGCATGGGATCATCTGTTGTCCCCAAGTCCTCTGTATGTGCGGGAAGCCGGGAACCTCAGACTTGTCCTCGGACTCCTACTACTCAGCTACTGGGACTAGGTCCAACTCCTAGACCGGTTGAATGATATTTGCATCATTGAAGGGGACCACATGTGGGTCTGCTAGCTCAATAACTACACCAAGTGAACTAAGAAGCTTCCTCTTATTCCGTTGAGACCCGGGTAACTGCTCCTGCTCTTGCTGTGGCTGTGGCAATGGTGATGCTCCTGGGGTTGCATCCCGAATAGCAAGTCCAAAGGAATCTATTCTGCCAATAGCTTGTCCACATCTTTATGTAGCTCTTTCACAGACTCTTTGGAAGCCAGTGACTTCCTTATCCTCTTGTGCTCATTGGAAAGCTCCTGCAGAGCTTTGCCATGTGAATCTACAACCTTAGTTCAGGTGTCTTGATCCTCATAATATTCTCGTGGTTTTCTAGGAGCGTTTCCAAAGTATCCTCACTGGACTGAGAAACTTGAGCAGTGGGAGGTGCTGAATGCGCCTCAATTGTAGCAGACAATGTCAACAATTTGGATGTGACAGCTGATATCCA
The DNA here is from genome assembly GCA_034376525.1 of Nicotiana benthamiana. Taxonomy (NCBI): domain Eukaryota; kingdom Viridiplantae; phylum Streptophyta; class Magnoliopsida; order Solanales; family Solanaceae; genus Nicotiana; species Nicotiana benthamiana. Next base: position 7,586,312 of record CM067331.1, on the reverse strand, counting down.
GTTGTTCAAACTTCCTTAGATCTAGCTCAATTGATGGGCTGTGAGAGGGTGAGCCCGAGAAAAAGGAACCCCTGGGCCAGCTAAATTTCTTGGGCCAGAATAAGAAGAGGGTCCTGGAGGCAAATCATCAATAGTGGTAGCAGCATGCATGGTGGAAGTCTCTGTGGAAGGCTTAACAGAAGTCTCTATCGCAATTGGCTCCTAAGACTAGCCAGTTGGGGAAGAAGTAGGTGGCTTGTAGTTCTTGCCCTTTGGGTTGTTAGCCCCCTATATGCTAAACCATGAAAATGGAGCAACTGGTCTTACCTTCACATCATAGGACTTCTTCTTCACTTCCAAATCCCGGAAGTACATTATGAGAGTGTTAGGAAACGGATAGCTCCGGTCACTATCAACCCCTATCGAAGTAATAGCCCAGTGCATCACATTTCCCACATTGAGAGGAAAGCCAAATATGATAGAAGCAATCAAAACTACACGAGAAAGTGGGATAGTCTGATCACGGGAAGTGGGGTCAAGTCAGTTTCACACAAGTGTCATGCACCCCCTAGCCTTAAAGTTCAACATCCTCTGAACAATCTTCACTCCCGCTTGTATCCAATCAGGAACAATAGCCGAGTGAGCCAAGTACCTAGCTACCCGCGGCGAACCTCTTCACCCATTTCAAACTTCTCATTGTATTAGGTTTCATCCTCTTCATTAAACCCCAAGAACTCATTGAAAGCTTGCCCATAACACACTACACTTTTGTTCCGCACTTTGGTTGTAGTTGATCCCTGTTATGACATGGGCCACATTGCAGTAGAACTCCTTCACCATCTGCTAATAGGTATCAAACAAATAATCCTAATAATGATCCCAAACCGCTCTTGTATGAAACTGTCTACGTACATTATGGATTAGGGGCAACATGTCACTTGTAATGATGCTTCTCTGTGGGATTAGTTTTCGTACTGGCCCCCACTATCCGATCTTGTGGAAATCTACTTGGTTGACAAATCGATCTTCCCAAACTTCAGGTTTTCTTGTTCGTTCAACACCCCCAACCTGGCTCACACCACTGTTCGGTACCTCATCATTACTATCAGTCGCACCTTCTGCACTCTCCCCAGATAGTGAATATGTGGGGGAGGTGGAGTATCCACCGCTGCCTGCCGCTGACCCATCAGACAACTCAGAATGTACACTTTGTGGAGCTTGGGCAGTAGGTGAGGCTGGGACTGAGGGAGCTATTATTGAGTTAGAGGAAAGGTCTTGAGAGGGCACTACTCACTCTCCGACTGGTCATCATCTATAACAACTTGTCTGCTTGTTTTCGATTTAGGTCAGGGAGTGAGTTTAACTTGTTTCCCTTTTCCTCACTAGGAGGAGTTACTTCGGCTGGGTTGTTTGGCACCTCTTCATCTTTGTTTTACCATTTTCTGCAAACAACACATCTAACATTTTTAGTTTAAGCATGAGCAGTGAACAATTATTGAAATCAATTGCAAAATATCACGTGAAAATGTTGCAGACATCACTACAGCACATCGCACCGTGTACTGTACAATTAGGAATGCAGCTACTTTGGAGGCACCGCGGACCACGCTATGGTGACTGCACACCGCACTAATCAAGGCCTAAGAAAAATATCTCTCTGAATCGCCCACCACGGTCATCGTAAAATGAGGGCGCGGTCGCGATGGGCCAGTGTGGACGCATGAAATGCAATGAGGCCGCGTTGTAAGCAAGTTAATTTTATATTACTTTGGGTACCACGGTCCGCGATAAAGGGTGATACGGACCGTGTCAGGGCCACGCAGATCGCGCTAAGGGCCACGCGGACCGCGCTGAGCCAATTTCAGGTACTAAGCTAGGGTTTCATGTTTTCTTCCATTTCTGTTTCCAATTTTTGCCCCTATTTGTCCATACTCAGTTACTGTCACGCCCCAAATTCGTGGGACACAATCGACGCTCAACCGGGAAGCCTAAGTCAAGCGGACCAGGGTGCCTTCCTTAACCAGTGTGTTACCTTACCTTTTCCATTACCTATTAATCAAGTGAAACAAGTATTAATAATTGAAACACCTTTTACAAAAAAAACATACGTAATATACATAGTCTTTAGTGTGGTTTACAACTTAAATCGCCCAACATACGAAATACCTATTACATAAGTTCATGACCCCTGTTTCCTGTCTACGAAGCCTCTAAAGATAAGTAAGGCTGATACAATACTTGTCGGGAACAAGGCTCTGTCTATACCTTATACAAATATCAAAACAAGATCGCAAAACAGAGGCGACATAAGCCACAAAGGCCTCGAAAGGAAAGGGTCTCACCAACTTAGCTGACAGAAAGTGATGAGGAGTTACGGTCGATGGATCCACCTACAATCATAACACGAATGTAGCACTCCCGGCAAAAGAGACGCCAGTACACTTGAATTGTACTAGTATGTATGAAAAAACTTTCTCCAAGTAAAATCAAGCCATACACAAGTAGGTAACAGAAATAGAAATAACATTCAAATGCGCAAGAAAGGAACAATCAAGCCAAATAAGTTTTGAATCTCTCATGTTTCCCCTTCTACAATTCCACATTAATGATTTCACAATTTGCTAAATGTTTATTTCAATAGTGATTTCGATCGCTTTCCACCCTTATTACCTCGTCCACCCTTATTACCTCAGCCACCCTTATCACCACAATCCACAACTTATAACTTCATGTTGCAGCATGCAACCCGATCCCACCGTATAGTCACAGTTCACAAACAACACAACAACAATCAAAAATTCACAAGGATCAATAACAACACTTCTAAAGAAATAACAACAATTATTTAAATGTATTTCCATAACCATCAATACTATTTTCCTTTATATCCAACAACTCACATGTGTTTTACATTACAACGACAATTGCCCACAAAAAGCCATAGAAATGATTATCACAGTTATTCCAGTTGCAACATTCACGATTTTCTTCCACCATTTATTTCTCAACTCTTAAAACATAACACTTTCAAATTACGCATTTAGTTTAGTGTTAGTTACTTGCACCATTATATCGGGTGAATTAACCACAAACACTTAATCAAACCAATGACAAGAGTTTCACAACAATCACAATCATACCAATTACAATAATATCAGGAATAAGCAACGTAGATATCGCATACCAAACATTACTATACCGAACAAGGCGATTCAACAAGGATCAAGGTTAGCCATACATATGTGGAGCGGAATTCCCTTTTTAACTTCTAGTTCCAACTCACCAATAAGTCTAGCAACGTCAATCTAGTGCACAAGTTAAGACATATGACATTGAGTTGGTGTTCACAATTTCTACTCTAACTTATTTAGGTTATCAACTCTTCTCTCGCAAACCTCTACTTTTACCCAATTTCCCCTTCTAGGTTTTAGGTATAAGAAGGAATGCATGTGTGGTTTCAACCATTGTTTTCAAGAATCAATACATGAGACTCCCTCCCTTAGTTTAAATTGATAAATCAAGGAAAATGGGTTAGAGATTTTACCTGTAAGAATGGGGATGAAGACACTAAATTAGAATTTTCCCGGCTCGGGTAGTTATGAAGAATCAAATTGATGAAGCTTCCTTTCTCTCCGAAGAACCCTATCTTTCCTCTCTCTTATTTTACTAAGAACATCTTCAAAAATGAGGGGTCAGGGTGTTTTATAAAAAAGGGGTCAGGTTTAAAATTTAAGAAAAATAGGAGTCCGAGTAGGATCTGCGGTCGCACTACGCGATGGCAGAGTTGAAATGCGAAGTGTTCAAATCACTGGACATCTCTGCCTGGGTATGCGAAGGGATTGCGGTCTGTATTAATTTTTTGTCGTCGCGTAATTCACCGCGGAACTAACCTTCACAAATCCTTGAGGGACTTATGTGGTAACTATGTGGTCCACATATTGATTATGCGATCACATAATGGACCTCACATTTAACATCAATTTTGACCAACTCTCTGATTAACTCTGCGTCAGATATGAAGTCCGCATACTTGATCTGCAACAGCATTCTAGACCGTATGATGGCAATTTTCTAGAAAGTTTTGATTCTTGATCTTTAAGTGCAAAATCAGTAAAAAGGGTCCGAACCACGAAGAATTTTTTTTACAGATTCCCAATACATATACGGAACTCGACACCAGGAACTACTAGGCTTTGAGCACAAATTTTCACGGGGCCTTACATTCTCCCCCACTTAAAATCATTCGTCCTCGAATGAGGACTTTTGAAAATCAGTTGGTTTGAAAAACATGATATGCAGGACCCCAAGTTTTTCCACTAACTCCAATATTCTAAAATATTTCGCCAGAGTTTCCTTTGTAATTTGGACACATTTACCTGTCAGAGAGCCCCAAAAACTCATTTCCAAGCACCACTACACAATTTTTGTTACCCTATAACTAATATACAATCCATCACCTCCTGCACTTGTACAGTTTCAATCTGTTTACACACTTTTGCACATAATTTGATTACTCCAATGAGTCCTATATAGTTTAACCACTGCGATTCACAATACACATGAAAATTAATCATTACCATTCTGTACTATCATAAGCCAATTACTTATCACAAGAGTTTTTACAAATATGTTCATTTACCAAGAAGGGTTGGCATATGGCTCAAATAGTCATAACACATTCAATTTTGACACAATTTGAAGAATTACCATAGTAAAGAAATTAGGGGAGGAATGGAGTGTCTTTGCACCAAATGGGACACAATGCCAGTTCGCTAGGGATAAGAGTTGGTACGATCACTACTGGACTTGTTCAAACAAATGGAGATGTCTTTCTTTCATCTTATCTTCCACTTCCAAAGTGGCTTCCTCGACTTGTTGATTTTTCCACAAAACCATAACTGAAGCAATTTCCTTATTTATCAATTTACGAACTTGTCTATCAAGAATAGCAACCGGAATTTCTTCATGCGATAACTTTTCAGTAACCTTGATGTCTTGTACTGGCATGATGTCAAACAGATCTCCAACCACTTTCCTTAACATAGACACATGAAACACTGGGTGCACTAGGGACATTTCAGGGGGGCAACTCCATCTTATAAGCAACTTGCCCAATCCTTTGAAAGATCCGATAAGGCCCGACATATCTAGGACTCAGCTTCCCTTTCTTCCCAAATTACATGACTCCCATCATTGGTGACACCCACAAGAATACCCAATAATCTACTTGGAACTCCAATTCTCTTCAACGTACGTATGAATAGGACTTATGGCGACTCTTAGCAGTCTTCATCCTTTCCTAGATGGCCTTTACTTTTTCAACAGCCTGGTGCACGATATCCATACCTATCAACACTGCTTCACCTACTTTGAACCATCCGATCGGAAACCTACATCTCATTCGATGCAAGGCTTCAAATGGGGCCATCTGTATGCTAGCATGAAAGCTGTTATTGATCATCCCAAAAAACTTTGAAGTCAATGACACAAGCCCACAATATATCTTCAAGCGTCTGAATAGTCCGCTCTGCTTGACCATCGATTTGTGGATGGAAAATCGTGCTGAGATTCAACTGAGTACCCAAACCTTGCTGAAATTTCTTCCAAAAATTAGCTGTGAACTGAGCCTCTCAATCCGAAATAATAGAGAGCGGAGTCCCATGAAGCCTTACTATTTCATTGATGTACAACCGAACATATTTTTCTACGGCCTCGACTGGCAAGAAGTGAGCTGATTTCGTGGTCGATCCACTATCACCCAAATTGGATGCACCGAATACCTGGAATGATGAGCCTCCTCAATTACCCTCCCCCGAAGGTTATCCACATCTGGAACACATAGCCTACCTTGACATCGTAACACACCATCATTGACGTCGAGTGAAAATGCCGAGGCTTTGTTTGTCAGAACTTCCTCCTTCATATGTGCCAGTGCTGGATCAATGAATTGTTTTTCCTTGACTTCTGCTACAAGCGATGATTTCACTCTATATGCACCATGACTTCCTCCTTATTTGGGGTCGAAATTCAAACTCCATGACTTGCCAACTGATAAACTTCCCGAGCTAGGAGACTCTGATCCGCTTCCAAGTGAGCCAAACTACCCATGGATTTTTGACTGAGGGCGTCAGTCACCATATTTGCCTTTCCTAGATGGCACAAGATGTTCCTATCATAATCTTTATGCAATTATAACCACCGCTATTGCCTCAAATTTAACTCTTTCTGCTTGAACAAATACTGGAGACTCTTGTGGTGCGAGAATACATCCATATGGACCCCATAAAGATAATGCCGCCATATTTTCAAGGCAAACACAAATGTTGCAACTTCTAAATCATGCATCGGGTAATTCTTCTTGTGATTCTTGCGTTACTTTGAAGCATATTCTATAACCTTCCCATGATGCATCAATACACACCCTAAACTGACCCTGAAAGCATCGTAATAGACTATAAATCCTCTTGTGCTTTTCGGTAAAGCCAATATCGATGTCGAGGTCATCCTTGATTTTTATTCCTGAAAACTTTTCTCACAAGCGACGGACTATTGGAACTTAACTGCTCTCTGCGCCAAATTAGTCAATGGGGAGGTAATGGTAGAGAATCCCTCCACAAACCTCCGATAGTACCCGGCTAAACCCAAGAAGCTACAAACCTCCATCAGAGTCGTGGGTCTAGGACATTCTTTCACCACTACAATCTTCTAGGGAATGACCTGAATCCCCTCACTAGAACAACATGACCTAGAAAAGTGACAGATTCCAACCAAAAATCACATTTTGAGAATTTAGCTTACAACTGGTACTGATGACGTGTCTGCAAAACTGCTGTGAGGTGATCGGCATGATCCTCCCTACTCCGCGAATAAACGAGGATGTCATCAATAAAACAATTACGGAGGAGTCTAGAAATGTCTTTAAAACCTGATTCGTAAGGTCCATGAAAGCTACCAGGGCATTGTTTCGCCCAAAATACATGACCAAGAATACGAAGCGACCATAGCGAGTTCAAAAGGTGGTTTTAGGAATATCCTTCTATCTGATCTTCAATTGGTGATACCCGGATCGCAAATCAATTTTGAAGAAGAACTTTTCTCCTTGCAATTGCTCGAACAAATCATCTATCCGAGGCAAAAGATATATATTTTTGATGGTGACTTTGTTAAGATGCCGATAATCAATGCTCATCTAAAGTGACCCATCCTTCTTTCTAACAAAAAGATACGGAGTACCCCACAGTGAAACACTCGATCGTATGAACCCCTTCTCTAATAAGTCCTTCAACTACTCCTTTAAGTCTCTTAACTTTGTTGGCGCCATTCTGTATGGTTGAATAGATATTGGCTGATTATATGGCAATACATCAATCACGAAATCAATCTCCCTATCTGGCTGAATTCCTTGAAGCTCATCCGGAAACACTTCAAGAAACTCATTCACAACTGGCACGGATTCGTGGACAGACACTTCTGAAGTGGTGTTCGCTACCTGTACCAAATAATGGATGCACCCCTTCTTATTCATCTTCGAAGCCTTAACGTATGAAATAAACCTACCCTTTGGCACCACACAATTCCTTTCCACTCAATAACCTGCTCGTTAGGGAACTCAAGCCTCACGACTCTCGTTCAGCAGTCAAGTTTAGCAAAGCACGAATAAAGCTAGTCTTCGTTCCCATAATTACATCAAAATATACCATTCCCAGTTCAATAATATTGGCCGTGGTAACACGATCGCACATCGTGAGAACACAATTCCTATTAACTTACGAGGCTATAATATAATCACCAACCATGGTCGATACAGAGAACGACTCATGAAGCTGTTTCCCAAAACTTAAAGCAATAAATGGGGTGACATAAGAAAAAGAGGACCCCGGATCAATAAGGGAATATCAATCAATGGCCTGAATAGACAAGATACCTATAACAACATCTGAAGAAACCTCATCACTCTAGTGACCACAAAAAGCATAGAACTGACTAGGTCCACCCCTACCACATACTTTACCCCGAACAGCACCATGCCCTGATGGAGCTGGGGGACACACAGATGATGTAGCAACTGAAGACCCAGATCACTGGGCAGATCCCGTAGCCATACCCTGATTGGGCGCACGACATTCCCGCTGGATGTGACCTCTCTACCCGCACCGATAATATACCGGGATATCAAAATAGCAAATCTTTGTATGAAACCTCTCACATATGGGGCAAATAACTCTCCCTTGCTGCTGTGACCTCACTCATGGACGATCCGACTGACGAAACCTTCTACTGTATGAACCTGGTCTTGAGTGACTGGTCTACTGTCACAGTTCACAAACAACACAACAACAATCAACAATTCACAAGGATCAATAAAAACACTTCTTAAGAAATAACAACAATTATTTACAAGTATTTCCATAACCATCAATACTATTTTCCTTCATATCCAACAACTCACATGTGTTTTACATTACAAACGACAATTGCCCACAATAAGCCATAGAAGTGATTATCACACTTATTCCAGTTGCATCATTCACGATTTTCTTCCACCATGTACTTCTCAACTCTTACCACATAAAACTTTCAAATTACGCATTTAGTTTATTGTCAATTACTTGCACCATTATATCGGGAGAATTAACCACAAACACTCAATCAAACCAATCACAAGAATTTCACAACAATCAAAATCATACCAATCACGATAATTTCAGGAATAAGCCACGTAGATATCACATACCAAACACCGAACAAGGCGATTGTACAAGTATCAAGGTTAGTCATACATACATGGAGCCTAATTCCCTTTTTAAATTCTAGTTCCAATTCACCAATTATTCTAGCAACGTCAATCTAGTGCACAAGATAAGATATATGACTTAGAATGGGTGTTCACAATTTCTACTCTAACTTATTTAGGTTATCAACTCTTCTCTTGCAAACCTCTACTTTTACCCAATTTCCCCCTGCTAGGTCTTAGGTTTAAGAAGGCATGCATGTGTGGTTTCAACCATTGTTTTCAAGAATCAATGCATGAGACGCCCTCCCTTAGTTTAAATCAAAAAATCAAGGAAAATAGGTTAGGGATTTTACCTGTAAGAATGGGGATGAAGACACTAAATTAGAATTTTCCCGGCTCGGGTAGTTATGAAGAATCAAATTGATGAAGATTCCTTTCTCTCGAGAACCCTCTCTTTCCTCTCTCTTATTTTACTAAGAACATATTTAAAAATGGGGGCTCGGGGGTGTTTTATTAAAAAGGGGTCAGGTTTAAGATATTAGAAAAATAGGAGTCCGAGTAGGATCTATGGTCGCACTATGCGATGGCAGAGTTGAAATGCAAAGTGTTCCAATCACTGGACGTCTCTACCTGGCTATGCGAAGGGAATGCAGTCTGTATTCCTTTTCTGCCGTCGCATAATGCACCACGGAACTGACCTTCACAAATCCTTGAGGGACTTGTGTGGTAACTATGTGGTCCACATATTGATTATGTGATCACATAATGGACCTCATTTTTAACATCAATTTTTACCAACTCTCTGATTAACTCTGCGGCAGATATGAGGTCCGCATACTTGATCTGCGACTGCATTCTAGACGGCATAATGGCAATTATCTAGAAAGTTTTGATTCTTCATCTTTATGTGCAAAATAAGTAAAAAGAGTCTGAACCGCAAAGAATTTTTTTTACATATTCCCAATACATATACGGAACTCGACACCAGGAATTACTAGGCTTTGAGCACAAATTTTCACCGGGCCTTATATTCTCCCCCACATAAAATAATTCATCCTCGAATGAGGATTTTTGAAAATCATTTGGCTTGAAAAACATGATATGCAGGACCCCCAGTTTTTCCACTAACTCCCATATTCTAAAAGATTTCGCCAAAGTTTCCTTTGTAATTTGGACACATCTACCTATTAAAGAGCTGCCAAAACACATTTCCAAGTACACAATTTCTGTTACCCTATAACTGATATTCATCACCCGCTGCACTTGTACTTATTCAATCGGGTTACACACTTTTGCACATAATTTGATTACTCCAATGAGTCCCACACAGTTTAACCATTACGATTCACTATACACATGCAAATTAATCATTACCAATCTGTACTATCGTAAGCCAGTTACTTATCACAAGATTTTTTGTCAAAATGTTCATTTACCAAGAATGGTTTGCATATGGCTCAAATAGTCACAACACATTAAACTTTGAAGAAATTTGAAGAATTACCATAGTAAAGCATTTAAGGGAGGAATGGGTGCCTTTGCACCAAATGGGACACAATTCCAGTTCGCTAGGGGTAAGAGTTCGTACGATCACTACTGGACTTGTTCAAACAAATGGGGATATTTTTCATTCATCTCATCTTCCGCTTCCCAAATGGCTTCCTCGAGTTTTTGATTTCGCCACAAAACTTTAATTGAAGCAGTTTCCTTATTTCTCAATTTACGGACTTGTCTATCAAGAATAGCAACCGGAATTTCTTCATGCGATAACTTTTCAGTAACCTTGATGTCTTGTACTGGCATGATGTCAAACAGATCTCCAACCACTTTCCTTAACATAGACACATGAAACACCGGGTGCACTAGGGACATTTCAGGGGGGCAACTCCATCTTATAAGCAACTTGCCCAATCCTTTCAAAGATCCGATAAGGCCCGACATATCTAGGACTCATCTTCCCTTTCTTCCCAAATCACATGACTCCCATCATTGGTGACACCCTCAAGAATACCCAATAATCTACTTGGAACTCCAACTCTCTTCGACGTACGTATGCATAGGACATCTGGGGACTCTTAGCACTCTTTATCTTTTACTGGATGGCCTTTACTTCTTCCATAGCCTGGTGCGCAATATCTGGACCTATCAACATTGCTTCAACTACTTCGAACCATCCGATCGGAAACCTATATCTCTTTCGGTACAAGGCCTCAAATGGGTCCATATGTATTCTAGCATGAAAGCCGTTATTGATCATCCCAATTAACTTTGAAGTCCATGACACAAGCCCATAATATATCTTCAAGCGTCAGAATAGTCCGCTCTACTTGACCATCGATCTGCGGATGGAAAGTCGTGCTGAGATTCAACTGAGTACCCAAATCTTGCTGAAATTTTTTACAAAAATTAGCTCTGAATTGAGCCTCTCAATCCGAAATAATAGAGAGCGGATACCCATGAAGCCGCACTATTTCATTGATGTACAACTGAACATATTTTTCTACAGTACCGGTGAACTTTACTGGCAAGAAGTGAGCTGATTTGGTGAGTCGATCCACTATCACCCAAATCGAGTCAAACTTTCGCTGATTGTAAGGTAATCCTACCAGGAAATAGATGTTGATCATCTCCCATTTCTACATTGGTATTTCCATATGCTGGGTTAAACCACTGGCCCGCTGATGTTCAACTTTTATTTGCTAACAATTTCTAAATCTAGATACAAAGTCTGCGACACCCCTCATCATACTGTTCCACCAATACATTTACTTGATATCATGATACATTTTCGTAGAAACTGGGTGCACCGAATACCTGGAGTGATGACCTCCTCCATTACCCTCTCCCGAAAGTTATCCACATCTAGAACACATTGTCGTCGAGTGAAAATGACGAGGCTTTATTTGTCAGAACTTCCTCCTTCATCTGTGCCAGCGCTGGATCAATGAATTATTTTTCCTTGACTTCCGCTACAAGCGATGATTCTATTCTATACGCACCATAATTTCTTCCTTATTTGGGGTCGAAATGCAAACTCCAAGACTTTCCAACTGAAAACCTCCCGAGCTAGGAGCCTCTGATCCGCTCCCAAGTGAGCCAAACTACCCATGGATTTTTGATTGAGGGCGTCTGCCACCATATTTGCCTTTCCTAGATGGTACAAGATGTTCCTATCACAATCTATAAGCAATTCTAACTAGTGCTATTGCCTCAAATTTAAATCCTTCTGCTTGAAAAAATACTAGAGACTCTTGTGGTCTGAGAATACATTCACATGGACCCCATAAAGATAATGCCGCCATAGTTTCAAGGAAAACACAACTGTTGCAAGTTCTAAATCATGCATCGGGTAATTCTTCTTGTGATTCATTGGTTGCCTTGAAGCATATTCTATAACCTTCCCATGCTGCATCAATACACACCCTAAACCGACCGTGGAAGCATCGTAATGGACCATAAATCCTTTTGTGCCTTCCGGCAAAGACAATATTGATGTCGAGGTCAACCTTGACTTTAATTCCTGAAAACTTTTCTCACAAGCGACGGACCATTGAAACTTAACTGCTTTCTGCGTCAACTTAGTCAATAGGGAGGCAATGGTAGAGAATCCCTCCACAAACCTCCGATAGTACCCGGCTAAGCCTAACAAGCTACAAACCTCCATCGGAGTCGTGGGTCTAGGGAAATCTTTCACCACCGCATTCTTCTAGGGAACCACCTGAATCCCCTCCCTAGGACAACATGACCTAGAAAAGTGACATATTCCAACCAAAAATCACATTTTGAAATTTAGCTTACAACCGGTACTGATGAAGAGTCTGCAAAAGTGCTTTGAGGTAATCGACATGATCCTCCCTGCTCCGCGAATAAACGAGGATGTCATCAATGAAAACAATTACGGATGAGTCTAAAAATGGCTTGAAAACCCAATTCATCAGGTCCGTGAAAGATGTCGGGGCATTGGTTATCCCAAATGGCATGACCAAGAATTCGAAGTGACCATATCGAGCTCTAAAGGCGATTTCAGGAATATCCTTCTCTCTGATCTTCAATTGGTGATACCCGGATCACAAATCAATTTAGGAGAAGAACTTTGCTCCTTGCAATTGGTCGAACAAATCATCTATCTGAGGCAGAAGATATTCATTCTTGATGGTGACTTTGTAAAGATGTCGATAATAAATGCACATCTGAAGCGACCCATCCTTCTTTCTAAAAAAAAGAACCAGAGCACCCCACGGCGACACACTCGGTTGTGTGAACCCCTTCTCTATTAAATCCTTCAACTGCTCCTTTAAGTCTCTTAACTTTGCTGGCGCCATTCTGTGTGGTTGAATAGATATTGGCTGAGTATCTAGCAATACATCAATCCCAAAATCAATCTCCCTATCTGGCGGAATTCCTGGAAGCTCATTTGGAAACACTTCAAGAAACTCATTCACAACTGGCACGGACTCGGGGATAGACACTTCTGATATGGTGTACGCTACCCGCACCAAATAATAGATGCACCCCTTCTTAATCATCTTTGAAGCCTTAAGGTAAGAAATAAACCTACCCTTTGGCACCACACAATTCCTTTCCACTCAATAATCGGCTCGTTAGGGAACTCAAGCCTCATGACTCTCGTTCGGCAGTCAAGTTTAGCAAAGCACAAATAAAGCTAGTCTTCATTCCCATAATTACAGCAAAATATACCATTCCCAGTTCAATAATAATGGTCGTGGTAACACGACCGCACACCGTGACAGAGAACGACTCATGAAGATGTTTCCCAAAACTTAAAGCAATAAATATGGTGACAAAAGAAAAAGAGGACCCGGGATCAATGGCCTGAACAGACAAGATACCTGTAAAACCATCTGAAGAAACCTCAGCACTCTGGCGACCACAAAAAGCATAAAACTGGCTAGGTCCACCCCTACCACATGCTTTACCCCTAACAGCACCATGCCCTGCTGGAGCTGGGGGGACACACGGATCATGTAGCAACTGAAGACCCGGATGACTGGGCAAATCCCCTACCCAAACCCTACTAGGCGCACGACATTCCCGCTGGATGTAACCTCTCAACCCGTACCTATAACATACCGGGATATCCAAATCGCATGTATTTGTATGAAACCTCTCACACTTGGGGCAAGTAGCTCTCCCCTGCTGCTGGGACCTCACTCCTAGACGATCAGACTGACGAAACCTTCTACTGTCTGAACCTGGTCTCGAGTGACAGGTCTATTGGTAACTGTGCACAGATGGTGGTGCACTTGCTGAGGACTGAACATATTGCTGGGATGGACCTGATGACCCTCTCCCCAGAACTGGTCTCCCTGAGTGACCCATTGATCGGGCCATACTACTGCTCTCCTTTTCTACCCATATCTTCAAATTCCTAGCCTTTGTGGCCTGAGCGAATCCTACAATCTTTCCATAATTCATATCTGAGTGTAATGCTGTTGTAGCAGCCTCATTCACCACCAAGGGACTAAGACCCTGAACGAAACACTGAACCCGAGCATCAATGGTCGATACTAACTGGGATCATACTTGGACAACCTCACAAACTCCATGTGGTACTCCCAAACACTCATACTGCCCTGCTTGAGAACCTTAAAGGCAGTGGCACGAGCTGCCATTGTCTCGGCAGGCAAGAAGTCATCAATAAAGGCATCTACCAACTCATCCTATCTATCCGGAGATCTTTCCTCCTCACAGGAAATCTCCCATATCTCGAACCACGAACGCGCTGCTCCCCTCAACCTCTATGAAGCCAACTCAACCCCCGCTACTCTATAGCCTTCATCACTTGGAGGGTCATGTACATCTCATCAAAGAAATCATGTGGATCGGCCTCTGGGTTTGTGCCTGAGAACTCTGGAGGGGCATGATCGGAGCGGAATCAATCCTAAGAAACAGTGGGCGTGACTACTTAAAACCCAATAGCGGTATCGGGCTCGATTTTTCCACATAAAGCTTCAAATTGGAGTTGAGTATTTACTAAGTCTAGAAGTACGTTTAAGCTTTTATTCGATCTTTTATCATTTCTTATTTTTCTTTCGTTTATCATCTAAATTTATAAATTACTAGTGTAAACTACATTATGCTAAGTAATGATGCTAGTTGTATGCAATAAGAGAAAAGCACTAGGGTCGTAGCACTCACCTAGGTGGCTAATTAACGGGTATAGAATTCTAATACAAAAATGATAATTAATGGGAATATGGATAACCGTTGCACTTTAGTACTCACTCTCACACCTATCAGTAGAGAGAGTGATTTTGCCTACTTGACTCTCTCGAGACCAATTGGGTAGGCTAATTTTCCCAAGCAACTTTAAGGTTCAAGTGGGGTAATTACTCTCTCGAGGTTTTACCCGTTACTTGGGACTAACATTCTCATGGGTCCATCCCAAATCCTTGTTGGGTTAATTGTGAGATCATATAATCTCTTTCTCAAGAAGTGTCAAGATCCACTAAGCTAGACTTAGTGTTTTCAACCACCAAATCTAAGTGAAAACATACAATGAACCCATATACTAAACCCCCAACATCATCCAATCATTAAGCAAAAACACCAATTAATTACCCACACTAGGGTTGAGGCACAACCCTAGCTAATGGGTTTAGCTAGACATGGAAGAAGTAGAAATACAAGAAGAAGTTAACATAATCATTAACTACAACCATAATCTACTTGAATCCACGTTAGTTACAGAGAAATTTCTAAAGTAGGCTAATACAAAGTGTCTCGTGCTCTACTGCAAAAACATATTTCCCAACTTAACCTAAAAAAGTAAAGTGTTTTATTTATACTACACACGAAAAACCGGACAAAACTACCCCTGAGGGTCAGGCGCGGACTGCATAGAATTGACATGTGGCCGCATAGGGCAAATGGTCTTCAGTTTAATGCTTTAGTAATTGGGGATGCGCACCGCATAGAAATGCCATGCGGCCACATAGGTTGAGTCATGTGGACCGCATGGAAATGATGCACGACCGCACAGCTTAAGTCATGCGGACCTCATAGAAATGATGCGCGGCCGCACTGTACAACTTGTCCAATTGTTGACTCTTTGAAATTTTACCTACGCGGACCGCACTGCTTTGGTGTGCAGCTGCGTGGGACTTTTCCTTAAATTGTTGAGCCTCTGATCATTCATCAATAGGGACCGCGTGGAAATGGATGCGGTCCGCATGAATCTTCTTCACTTTTTCTGGTTCTCTGAACTTTCATGCGCGGCCTCGTGGCAAAGTAGTGCAGACCGCACAGGTCAGGCTTGAGCTTGGTAGCTTTCAGAACTCTCCTACACGGCCGCACATTAGAACAGTGCGGTCCGCGTAGGTCACCTTTTCCCATTTTCAATCATCTTTTGAAGCTTGGCAGGTTTCACTGATCTTTTGAATCGATTTGTGATATTTAGCATCTAGTCGCTCAAACCTATAATCAAGAAACTTGTAAGCAATTTGAGACTAATCTAGAGCAATTTATGCACAAAGCTCAGGTAAGAAGGGGTATAAAACATGTATAATTCCTAGTTATCAACTCCCCTAAACTTAAACCTTTGTTTGTCCTCAAGAAAATAAAATGAGACCTGTCCATCAATGAAAAACACCAAGTAATTCATGTTCTTCCTATGGTAACCTCAACGAGCCTCAGTTGGGACTAACAGTTGCCTTCAATGCATATGTATCCTTAACACATTTAAAACTTTGAACACTTGTGGATCAAGTATGACACAGGAGCATCAAGGATTGACACAACTCATCAAGGGACTTTTCTCAAGCACTTTGGTCATTGTGGAACCTAGACTAACGCATCCTCGACTTTCCCTAAGTGAACCTCACCTTTTAGTATAGTTGCACACAAATTTAGGTGAATGAACTCTCTCTCATCTCTCACAAAGAAACGGACCTAAGTCCGGCTCTTTGCACCATATGCTTGCCCTTCATGTAAGTATTCACAAATGTAGGCTTCCCTTAACTCAAGATCAAATAGGGCTTTTGAAGATTCATTGTGAAGGATTCTGGGTGAATGTAAGATATGATTTTGTTCAAATGGTTTCAATATTCCCCAAAGCATTTCTTTTGATTTATTTTGGCACACTTTCTTGACTCAATTGAGTAATTCACTTCTTTCAAGGGGCTAGAGGGATACCTTATCACACTTTCTTTTGCAATTCAAAACCTTTCTCCTTCTGTATACTTATCCTTACCTTTTTCACTTTTTGTTGTCCTTTTGGTTCCCTTTTTTATTCTTGTTCTCTTTTTGACTTTCTTTTTTTCTTTTTATCTTTTTCATTGTGTTCCTCTTCTGTTGCTTTTGTGCCTTTCTACCACATTGATGCCTTTGTTGTCTCCTCCCCCCCCTAAACTTAGTATTTTCCACTACTCAAGGGAATATTTGGGTGCCAAGAGAAGGTTGATTTGAGAACGGGTATAGGCTTGTAATTTGGTTCTTGAAAAAAAAAAGGTTCAAGGCTCAAAAGGGGTGAACTAGGAATCATTTGATTGGTAGGTCATGGAATTGATCAATTTGGCATTTTTGGATGAAGGAGAGCCTAAAATCATTTCTCAAATCAATTTCCACCTATGATTTTCCCTCAACAAATATTCAGGGCAAGTTCTACGCCATCGACACGATATATGGGCTCAATAAATTGAATTTCTACCACACGCACTCAAGGATTGCCAAAAGCGGAGTCGAGGGCCCACAATGACCTTAGATACGATTCAAGCGCACAATAGCCCAACATGACCATATGATGATTGTTTTGTCAACACTAGAGTCTCAACGCCTCGACTTTCACCATCCTAAACACTTTTGACTAAGTTGTTGTGTTCTTGAGCGTATTGTTTTTACTCATATCTACTCTATAAAGAGAGTCTTGTCTTGAGTGCTAAGTGTTTGTACACACTTGAAGGGATAGTCTAATCCCTTGTTGTAAGAAGGAAAAGTAGTTCCTTGGATTGAAGTCTTGAGGAGCGGTATCCTCGAGCAGGTTGAAGTCTTGTAGAGTGTATATCTACGAGCAAGTGTAACGGTTTGTTAGGCACCCGTAAGCTTAACGAAGTTAGTGTAAAACTCGAGAGAGTCTCTCGGGGACTGGATTAACCACACGTTGTGGTGAACCAGGATAAAATTCGGTGTGTTCTCTCCTTATCATTTTAATTACTGCACTTACGTTATTCCTGCAATTTTTAATTCCACAAATTTACATTGTTTTTTATTATAACGCTATTCACCCCTCCCCCCCCCTCTAGCGCTAAGCGTATGTTCTAACAATTGGTATCAGAGCCATACTCTCTGAAAGACTTAACAGTTTGAGAGAAACTTTCCATGGCTTCTACTCGTAGTGTTTATGCAGGATTAGGTGAAGGATAATGCTTCACAAAGCCACAACTTTTTGATGGCACCAACTACACTTACTGGAAGGAGAGAATGAGGATTTTAATACAATCAAACAACTTCCAATTGTGGAAAATTATCAAGAATGGGGAACTACAACCCACCAAAAAGGTTTGAGAAGAACTCGTTCCAAAATCGGAAGACGAATACGACGTCGATGATATTAGAAAAGTAGAGAACAACGCAAAGGCAATCAACATGATGTATTGTGCTGTGAACCCCGATGACTATCGAAAAATATCATGTTGCACCACTGCCAAGCAAATGTGGGACAAATTAGAAATCACCTACGAAGGTACGGACCAGGTAAGGGAAGCTAAAATTGATTTCCTAACCCACGAATATCTGTTTCGCATGAAGGAAAACGAGAAGATAGATGACATGTTCGAACGATTTTCAAAAATCGTTAATGACCTACACTCCCTCAAAAATTCATTCACGGATAAGGAGCTTGTCCGGAAAATTCTACGAAGCCTCACTCCGGAATGGCGTTCTAAAGCCGACGCTATCCAAGAATCAATCGGCATCACAAACGTCACCATCGACGGATTACGAGGTAATCTCAAAACTTATGAATCAACTATTCTTAACTCTCCTTTGGATGATCAAAGGAAAAGAAGGATTGCGCTCAAAGCATCAACTACTCAACCTCAAAACAATGAGGAGTCAAGTGATGAAGATGTCGAGCATGGACTCGTTATCAAGAAATTTCACAAGTTCATGCAAAAGAAGTATGAACGAAAAGGTAAGCAACAAGGAGACCAATTGAAGTGCTATGGATGCGGAGAAATCGGGCATATCAAATCAAATTGTCCAAATATCAAAAAGGAAAAGAAACCATTCAAGAAACAAAGAGCATACATCTCTTGGGGAGGCGACTCCGGAGACGAATCAAGTGATGGAGAAGGAAACGAGACCGCAAACTTGTGTCTTATGGCACATGAAGAAACTCAAAATGAGGTATGTACTACTTCTAAGAACTATTTCACTTTAAAAGAAATGCAAGATGCATTTGATGAGTTGTATAAAGAGTTTATTAGCGTTTCTAAATCTATAAAAGATTTAAGAAAACTCATTTCTTCAAAAGAAAAGGAATTTGAAAAACTAACTCTTGAAAATGAGAAACTAAAAGAGGAAAACAAGTTTTATGGCAAAAGAAGCGCCGATAAACCCGAAAGCTCAAATAAGGATTGTACTTCTTGCAAATCTCTAAAGGAATAAGTAGAAAGTCATAGAAGCACTTTGCACAAATTCAATTCTTCACACAAAAATCTCAATGAAGTGCTTGTAAATTTGAAATCCACTAAGCACGGTATAGGCTTTAAACACGAGCCAAAAGAAAAAGTTGAGTCCATTGCTAAACCACCTAAGACTCCACCTAGGCAAAACAAAACAAAGGTCAACACTCAACCTAATGAGTTTAATCCTAGAATTGCAACTCATCCTATGACAAATGCTAGGATAAATATTGGAATGTATAGGCCACCTAGACAAGATTTTCGAAAACCACATCAAAACTATATTCCTAAAAATAGAGTGAATGCTAGAAGAAATGTTGGCATGTATAGACCACCTAGACAAGATTTTCAAAAACTACATCAAAACTATGTTGCTAAAAATAGAGTGAATAAATTTAGACCCCCAAATTACTATCATCCTAGAATAATGCACAATCCGAATGTCATTTGTCATTATTGCAATAAAATTGGACATATTTCTCCCGTATGCTTCACTAGACATAGCCATTTCACTACAGGACAATCACACCAATATTTTGCACCTAACACACAAGGACCCAAAATGGCTTGGGTACCAAAATCTCATTAATTTGTTTTGTAGGTGTGTTTGAAGGGATCAAGTGTACTTTGGTACCTTGATAGTAGATACTCCAAACATATGACCGGGGATGCATCAAAATTCCTTCAACTAAAACCCACGGAAGGAGGAAATATTATTTTTGGAGACAATAACAAAGGAAAAATTATCGGCATTGGATCGGTCGGTAAGGACGAATCCTCCTCCATTAAGCATATTTTGCTTGTTAAAGGTCTTAAACATAATCTCTTGAGCATAAGTCAATTATGTGACAAGGGAAATCTTGTATTGTTTGACTCCGAAGAATGCTTAGTTATCCGTCGTAGTGATTTTAAAATTATTCTTCGTGGTATTAGAATGGATAATATCTATATGGTTGATCTTGAAAATTCTTCATCAAGTTTTGTAAATTGCCTTATGAGTAAAGAAGACGACATGTGTTTATGTCATCGTAGAGTAGCTCATGTAAATATGAATCTTTTAAACAAACTAGTTTCACAAGATTTAGTAATTGGTCTTCCAAACATGAAATTTGAAAAAGATTCTATTTCTGATTCATGTCAAAAAGGGAAACAAACAAAACCCTCTTTTAAATCCAAAAATGTTGTTTCAACCACTAGACCCTTACAACTTCTACACATGGATGGACCATCTCATGTTGAAAGTTTTGGTGGAAATCTTTATGCTTTTGTAATTGTTGATGACTACTCTAGATTTACATGGACGTTATTTCTTGCTCATAAAAGTGATGCCTTTCATGCTTTTAAAAGTTTTCTTAAACATGTTCAAAATGAAAAGAACACAACCTTCACTTCCATAAGAAGTGATCATGGGGGAGAGTTCGATCATAATATCTTTGCGGATTTTTGTGACGAACTCGGTATTGAACATACCTTCTCGGCTCCACGTACACCACAAAAAAAAGGGGTGGTGGAACGCAAAAATCGATGTCTCGAAGAGATGGCTAGAACCATGCTCGATGAGGCTAAGATTTCCAAAAAGTTTTGGGCGGACGCCGTGAGTACCGCTAGCTATGTTTTAAACAGAGCTGTCATAAGACCGATACTCATAAAAACTCCCTATGAACTCTACAAGGGAAGGAATCCAAATCTTTCTCACCTTAGAGTCTTCGGTTGTAAATGTTTTATTCACAACAACGGAAAAGATAACTTGGGAAAATTTGACGCGAAATCTGATGAAGGAATTTTTCTTGGTTACTCATCGCGTAGCAAAGCATATAGAGTTTTTAATAATCGAACCAATACTATTGAGGAATCTCCTTATGTAGTATTTTGTGAAAATGATGCTCGCTTGGCGAGAAAGGATTCTTGTGTTGATCTTGCAGATGCTTTAAAGAAAATCAATCTTCAAGACGAGGTGCAAAAGGAGGATCCAAAGGAAGTTCAAGATGAAGTCATGGAACAACCTTCGGAAGAAGTACCACCACAAGAAGAAGAATCGATGATGCCTAAGGCTTGGAGGACGTCTAAAGACCATCCTCTTGACAAGGTAATTGGCAACATCGAGAAAGGGGTAAGTACACGAAACCTTCTTAAAGACACTGTAGGACATATGGCTTTTGTTTCACAAATAGAACCTAAAACCATTTCTGAAGCAATTGGGAATGAGCATTGGACCTTGGCAATGCAAGAGGAGCTTAACCAATTCAAACGTAATGATGTTTGGGAATTGGTGCCAAGACCCGATAATCACACCATAATTGGTACGAAATGTGTTTTTGGAATAAATTAGATGAAAATGGCATAATCACTAGAAACAAAGCCAGGCTAGTTGCTAAGGGTTATAATCAAGAAGAAGGAATTGATTATGAAGAAACCTATGCACCCGTTGCACGCCTAGAAGCCATTCGTTTATTACTTGCTTTTTCATAATTTATGAATTTTAAACTATATCAAATGGATGTCAAAAGTGCCTTTCTAAATGGATTCATTCAAGAGGAAGTATATGTTGAACAACCCCCTGGCTTTGAAGATTTTTAATCTCCCGACCATGTCTTCAAGCTTAAGAAAGCTTTATATGGTCTCAAACAAGCTCCTCGAGCTTGGTATGAACGTCTAAGTAAATTTCTCTTAGACAATGAGTGTGAAAGGGGGAAAGTCGACACTACACTATTTATCAAAAATAAAAACAATGACATTCTATTAGTTCAAATTTATGTCGATGATATTATTTTTGGTGCTACTAATGATCTTTTATGCGAGGAATTCGCTAAGTTAATGACTAGCGAATTCGAAATGTCAATTATGGGTGAGCTAAACTTCTTCTTGGGGTTGCAAGTGAAACAGATGAAAGAGGGAACTTTCATTTGCCAAACTAAATATTGCAAAGAGGTTCTAAATCGCTTCGAAATGAGCAACGCCAAATCAATGGCCACTCCAATGAGCACATCCAACAATCTTGACAAGGATGAGAAAGGTAAGGAAGTAGACACCAAGAAGTATCGAGGTATGATCGGATCCCTTCTCTATCTTACTGCTAGTAGACCGGACATCATGTTTAGCGTTATTTTATGCGCTCGATATCAATCATGTCCGAAGGAGTCACACTTAACTGCGGTGAAACGGATTATGAAGTATCTTGTTGGAACAATAAATGTGGGACTATGGTATCCCAAAGATTCTTCATGCCAACTTGTTGGCTATTCCGACTCCGATTTTGCGGGTTGCAAATTGGACCGCAAGAGCACTAGTGGCACTTGCCATTTGCTCGGTAGCTCCTTAGTTTCTTGGTTTAGCAAGAAACAAGTCAGTGTTGCGTTATCCACAACCGAGGCTGAATATATAGCCGCGGGGAGTTGTTGTGCACAAATCCTTTGGATGAAGCAACAACTCTCGGATTATGGTCTTAGTATTGATCATGTTCCTCTTCGATGTGACAATACTAGCGCCATAAGCTTGACGAAGAATCCTATTCTTCACTCAAGAACGAAACACATAGAAATTAGACATTACTTTATAAGAGATCACGTTCTCAAGGGCGATGTCGAAATTGAATTTGTTGAAACCAAAAATCAATTGGCCGACATCTTCACAAAGCCCTTAGAGAAAGAGTCCTTTTTCCGCATTCGTAGTGAACTCGGAATTCTTGACTCCACGATGATCTAATTCATGCATTGCATTTTTCTTTAAACAATTACTAACTTGAGCGTCAGAGGCGCCTAATTCTTTTTTGCAGGTACCACCCCAAAGACAGGGGGACTTTTCGGGCACTGGTAACAAATAATCGATTATTGACTCAGAACAATCGATTATTTCTAACATCTCAGTTTGCAGGAATTCGGCAATAATCGATTATCATATATTGCTAATCGATTAAGTTGATATTCAGTGTTACAGGTTTTATAATAATCGATTATTTAGTACTGCATAATCGATTACTTTTTGTCGTCTCGGCTTTTCGTCACTTCACTGGACTGAAATAATCGATTATCATATTATCCACAATCGATTATTCCCCGAGCCCGGATCCTCATAATACTTACTGTCTTCACATAATCGATTATCTCCTATCGCATAATCGATTTCTTCACTGACTACAATTCAAATAATCGATTATTCGGCCTCCATAATCGATTACCAATGGTCAGTATTCAAATTTTTTTCCGTTCATGACCGTTTGGCTTCATAAATCTGAAGCTTTTTGCTTCATAAATGCCCCACTTCTTCAATTCTATAAATAGAGGTTTTCATCCTTCAATTCTCACTTCATACTTCACTCTTAGCTTCAAACAATCTTCCAAAGCCTTCAAACTCTTGAAACAACTCCTATTTCTTCATACTAATGGCAAGCAAGCACTCTAAACGCTCTCGTTCCGGCAAACAAATTGCCTCCTCTTCCGCCGCTCCTCCACCCGTTTTCAACTATAAAAACGGCTCTTATTTGCATTTTGATACTCAACCCGAACTTCTTCGATTCATTGAAAAATTTGAGAATCGAGAAATCCTTCCGCCTCGGTTCTCAACTACTCGATATCTTCGAAATAGCGCACCCCCATCAACAGAAAATATTCTTATACAAAACCAACTCATTGACCTTCTATATCTTCAAACTCCTCACATTCACCCTGCTCTAATCCGTGCCTTCTATTCAAATCTACAGAAGGACGAAGATGGTGACCTTGTTTCTAGCATCAATGGAGTTCCAATTTGTGTAAATGAGGAAAACTTGCAACTCCTCACTAACCTTCCCCGAAATGGTGAAAACATTTCTCTCTACACTAGAGAAGCGGGCGCTTTATTTGATGAACAACTTCTTTCCACCAAATTGGTATTGGCGACTTTCCGGATAATCGTCGCCCAACTATTACGCAGATGCGCGCAGAATATCGTCTAATATTTTATTTCATCACCCGAGTTCTCAAACCCCGAAAATTCAATCATACCACTCTCTCTCATGAGGACTCAAAACCTTTACATGCAATTATCACCGGGGCTCACATCAATTGGTGCCAGTTCGTCATGACTCACATGCATGATGCAATTGGGGACGATAAGCCACTCCCATATGCCTTTCTCATAATGGCTATTTTTGAAGCCTCCGGTATCGACACCTCCGTCGGTCCACACAAAAAGGCAACAAAGCATTGGGAAATTCAAGAATCTTCCTTTCCCAATATTGGTGAAAATCCTCCTCCTCCTCCTACTCAAATACGTCGTCCTCAAGCTCCTACTCTTCAAACCATTTCGGACCAACTTGCTTCTTTGTCAACCTCAGTGGATCATATTGATCAAAACGTCACTCGTTTGACTTATGAGCTTCATGGGTACGTTGATCATGTCAACTATTCATATGCCCAAATTGTTCTTCCGGATGGAGTGCCGGATGCCGAGCCGGATGTAAATGATGACAATGAATAATAAATTTTTTATGTATCGTTTGAATTATATTATGTCTATTTTTTGCTTTATCATGTATGCTTTCTCATGTATGTTTAATATTCTTAATGAAAGTTCATTATTTTTGCTAATGTCAAAAGGGGAAGAATAAGGGCTATGCACACTAATACACTTTGGCATAAATTGAGGGGGAACTCATAAATTGAGGGGGAACTTATACTTATATTATGCATATCCCGATATTGGTTTGCCATTATCAAAAAGGGGGAAATTGTTGAAACACGTTCTCAAGTCGCTAAAACTAAACGTGTGTTCATTTCTGTAGGTTTTGATAAATGACAAACCGACGCGCATGGAACATTGCAATATGCCAAAGTCCAAGAACATGAGAAACAAAGAGCAAGATCAAGAATAACAACAAAGTTATAAATGAGTCACTTCATAGTGTGATCTTGATCCGACAACTTATTCAAGTCTTGGCTTCTCTCATAAAATCATTTTCATGCATTGTTAAGTTAAACCAAAATGATTTTCAAACATTTTCATTTTAGCCAAAAGGATTTTCAAACATGTTTTTCAAATCTGGACATAAATAATCGATTATGTATTTCTTATAATCGATTATGTTAAGACAGTGTTAACCGGATTTTACAAAACAGAAAAATAATCGATTATGTTTTTCTTAATAATCGATTATGTCCAGACAGTGTATAACCGGATTTTCAAAGCAACGAAATAATCGATTATGTCTCTTCCAATAATCGATTATGTTGAGGCAGTGTATAACCGGATTTTCAATACAGCAAAATAATCGATTATATCTTTTATGTAATCGATTATGTTAAGACCGTTGCCAAAGTATTTTTAAATCGCTGAAATATAATCGATTATACACAAGGCTATAATCGATTATGCTTGCACAGAATCTGCATCCGATTTTTTAACGTTAACAGATAATCAATTATGCAACTTGAATAATCGATTATGCTGCTTAAAATCCGCATATGATTTTTGAAAGATCTGCAGATAATCGATTATGCAGATCATATAATCGATTATGCAAGCACAAAATCAGCAATTAGTGATTGGCAATTAAGCAACGGTCTTGGTGACTTTGAGCACTATAAATACACCTCAAAATCACTCTTATAAGTACAACAACTGATTACATTCTTTCTTGAGCTTACATACTCTCATATCAATCATTTTATATTCATTTCATAGCTTTTTGAGAGCCAAACTCTTGACTAAGTTGTTG
Organism: Nicotiana benthamiana; assembly: GCA_034376525.1. Lineage (NCBI taxonomy): Eukaryota > Viridiplantae > Streptophyta > Magnoliopsida > Solanales > Solanaceae > Nicotiana > Nicotiana benthamiana. Next base: position 7,560,265 of record CM067331.1, on the reverse strand, counting down.
TGTTCTTGAGCGTATTGTTTTTACTCATATCTACTCTATAAAGAGAGTCTTGTCTTGAGTGCTAAGTGTTTGTACACACTTGAAGGGATAGTCTAATCCCTTGTTGTAAGAAGGAAAAGTAGTTCCTTGGATTGAAGTCTTGAGGTGCGGTATCCTCAAGCAGGTTGAAGTCTTGTAGAGTGTATATCTACGAGCAAGTGTAACGGTTTGTTAGGCACCCGTAAGCTCAACGAAGTTAGTGTAAAACTCAAGAGAGTCTCTCAGGGACTGGACTAACCACACGTTGTGGTGAACCAGGATAAATTTCGGTGTGTTCTCTCCTTATCATTTTAATTACTGCACTTACGTTATTCCTGCAATTTTTAATTCCGCAAATTTACATTGTTTTTTATTATAACGCTATTCACCTCCCCCCCCCCCTCTAGCGTTAAGCGTATATTCTAACAAACACAACTTAGTATCTTTGACCATAAGATCAAAGTCAAATATGCTAGACTCAAGTGAAGCTTTTCCTGAGGTACCCTTAATGACAAAACAACTTGAAAATCAAAAAGAAAAATAAAAAACTGACTCAACCCTTAAGAAAGTTGTCACGCTATCTATCATTGGGAAGAACCACCTGGTTCACACAACACTCTACCCTTGGAAAGAACCGTGGCATTAAGACAACTAAGGGCTTATTGCCAACGCCAAAACAAAACCCAAAAAACGCTATGAGCCTAACTTTGCAACTAAAACAAAAACAAATTTTTTTTAACGAAAATAGAGAACACAAATGAAAACCAAATGAATATGACACAAGGGAGGTAGAATGCACAACTAAAGGAGTTTTAAATGAAAATTTATATAAAAATCATCTATATCTACGAATCTACTGAAAGAAAAGAATATGTACAATCATCTAGTTAATCAAAAAGTAGGGCCACACCCCCACGAATAAGAGCTAGAATTGTCCCCAATGCTAACTACCAAATAAAGCATCAAAAATAGGCAAAGGATATGGAACGGCCCCTCAAGCCTCATCAGTTACTCTGTGCTGGTCAATGGCTCCCGTGTCCTCTATACTGGCAGGGACCTCAGACTGGTCCCCAGCCTGCTGCTGCTGTGCTATTTGAAGGACCCTCATGCTCTCGATCGACTGCTATCACAACACCCTCAATACTAGGGAGTTTTCTATTCTTCTTTGGCCTGTGCTCCTCCTCTTGCGGATGCCCAATGGATGGCTCTACGGCCGGCTCCTTAAATAGAAAATCTAGCAGCAGCTGATCCGCCAATAGTTTGTCTACCTGAACCTTCAATGTCACCACCGACTCCTTCAAAGCCTTTGTCTTTCTCAGCTTCCGATGCTCCTTAGCCAAATCCTTTAAAGCCTTGCTGTGATCCTCAACGGCCTTTGCCAATTTACCCTAATCTGCTATCATCATTTCCTGGTTGGCCAGGATTTTCTTTAAAGTATTATCAATAAAAGCAGGGATCTCAATTCTCATCGGCGCTCCCTGAGCCTGTACAACTGCAATCACATGGGATAACTTGGATGTCGTAACCGACATCCAGTTGTTCAAACTTGCAAGTGAGTGCGTGAGCTGGTTGGCGGTGAACCTATGAGTCTTTGATACCGGGATCACCAGGTCAGCTGTGGCAAAAAGGGGTTGCTACGGAAGGTCCCGGGGCAATGTAGTGGGCTCTATGAGCTGCTTAGTGGCAGCTGGCTCTTAGGACTGACCAGTTGCGGAAGAAGTGGAGGTCTAGGTCTTCTTGGCCTTCTTTAGGTTGTCAGGACCCTCTTAATCAGACCATGAGTACGGGTTCACCAGAGGTACCATAACATCATATTTCTTCTTTTTCACCTCCAGATTCATGAAGTACAGGGAAAGTATGTTGGGGAAAGGGTAGGTTGTCTTTGTCTCATTACCCACACTAGAAATCACCTGCATGATGTTGCCCACATTCACTGGAAATTCGGTCATGCTGGAAGCAACCAAGACAGCACAATCAATGGAGTGATCTTGTGTGGACGGGTGAAGCCGATGCCACACGAATGTCACCACTCTTTTGCTTCAAAGTTTAGGGTATTCCTGAATATCTTCTAATGTGCTTTCAGCTACACAGGGACTGTACCCGGGGCTACTAAAATCTCGGCTAACCACGGGCGAACTTCTTGTTTCATAGCTAGCTTCTCCTAGTATTAAGACTCATCCTCCTCTGCAAATCCCAAGAAGTCATTAAGTGACTTCCCATAAAATAACACAACTCCCTCACTCTTGTAGCTTTGGAGCCCCAAACTACGTGGTGCTCATTTGCCAGTCAAACACATTCTTTGAAGAAGCCCCAACCCTCTATCATACGAAATTATGCTTGTACGTGAGGGTTGTGAGGAACTAAATCAGCATCAGTAAACGGCCTCTCCGAAATCAGCTTCCTCTTGGGCCACCAATCCCTGAATCGTGGAAGGCAACTTCACTTACAAATCTATCTTCCCATGCCTCTTTCTTCCTGTTTCTCTCTAGACCCCCTATCTTTGCTCACCATCCTCACTCTCCGCTGATGATGAAATTACAGGAGAGGTTGAATATTGCTTGTCCGTTGCTTTTTTAGCTACAGACTTATCAGACGAGTTCGAGACTACAACATTCACTGGCCTATTAGAGGTGGCCACAATTTCCTATTTAGGGGAAGATGACTCTGGTGCTGTAATCTCCACGGACATATCTGTGGGGATGGAATCTGAAGTCACACTCCGGGAGTGTGCGTACTCACTGCTAGTTGAATGAGAGGCAGTGCAGTCGGCCTCCCGAATGATCTTCATGTTCTTTTTTATTGTCTCCTTATCCTTGGCAGTGAGATTCACAACCCTTTTTATTATCTTCCCTCCGGAACCCCTCCCGGGTTGCTTCTCCTTGCCCCACATTGTGTTTGTTTTCTTCCACGTACCATTATCTGCAATAGATACAAGCCTAACGTAGTTAGTGGAAGAACAGAAGGAATAGACAGTTTAAAGTTCAACTCACAGTTGCAGGAATAGTATTGCAGACAGGGGGGATGCGACCGCACAAAAAGGTCACGTGGTCTGCATAGACTAATCATTCCACTCATCAGTTCTCTAAAGAACCTACACGGACCGCACTGATTTGGAGTGCGGCCGTGTAGGATTGAGGCGGACCGCACAAAAGTGGATGCGGTCCGCACAGACCAGGCTACCAAAATGCAACCTCTCTAAACTCTAGCCACACGGTCCACACTGATTTGGACCGCGGCCGTGCTAGGTTTACGTGGACCGTATAAAAATGGTCATGCGGACCGCACTAGGTTCACACGGACCGGATAGAAATGGTCATGCAGACCGCACACAGAGGTTGTTCAATTACCAAGAAAAGGCACACGAACCACACACAAATGTTGTGGGGCCACGTAGGGAAAACATAACTGGGTAGGTCCTTTTTTTGTTCTTTTCAGTCCAATTTGTAACATTATGAGTCCTAGGTCTCCCTACTCAGTTGTTTTAACAAGCATATAAGCCAAAGTTCAACCAAAAACTCACAAAAACCTATTCTAGCAGTTAACTAAGACGAACAATAAATAAATTAGGAAGTTATACTAGTAGAAATCAAGTTAAATAAACATAAATTAAACTACTAATTGAAATGAAGATGAGATGTTACCAAGGATTATTGATAATTCAAATATGTGCACAAAGATCGTAGGTGAACAGTAGAAATATGTTGTCAAATGAAAATTTGCGAAAAGGTTTAAAGGAGGCCCAAGGCTCTAATTTATAGAAAACCGTGGGAAATTGCCGAAAACCGTGGGAAATTGCGAAAAGGTGTGAAGGATTTTCATCCTCAGATCATGAGCACAGCCCACGCGGACCGCACTGTTTTGGTACGCGATGCGGCCGCGTGGGAAAATTCAAAGACTTATCAATTTCGGCAATTTCCACGCGGACCGCACTATTTTGGTGCGCGGCCGCGTGGAAAACGTCAGAGAGATGCCAAGTTTTTTTCTTCCAACGCGAACAACACAAAAAAAGTCATGCTGCCAGCTGGGTCTTCTAAGTTTAACATTTTTAGTAGCTCAATCCCACGCGGACCGCACTGTTTTGACATGCGGATGCGTAAGCTCTGTTCAGCGACTGTTCATTTTTCATTTTGCCAACCACTGGTTCAAAATTATCCCTGCAACACTTCACAAACCATCAACTCAAAAATCCTACTCTACAACAGAAAAAACAAAGAAATTCAAAAGACATGGGTTTCCTCCCAAAAAGAGCCTGATTTAACGTCGCGGCACGATGTATGTTACCATTATACTTCTTCAAATAAAGAAATGCCACCACGTGACCCTCATCAAGTTCTCGAAGAAGTGATAAAATGCACACCCAACAAGTTTTTAAATCTCTCGGTCAAAGAATGACAATGGATAATAATCATTGTACGATACTTTGTTCAGATTACAATGCTTCATGCAAAACCTCCAACCTGTGTAGGGCCTAGTGGGACAAACAACATCATGACGAGCAAGTATCCTTTCCTTCTCTTCTGAATGTATTCTCCCTTGATGCTCCAAAATAAATGGTGCTTCCACAAACCCTACGATAGCATCGGGCTCAACAGTTGTGAGACACATGTGTGGCTCAATTTGTTCCATCTCAAGCACCGACGGAACTTCATTTTTTGGCTTCTCTAGGAGACTTTCCACTAGATCAAGGTCCAATGACCTCCTACTAGGCTCACATAATTCCATGGCATGCAAATCATCTGTGCACATAACTCTTACTTGTCTCATCATTCATCTCACGATCTAGAGGTGCGAACACAAGTGGATCTTCGATATCAATCACAGTGCTTGTTTCATCCATTATCACGGTAGTGACAATGTCAACAAAAGAGCACACCTCAGTGCTGTTAGGCTGCTTCATGGACTTGCACACCAGAAATACCACCTTTTCATCTCCAACATGGAAGGTCAACTCTCCCGCCTCGACATCGACCAAAGCCTTCCCCGTAGCTAGCAAAGTCTTCCAAGAATAATTGGGAGTTCAAAGTTGCCTCATAATCTAATAGATGAATTTTTCAACACGCACAAGGACTTCATAAACTATACCCAATGGTATTTTTATTGATCGGTCCTCCATCCGAAGTTGCATTGAAGTAGCACGAGGTAGCCCAATCTCCAAGGTCTTAATGACAGAATATAGCATCAAGTTTATGCTTTACCCTAGGTCGCAAAGATCTTTGGCAAACTCCGCACTTCCAATAGTACACAGGATAGTGAAAACTCCCGAATCCTCATGTTTTGGGCCATTGAATGCATTATTAAGCTCACTTGATGTGTCATTGGTACTGTTTCACATTCCATGGATTTCTTCTTCATGACTAACTCTTTCATAAATTTGGTGTACCTCGGCATTTGCTCAAGTGCCTCAACTAAAGGTACGTTAATGGTAAGACTTTTCATCATGTCTATGAACTTTTTGAATTGATGATCACTCTTGTGCTTTGCCAATCTTTGAGGGTATGGAGGAGGAGTCCTAGGCAAGGGTGCTTTGGCTTTTAGCGCTACAGGTTCAGGTATATCAATCACGTGTTCCGTAGATGGGTTCATAACTTCTTGTGTCTCCTCCTCCTCCTCATCATCTATGTTAATCCACACATCATTGTTCACACGTTGATCCATCCCATCATCAAAATTTATTGGCACATTATTATCATGCAACTCAACATCCACATCTACCACACGCTTTCCTCTTGAGCCATGCACATCACCGCCTTTGCCGCTCCTTGTTGTAATTGCCATCACTTGATTTATGTTTATGCCCGTAGGATTTACTACCATATCAGTTGGTAGCGCACCTTTAGGGCATGTGCTCAAAGCTTGAGAAAGTTGTCCAAGTTGCACTTCCAAGTTTTGGATGGATGTATATGAGATGCCAATTGAGCATCAGAATCTTGATTCTTTTTCAATGTATGCTCAAACATATTTTCAATTCTACCCAAATCATTTTTCGAAGAACATAGACCTTGCGAAAGGAATAGAGGTGGGTTGTTTGGTTTTTGTTACATCGCAGCCCTTTGAAAACCTTGCCTCGATTATCTTGATTTCCCCCTTGATTGTTATTCCACCCACCATTGTGGTTATTTCTCCAATTGCTGTTGTGTCTACCACAATTGCTTTGATTGTTACCTTGATTACCCCAATTGTTGCCTTGATTGTTGTTCCAATTTCAACTATTTTGTTGATTCCCTTGACTTTCTCGATTCCCTTGGTAGTTATTGACATATTGGACTTCTTCACTTTGGACATCATAACATTTGTTCGAATAACCACCACTCCTATAATCAAAATTATAACAATTTACTTGGGGTTGTTGTTGCCCTTTTTCACTTCTTTTCATCATATTCACTCCCTCTGTGGCATTGAGTTGGCGCGGATTTTGAACTTGTTGAAGTTGCATCATAGCCAATTGGTTCATTGTTGTTGTGAGTTTGGCAATGGCTTGGTCGTGATCATGCAACTCTATATGCAAGTGTATAATATTGGGATCACGTTGAGGAACAATAGCCAGGCCTTGCCATGCCGAAGAAGTATCGGCCATTTCATCAAGAACATCACAAGCTTCGTTGTATGAAATCTTCATATAATTACCACCGACCAACTGATTGATGATGCACTGGTTTGTTGTGTTTTTACCCCGATAGAATGTGTGCTAGATCATAACATCATTCATATCGTTGTTGGGGCACTCTTTTGCCATCATCCAAAATCTCTCTCATATCTCATGTAAAGGCTCCGTCGGCTCTTGCTTGAAAGATAGGATCTCATCTCTAAGAGCGTCCATATAACTAGGTGAGAAGAACTTTGCAATGAATGTATCTGCCAACTCACCCACGTAGTGATGGAATGATTTGGCAGTCTCTCCAACCAATCCAGTGCCTTCCGACGAAGTGAGAAGGGGAAAAGCCTTAACCTCAGTGTATCTTCCGAATCATTTGTCTGCTTGCTCCCCCAACAACTATCCACAAACGCTTTCAAGTGCTTGTAGGTGTTTTGGTCCGAGGCGCCTATGAAACACCCTTGTTGTTTGAGCAAAGTGAGCATAACATTGGTGATTTGGAAGTTCCCCGCCCGGATTCTGGGAGGAACTATTGCACTTGCATACCCTTGATTGGGTAGAACTCTTGGAGCCACTCTTGGTGGAGGTGGAGGTGGAGGAGGGTCGGGTAGTTGTCATTAGCATTAGTATTAGCATTTCCGCCCCATCTTTATGCTTGGGTAAAATCTACTCTTGTTCCACGTCTTCCACCTCCTCCACGCCCACATAAATAGGATTATGTGCACTTAAAGCCATTGGTACCTGAGTGAATTGAACAAACAAAGTGAGTAAAAAGAAGGAAAAAGAAGCAAAAACACAAAAAAAGACAACAAATAGTCAAACACCATAAAGTTCCCCGGCAAAGGCGCCAAAAATTGATCGGAGTGAACTTAATCCTAAGAAAGAGTGGGCGTGACTACTTAAAATCCAATGGTGGTATCGGGGTTGATTTTTCTACAGAGAGCTTCAAATTGGAGTTGAGTATTTGCTAAGCCTAGAAGTGCATTTTAGCTTCTACTTGATCTTCTATCATTTTTTATTTTTCTTTCATTTAACAACTAAATTTATCAAATGCTAGTATAAACTAAATTATTCTAAGTAATGATGCTAGTTGTATGAAATAAGAGAAAATCACTAGGGTCGTAGCACTCACCTTGGTGGTTATTAACGGGTATAGAATTCTAATACAAGGATGATTTTTAAGTGTAATATGGGTAATTGTTGCACTTTAGTACTCACTCTCACACCTCTCGGTAGAGAGATTGATTTTTCCCAATTGAATGTCTCGAGACCAATTGGGTAGGCTAATTTGCCCAAGAAACTTTAAGGTTCAAGTGGGGTAATTACTCTCTCTAGGTTTTACCCGTTACTTGGGACTAACATTCTCATAGATTCATCCCAAATCCTTGATGGGTTAATTGTGAGGTCATAGACTCTCTTTCTCAAGAAGAGTCAAGACCCACTAAGCTAGACTTAGTGTTTGCAACCACCAAATCTAAGTGAAACCATACAATCAACCCAAATACCAAACACCCAACATCATCCAAGCATTAAGCAAAAACACCCATTAATTACCAACACTAGGATTGAGCCACAACCCTAGCTAATGGGTTTCGCTAGACATGGAATAAATAGAAATAGAAGAAATACTAGAAGCAATTAACACAATTATTAACTACACACTTAATCTACTTGAATCCACGTCAATTACAAGAGAAAATTGCCTAAAGTAGGCTAATATGAAGTGTCTTGTTCTCAGCTGCTAAAATAGATTACCCAACTTAACCTAAAAAAGTAAAGTGTTCTATTTAATCTACATAGGAAAAACCGGACAAAAATACCCATGATGGTCTAGCGCGGACTGTATAGAACTGACATGCGACCGCGTAGGCAAATGTTCTTCAATTTTTTGCTTCTGCACTTGGGGATGCAGACCGCCTAGAAATGCCACGCGGCCGCATAGATTTAGTCATGCAGACTGCGTAGAATGATGCGCGGCCGCATAGGTTAAGTCATATGTACCGCGTAGAAATGATGCGCGGCCATACTATAGAACCTGTCCAATTGTTGAATCTCTGAACGTTTACCCAAGCGGACCGCACTGCTTTGGTGTGCGGCTGCGTGGCACTTTGCCTTGAATTGCTGAGCCTCTGATCACTCATCAGTATGGACCGTGTGGAAATTGATGCGGTCCGTGTGGATCTTCTTCACTTTTCTTGGTTCTCTTAACTTTCCTTTGTGGCCGCGTGGCAAAGCAGTGCGGACTGCACAGGTCAGGCTTGAATTTAGCAGATTTCAGAACTCTTCTGCGCGGGCGCACATCTGAACGGTGCGGTCCGTGTAGGTCACATTTTTCCCACTTTCAATCATCTTTTGATGCTTTGTAGGTTTCACTCCTCTTTTGAGCCGATTTGTGATATTTAGCATCTAGTCACTCAAACCTAAAATCAAGCGGAACTTGTAAGCAATTTAAGACTAATATAGAGCAATTTATGCACAAATCTCGGGTAATAAGGGGTATAAAACATGATTAACTCATAGTTATCAGGGCATGAGCCACAAGGGCCCTGAAAGGAAAGGGACTCACCAACTCAGGTGACAGGAAGTAATGAGGAGCTACGGTCGCTGGACTAGAGTACGTGATATTGATCTACCTACAATCATAACAGGAATATAGCGCCCCTGGCAAAAGGGATGTCAGGACACTTGAATTGTACTGGTGTGTGTGAACAAACTTGCTCCAATAAGCTCAACCCATACACAAGTAGGTAACAATAATAGAAACAACAATCAAATGCGCAAGAAAGGAACAATCAAGCGAAACAAGTTTTCAATATCTCCTGTTTCCCCTTCCACAATTCCACATCAACGATTTCACAATTTGTTCAATGTTTATTTCAATAGCGATTTCGATCCTTTCCACCCTTATTACCTCGTCCACCTTATTACCTTGGCTACCCTTATTACCACAACCCACACCTTATAACTTTGTGTTTTGGCGCGCAACCCGATCCCACCGTATAGTCACAGTTCACAGACAACACAACAACAATCAACAATTCACAAAGATTAACAACACTTCTTTAGAAATAACAACAACAATTTAAAGTATTTCCATAACCATCAATACTGTTTTCCTTCATATTCAATAACTCACATGTGTTTACATTTCAATGACAATTGCTCGCAATAAGCCATAGAAGTGGTTATCACAGTTATTCCAGCTGCATCATTCACAATTTTCTTCCATCATTTGTTTCTCAACTCTTACCACATAACACTTTCACAATCACGCATTTAGTTTATTGCCAGTTACTTGCACTATTATGTCGGGAGACTTAACCATAAACATTCAATCAAACCAATCACAATAGTTTCGCAACAATCACAATCATACCAATCACAATACTTTCAGGAATAAGCCACGTAGATATCATATACCTAACATTCGTACACCAAACAAGGCGATTCTACAAAGATCAAGGTTAGCCATACCTACCTGGAGCCGAATTCGCTTTTTAACTTCTTGTTTCAATTCACCAATTAGTCTAGCAACGTCAATTTAGTGCATAAGTTAAGACATATGTCTTAGAATTGGGATTCACAATTTCTACTCTAGCTTATTTAAGTTATCAACTCTTCTCTTGCAAACCTCTACTTCTACCCAATTTCCCCTTGCTAGGTTTTAGGTTTAAGAAGGCATGCATGTGTGGTTGCAACCATTGTTTTCAAGAATCTATGCATGAGACTCCTTCCCTTCATTTAAACCCAAAAATCAAGTAAAAAGGGTTAGGCATTTTAACTGTAAGAATAGGGATGAAGACACTAAATTAGAATTTTCCCAGCCCAGGTAGTTATGAAGAATCAAATTGAGAAAGCTTCCTTTCTCTCTCAAGAACCCTCTCTTCCCTCTCTCTTATTTTTCTCAGAAGGTCTTTAAAAATGAGGGGATGGGGAAACGAGGTCGGGTTTAAAATATTAGAAAATAGGAATCTGAGCAAGATCTGCGGTCGCACTATGCGATTGTAGAGTTGAATTGCGGTCCGCAGATTGAACCGCAAAACTGTTCCAATCATTGAACGTCTCTTCCTATTCTGCTGTCGCATAATACACCGGCCGAACTGACCTTCACAAATCCTTGAGGGACGTATGCAACAACTATGCGATCTGCATATTGATTATGGGATCGCATAATGGACCACACTTTTAACATCAATTTTGACAAGCTCTCTGATTAACTCCGTGGCAGATGTGTGATCTACATACTTGATCTGTGACCGCATTTTGCACCGTATAATGGCAATTTACTGGAAAGTTTTGATACTTGATTTTTAAGTGCAAAATCAGTAAAAAGGGTTACTCGACGCGAAGAATTATTTTCACACATTCCCAACACATATACGGAACTCGAATCCACGAAGTGCTAGGCTTTGAGCACAAATTTTAACGGGGCCTTACAGCTACCCAATCTTTAATTACTGTAAGCACAAAAAAAACTAACATGAAATCTACTCTAGACTAACAATTAAAAAAAATCGGAAGAAAAAGAGAAGTTACACTACTGGGCAACAAATAATATGAAAACTAAAAAATTAATTAATCATGAGTGCATGAAATGTTACTAGATTGATGAAAATGAGTGCAATTAATCCAATCAAGAAGAAGAACGGGCTCAGAAAATGATGAACAGTAGAAATAGGGTTCTGGATTTTCAAAGTGCGAAAAGAGTAAAAGGAGACTCTTGGTCTCTTTTTATGGACACCCAGTGGGACTCTCACTCACCTACAAGCGCGGCCGCACAAAAGCGACCGTGGACCGCGCTAGGTTTGTTCATGTAGCCTTGGAGTAGGCAGCCGACGCATACCGCAACAACAGGGCCGCGACCATGTGGAAGAACATCAGAGAGACCCCTTCTAAGCTCATGCCAGTATGGACCGCACAAATTGCACCGCGGCCGCACTGGCAACTTCAGAGACTCTACAGTTTTTCTACTTTGTTTTACACTGCTTCAACACAATCCTTGCAGCATCTCACAAACAATTAGCTCAAAAATCCTAAGCTACAAAGATTATCAAAGAGAAAGAAAAAGACATGGATTGCCTACTAAGAAGCGCCTGATTTAACATCGTGGCACGACACATGTTACCATCATATCACTTCAAATGAATGAATTCCACCACATGGTTGTCATCAAACTTCACCAAATAAGGCTTGATACGATGCCCATTGACTTGGAAAACTTCACCGTTTTTGTTCTTGAGATCATTAGCACCAAATGGAGTCACACCAACAACTTCAAATGGACCACTCCACTTTGATTTGAGCTTTCCCGGGAATAACCTCAACCGATAATTGAAAAGAAGAACCATATCACAAACCTTGAATTCCTTCTCACGAGCATAATTATTGTGAAGATACTTCATTTTTTCTTTATACAAGGACGAGCTATAGTAGGCATGAAATCTAAACTCGTTAAGCTCATTGAGTTGCTCAACCTGAAGATTCGCCACAATATCCCATTACAATTTCAACTTCCTCAAGGCCCACATAGCCTTGTGTTCCAATTCCACCGAAAGATGGTAAGCTTTCCCAAATACCAGCTGATACGGAGCCATACCAATTGGGTCCTTATAAGCAGTCTGATAAGCCAAAGAGCATCATTTAACTTTCTCGACCAATCGATCCTATTAGCATTGATGGTTTTAGATAAGATACTCCTAATTTCTCAATTGGAAACTTCCAATTGGACACTAGCTTGAGGATGATGGGGGGGTCACTTTGTGATTTACTCCATACTTGGAAAGCAATGAATCAAAAGCCTTGTTGCAAAAGAGACACCCCCCCCCCCATTGCTAATGATAGCACGGGAAGTGCCAAACCTTCTGAAGATACTCTTTTTAAGAAATGCCACCATACTTCGGGCTTCATTGTTGCGCAAAGCTACTGCTTCAACCCACTTCGATACATAATCTACCGCCACCAAAATGTAGGTGTTTCCATAAGAGCTCATGAAATTTGATACCCCAAACATAAAAAATATCCACCTCTAGAATTGTATGGAGATGCATCTCATTCCTTTTAGAAATCCTACCGGCTCTTTGGCATTCATTACATCTCTTGACAAAATCATCGGCATCTTTAAACAAGGTAGGCCAATAAAATCCGAAACCAAGCACCTTAGAAGCCATCCTCGCCCTGCCATGATGGCCACCATAAGGTGAGGAATGTCATGCTTCCAAAATACCCAATTGCTCCTCCTCCGGGACACATCATCGAATCACACCATAAGTACAAATCTTAAACAAATAGGGCTCGTCCTAATAAAAATCCACGCTATCCCGCTTGAGCTTCTTCCTTTGGTTATAAGAGAGCTCACACGAGATGATTCCGGTAACAAGATAATTTGCAACATTGGCGAACCACGGCATTCCCCTCATTGACACCGCAGGGAATTGCTCGTCGAGAAATGTTATCATTGATTTCAAGCCATCACAAGGCCTCTTCTCCTCCTCCAAATGGGACAAGTGGTCTGCCACTCGATTCTCACTCCCTTTTCAATCAACAAATTCTAGATCAGACTCTTGAAGAAGAACCCATCTCATCAACATTGCCTTCGAATCTTTCTTGGTCATCAAATACCTAAGGGTGGCATGGTCGATGTGCACAATAACTTTGGCCCCAATAAGTTAAGGTCGGAACATTTCCATAGAAAAAACAATAGCCAATAACTCCTTCTCGGTGAGTGTGTAATTCATTTGAGCTTCATTCATGGTCTTGCTTGAGTAATACACCGAATGGAATATCTTGTTGATCCTTTGGCCGAGAACCGCCCCACCACCACGTCACTAGCGTCGCACATGAGCTCGAGTTATCCAATTTGGTGCGATAATGATGGGGCAATTGTCAACTTTTATTTAAGGAGCTCAAAAGCCTCCATGCACTTCTCATCAAAAACAAACTTGGCATCTTTCTCTAGCAACTTGCACAACGGGTTAACTACCTTAGAAATTTTTTTGATGAACCTCCGGTAGAAACCCGCGTTCCAAAGAAAACTCCTCACCCCTTTGACAGAAGTAGGGGGAGGATGCCTTGAAATAACCTCGATCTTGGCCTTTTCAACTTCAGTTCCTCGATTCAAGATCTTATGACCAAATACTATACTTTCTTCTACCATAAAATGACATTTTTTCCAGTTTAGAAAAAGGTTGGTGTCTTCGCACCGAACCAACACTCTATCCAAGTTTACCAAGCACTCTTCAACAGAATCCTCAACCACGCTAATTCATCCATGAAGACCTCCAAGACATCCTCCACCATGTAGATGAAAATCGCCATCATACAACGTTGGAAGGTCGTCTGAGCATTACACAATCCAAATGGCATCCTCGAGAAAGGGAATGTGCCATAAGGACATGTAAAAGTTGTCTTCCTTTGGTCCTCCCGGGCAATGAAAATTTGATTGCACCCCAACTAACCATCAAAAAAGCAATAGAAAGCCTGGCTTGCAAAACGATCAAGTATTTGGTCAAGGAACTGCAACGGGAAATGATCTTTTCTAGTCACCTTGTTAAGCTTCTAGTAATCATAAAAACTCTCCAACCCATCATTGTCCGAGTCAGAATAAGCTCATTGTTGTCATTGATCACCACATTCATCCCGCCATTCTTTGGTACACATTGTACCGGAGAAGTTCGAGAATTGTCAGAAATATGATAAACCGCACCGACGTCAAGCCACTTGATAACATGTTTCTTTACCAATTTGTGCATAGCCTCATTTAGTCTTCTTTGATGTTCAAGTGAATGCCTTACATCCTCCTCCAGTATGATTTTATGCATGCAAAAGGCAGGGCTTATACCCCGAATATCGGCCAATGTCCATCCAATCGCCTTCTTGCGCTTTTGAAGAATCGGCAAAGTGGCGTCATCATGCATGTTTGTTAAGCAAGACGAAAGAATAACAGGTAAAGTATAATTGAAGCCCAAGAATTCATACCTAAGGTGAGGAGGAAGTGGCTTCAACTCCAACGCTGGTGTCTCCTCAATAGATGGCTTAGCTGGTGGAGTTTTGCAATTTTAAAGGTCCAAAGACAACTTCCTTGGCGCATATGAATATGAACCCATACCATACAATTCTTTTGCGCACTCCACTCTCCCAAGATCATCATTGACATCCATATTAAGAAGCAAGTCTTCAAAAGGATCTTCAACATTAATCATTGCACTTGTTCCATCCACTATCACCGCCGTGACAATGTCCATAAACGAGCACACATCAGTGCTATTTGGTTTCCTCATGGACTTGCACATATTGAACACTACCTTCTCATCCCCAACACTGTAAGTCAACTCACCTGCCTAAACATCAACCAAAGCCTTCCCCATAGCTAGGAAAGGTCTCCCAAGAATAATCGGGACTTCAAAGTCCACTTCACAATCCAATATAACAAAGTCGACCGGTAAGATGAATTTATCAACATAGACAAGTATGGCATCAATTATACCCAAAGGTCGCTTCATCGACTGGTCCGCTATTTTTAGTCCTATTGAGGTATGTCAAGGTTGTCCAATCCCCAAATTCTTAATGACCAAGTACGACATCAAATTTATGCTAGCCCCCTAGACCACTAAGGGCCTTAGCAAAATCCGCACTTTCGATTGTACAAAGAATAGTAAAGGCTCTAGGATCATCAAGCTTGGGCGGCATTGAATGTACGATGGCACTTACTTCATGAGTCATTTTAATCGTTTCACACTCCATTGACCTCTTCTTTGTAAGAATATGTTTCATGAACTTTGCATACCCTGGCATTTTCTCAAGTGCCTCAACCAAAGGTACGTTGATTGTGAGGCTCTTACTCATTTCTATTAACTTTTTGAATTGATTATCAACCTTTTTTTTTCGCCAACCGTTGAGGATAAGGAGGAGGTGGCCTAGGCAAGGGTGTCTTGGCCCTTAAAACAACCAGCTCGGGTATATCAATCACGTGTTCCCTAGATGGGTTCACAGCATCTTGAGTCTTAACCTCAGCCTTATCATCAATATCAATCAGCACATTATTACTCACATTGTTCTCAACCACATTATCAACATTCATAGGCACATCATCATCATGCAACACAATATTATCCTCTACAACTCGCTTTCCTCTCGAGGCATGTACATCACCGCCTCTTCCACTCCTAATTGTAACCGCCATGACATGGTTGTTAATTTCACCCTTAGGGTTCACTACCATATCACTTGGTAGAGCACCCTTTGGGCGAGTTTTCAAATCTTGAGAAATTTTCCCTATTTGCACCTCTAAGTTCCGGATGGAAGTGTTATGAGAACACAATTGTGCACCGCCATTTTGGTTCTTTTCATCATTTAATCGAACATGTTCTCAATTCTTCCCAAATCACTCCCGGAAGAACTCGGACCTTGAAAAGAAAAGGGAGGTGTATTGTTCGGTTGTTGGTACATGGGGGTCTTTGAAAGCCTTGCCCCCCGGATACCTTGACCACCATTGTTATTCCATCCACCTTGACCATTGTTATTATTGTTTCCGTTCAAATTCCCTTCATTGCCCGAATTGTTGTTCCCCCAATTTCTGCCTTGATTGTTGTTATTGTTCCACTTACCACCTTGTTTTTTATTGTTATTAATCCAATTTCCGCCGCCTTGTTGATTGCCCCAATTTCCTTGGGGATGCCATTGTTGATTTCATTGATTTCCTCTATTACCTTGGTAGTTATTGACATATTGGACTTCCTCGCTTTGATCATCATAGCACTAATTCGAATAACCACCACCATCATTATTGTTGTCAAATTGCTCAAATTACCTTGAGGCTGTTGTTTCCCTCTTTGTCTCCTTTTCAACATAGAAACACCTTTCATTGCATTGACTTGGTGCGTGTTTTGGACTTTTTGCAATTGCTCCTTCGCCAATTGATTCATAGTTGTTGTAAGTTCGGCTATAGCTTGGTCGTGGTCATGCAACTCTTTATGCAAATGGATGACCGTGGGGTCACCTTGAGGTACTTTGCTTGGTTTTGCCATGCCGAAGATGTGTCGGTCATTTCGTCAAGTACGTCACATGCCTCTTGGTAAGAAAGTTTCATAAAGTTCCTTGCGGTCAATTTGTTCACAATGCATTGATTCGTGGTGTTGATGCCCCGATGAAAAGTTTTTTGTATCATCACCCTGGTCATGTCATTATTGGGGCACTTTTTCACTATTGTTCTATATCTTTCCCATATCTCGTGCAAAGGTTCCATTGGCTCTTGCTTGAATGCTAGAATCTCATCCGAATAGTCGTCATATGAATTGGAGAAAAGAACTTGGCAATATATTTGTCCTCTAATTTAGCCCATGTGGTGATACAATGATTGGGGAGCCTCACTAACTAATCCAACGGTTTACCCCGAAGAGAGAATGGGAAAAGCCTCAATCTCAATGCATCCTCATACACATTTGTTTGCTTGCTACCGCAACATGTATCCACGAACCCCTTCAGGTGCTTGAAGGTACTTTGATCGGAGGACCTGTGAAATACCCTCTTTGCTCGATCAAGGTCAACATAACATTTGTGATATGAAAGTTTCCCTCCTATATACAGGGAGGAACAATAGCACTTCGTATCATTGATTGGGTAGAACTCTGGGACCCACTCTCGGTAGTGGTGGAGGAGGGTCCGGAATATTGTTGTTCTCATTGGCATTTGCATTTGCATTTGCATTTTGCATTAGCATTTCGGCCTCTCCGTGGACCTTGAGGTAAGGGCTCATCTTTGTTTAGATCCTCTACCTCCTCCCCAGCTATCACGTTGCCGAGAGGATCATTTTCTTTAAGATCTATTTGTACCTGATTGATTGACACAAATAAAATTAGTAAAAGAAGGAACAAGAAGCAAAGCACAAAAATGGCTAAATAGATTGTCAACACTGTAAGCTCCCCGGCAACAGCGCCAAGAAGAGATCGCTGGTGACTCAACGCTACACAGAGTTAGGAAAAGCGCGTCGCAATAGCTTTTACCCGAATAGTTTTGCGGGATCGAATTTTCACAGGGAACTAGTAGTGGAGTTGTATTTCCTGTCTAATCTAGAGTTGCATTTGAGCTTCTAATTGCACTTCTAACATTTGTTGGGGTTTTTGTATTTATAACTACTACTGTAAACTATTGATTAACACTAATTAAGCTACGAGAATTTTGCTAAGTTATAATTAATAGGAAGAAAGGCACTAGGGTCGTGCTATCACCTAGGTTGTTAATTAACGGGTAAAAACTGCTATGGTTGATTGACATATTTGGGGCTTATGCTATAACCATTGCACAATTGTACCCACTCTACCACCTCTCGATAGAGAGAGTGATTTTGCCCAATTGACTCTCTCGAGACCAATTTTCTAGCCCAATTAGACCAAGCAACTAGGGTTCAAGTTGGATGATTACTCTCTCGAGAATTAACTAGTTAATTGGGATTATCATTTCTCGTGGGTCCATCCCAATTCTTTGTTGGGTCAATTTTGGGGTTATAGACTCTCTTTCTCAAGAAGTGTCAAACCCAATAAGCTTGAATCATTATTTGCAACCACCAATTCTTAATTAAAAACATAAAATCAACCTAAAAACCAAACACCTAATATCAATCTAACCTTAGATGGCAACACCCATCAATTACCCTCACTAGGGTTACGCCACAACCCTAGCTAATGGGTTTAGCTAGACATAATTAAAGAATTATCTGAAGAAATAGATGAGGAACTAAGTATATTAATCAATTACTAAGAAGAAACTACAATAATCAATTGTTAATGAAAACCAAAAGTGCCAAAAATGGCTACAAACTCGTTCCCAGGTGCACAGCTGCGTTCAAAAAATAAGACTTAACCTCAAAAAGGTAAAATATTCTATTTATAGTGGGCTATAAAACTGGACAAAAAAACCTATGCGGGGTCACTGCGGGCCGCAAAAAAGTAAATGCGACCGCATTGGCTCTTGGACTTCACTCTTTCTCTTCTCTGAACTTGATGGACACGGACCGCGTGATAGCGCAGCCCGATCTCATAGGGGCTTTGGTGAGGTCCGTGCGGTGATGACCGTGGACCGAGTGTCTTCTAAACTGGGAAATTATATCTCTCTGAACCTCTGTGACACGAACCGCACAAATGAATAGTGCAGCCGCGTAGCCTGACAGTGGATCACAAGAATCCTATCGCAACCGCGTGAACTCCAGCCTGAATAACCATTTCTCTGAACCTCCTACTGCAGCCGCAGTCATTGTTGTGTGGTCCACACTAGGACTTACATCCTTCACTTCATTTGTTCTTTGATACTTAAGTAGGTTTCACTCCTTTTTGAGTCGATCTTTGACATTTCATCACATTGTCGCTCAAACCTGCAATCCTGTGAGAATTTTAGGACTATTTTGTAGAAATCTATACTCAAAGCATAGGCAAGTAGGGGCATAAAACACGTTAAAAAATCCTACTTATCAGTCATCGGCTCTAGTTTTAAAGTTATTCCTAATTGATTTGGAAAAATGAACGTCAAGATTTAAGCTTTAAGTTGGAAGAGTTGACCAAGTTTGACTTTTTAGCATTTGACCTCGTATTGGATTTTTTATGGTTCTTTTAGGTCCGGGTGGTGATTTTTGACTCGGACGTATGCCTGTAATTACATTTGGATGTTACTAGAAGGATTCAGCACTAATTGGAAAAGGTTGGAAATTTGAAGGTTTGGAAAGTTTATAAGTTTGCCGAAAGTTGACTTTGAGGATATAGGATTTGGATTGTAGTTCTCGGAATTGTAATAGCTTCAATATATCATTTGGGACATATATGCAAATCTGAGTTCATTCCCGATTGATTTGATATGTTTCAGCGCGAGCTTTGAAAGTTCAAAGTTCAGTGATTTTGATTAGAAGTGCAATTCGTAAATTTGATGTTGCTATATGATATTTGTTGCCTCAAGTGGTTCAGTGTTATATATTGGGACTTGTTGGTATTATTTGACGGATTTTCGAGGGGCTCGGGTATATTTGGATCGTTGATTGAGAGACTAGTTAAGTTAAGTAATTTGGAGTTTGACCACGGTCAATATCGAATTAAAACAATCTATTTTTGGTGTTTTGAGGGCGCTATCATATCTGTAGCATATGTTATGATTGAAATACATATATGGTTTGTGTCAAGGAAGTTGCGGATGAGTTTCAAGGTGATTTTTTGGATCTTTTGGGATTGCTGGTGCTGGTACTTCGCAATTGTGAACTTTTTGTTGCAATTGTGAACTTTTCATTTGAAAATATCTGGTTCAAATTGCGAACATTGGTCGCAATTTTGAACCCTAGTCACGATTGTGAACATGTGGTGACAATTTAAAACTGTCCGCAATTGAAACTTTTGGTCGCAAATGTGACATTTGCAACCCTGCATATAGCTGAGAATTTCGAGACAACTTTATTTTGTCAAATTTTGAACCCTATCTTCTATGAGAGGCGATTTTGTGAAGGGATTTTCATACCAAACCATTGGGTAAGTACCTCAAATCAATTCTCATTTACATTTCATGATTATACATAACATATAACATCAAATTCATGAAAAGTTAGGGGAAATTGGGGATTTTGTTAAAGTTTTAAAAAATAAAAAGTTGAGATTTTGACTTGTGGGGCTACGGGTAGTGAAGACCTACCCTTGGACTTGGGTTTTGACCTGGCGGGTCGGGGTTGACTTTTGTTGACTTTTCGGGTGTATAAAGATAACAAATTTATTAATTGAAATTATTTTCTATTGCATTGTGTAATGTGTTTAAGTCATTTTTTGCTAGATTGAGCCTAGCAGAGGTGAATTTTTAAAGGAAAAAATCTAAATTGAGTATCGAGTTACCAAATTGAGGTAAGCATCTTGCCTAACTTTGTTGAGAAAATTTTTCCTACTATTTTACATTGTTTGCTACATGCGGGGTGATACATATATGAGGTGACGAGCATATATACATGTGCCAGGGTTAATCATGTTCGAGGGTTGATTATGCTACAAACTGTGCCTTGTAGAATTACGGGACCTTGTTGCTTCATGTCTTACTCATAGATACTAAGAATATAAAATTAAATATTAGAAACCAAAACTTAGTTTATTATAACTTGATTATATTTGACGAAATTCTGAGAAAATATTGATGTATCTAATTTGGTCATCATTATGCTTTACTAATATATTGCCAAGGCAGATATTCTTGAGATACTAGATTCTATACTCGTGTTGTAGATCATTTGTGAGATTTGTTGAAATACTTGAATAATAAGGTTCTTGAGGTTTTATTTAACTATTGTTGGCTTGGAAAGTTGTGATTGAGATTCATTTGGAATATTCGTCTAAACACTCTCCTAGATGTTATTTATGTCTCCTACCTTCTTTGTCGTTGATATACATATGTTTGGTAAGGAAGAGTGTAAAGCACGAAGGGTGGTTCCATGACATGATATAAGAGTGTAAAGCACGAAGGGTGATGTCCTGCCATGTTATGTTAGTGTAAAGCATGAAGGGTCATGTCGTGCCATATCATTTGAGAGTAAAATAACGAAGGATGATGCCGTGACATGTTTTGTGAGTGAAAATTACGAAGGGTAATGTCGTGCCATTTTATTTATGTTATTATGATTTTATATTACCATGTGTTCATGGAATGATGAGTGTTTCCATGTAGGCGAGGACAAGGGACATGTATTATATTATAATATATTTTCCTTATGTATACGTTCATGCCTTTACATTGAGTTGTTATTGTCGTCCTATTATGGTTCTTATATGACTTGTTGTTATTGCCCTAGCCTTGTCCTCTATCGTAATTGTTATTGTGTTGCTCATGCCTTCTACTTGCTAAACTTGCAAACACCATGCCTACTTTCTGTAATTAAAATTTCATCCATGTCGTATCTTTTTTTTTTTTTTGTACTTAGTACAAATCTTCTACCATGTTAGTCATTCATGTCTCTACTTGTTAACTTATAAAGATCATGCGTTTCCTTCTTATTTGTTATATCTATATCTTGGCCTTCCACCGTGCTAGTTAATTGAAGTGTATATTCCTTTTTCCTAATTGATGTCATTACTCATATGCCTTCCACCTAGTATATTATTGTTGCCCATACGTATATCCTCGTTCATTATTACTAATTGCGTATTTCCTAGTTTTTCATAATTGTTATCAGCATTTTGGCCATCTGATTGGTACTGTTATACGCATATTTAATAAAGATGAGATAAATACACCAAAGGTGTTACTGTGCCATTGACTTGATAAATGGGTACATTCCTCACGCTATGAAAGTTATGGAGTGAGTATCGTGGTTTATTGGTTTTCGCTCTAAGTAAAAGATTGGTTGAGATGATGAAAAAAGATAAATTTTGATCTCTTTTAGCACTCAATTATTACTTTGCATATTCGTTTCGTGTACTCTTTTCTGTTATATCGTAGTATTGTTCTACTGCTAGTTTACGGTACAGGTTTTATCAGTGAGAATCTTTTAATAGAAAAACCTCGTCACTACTTCAACAAGGTTAGACAAGATGCTTATTGGGTACATGGGGTCGGTTGTACTCTCATTACACTTCTACACCTTGCGTACAGATTTTGGAGTGGAGCTGCTGGTGATGCCGGGAGCTAACTCTGAAGATGTTAGTGCGTTCTGGAACATAGCTGCCACTTTTTCTTGGTAGCTTTAGATTTTGCTAAACTGTTTATATAACTTTCAAACATATTGTGTATTTATTTGAATCAGTTTTGTAAATTTCAAATTCTTAGAAGCTCATGATTCGTACTACCAGTCCTTGGATTAATATATAAATATTCAAATAATTCTTCAGTGTTTCTTTATAAATCTCATTTGGATTGTATTAGCTGCTAGTTGACTTATTAGCGAGTCGAGTTAGCTGTCATACCGACTACTGGTTGTTGGTACGTAACATGAACTTATTGTATCTAATGTTCCCACCTTGCAACAACTTGCAAATGACTTGACCAAATTAAAGTTGTCTCTGCAACAAAATTCAAGGAGTTTCTTGCCAATCTTCATATTTAGTCCTCCCCTTAAGATTGAGTGAGCGAGGGTGACAAGGATATTATAGTAAAAACAATCTATACATTTTTGTAGTAAGTTTCATTCTTGTAGTGAGTTTCACATTATATGTATTTGTATATAAATAACGTACGTTCTGGTCTTTGCAATTATGCAGGCCTTTGCAATTTAGTTTTGTGTAGTTTTCTCTAAAACTTCAACTGCATTAATAAACACCCACAGAGTGAGGATGACACTACAAAAAGGGGAAAACCGACTGCCAAAATCAATAGATGTTAGTCGGTAATTGGCGAAAATTAACCGAAGAATGACCGATTTGTGGCGGTCGGTAATAATAATTTCGGTAGAGCTAACCGATCGAATTTAGTCAAGATTTTTTGAGGATTTCGGTCGGTCAATTAAATTCAAAAAAAAAAGAAAACTGTCCAAAAAATCGACCGAAGTTGGTCGGTTATTTCCGACCAAAGTCGATCTTGATTATGTAATTAAAAGATGCACTATTTGGAAACTGAACATGAATCTGTATTGTAGCAGGATACTATTCTACCACTAGACTATCAGTGCATTTTATTTTAAGACTATCTTTTGTTTCACTTATACTTTTTTAATTGTATTTTCATATGAAAATAACTGATCGATATCGGTCAGTTTTATTAAAAAATAAATTACCGATCGAATTTGAGTGGTTTTTTAAAATGACTGGCCGAATTAACCGAATGATTTAGGCTATTTTTTTCATATTGGTTTTAATTTATTTTAATTAAAAAACCGATCAAAGTTGGTCAACATCGTTAAAAGAATATTAAAAAATAAAATATTTTGAAAAACCTATATTTTTTGCCTGTTTTTTGACCAAATAATATATATATCGAGGAAGGTGACTACTATCTTATAAGGAAAAGGAAAAAAAAGTTATGAAATGTTCAGTATATACAGACAATGTGGTTTCAGATGGTTGTGTTCCGAATAGAAATACACATACCCACGAGTTTCACGTCGTTTTGTTAAATTATAGGAAAAAGAATATGAATGAATTCAAGTTAGTTGGAGCAGTGTGGAAGACAGAAGACCAAAGTTGACTCCTTATAAATATTCTATTAAACAAAGTTGGCATATGGCCAGGTGGCTACTCACAAATCACAATTAATCAATTCTTAATTAAAACCCACGTTTTTGAATTTATAGTATTGAGGAAAAATTGAATTGTATATAAAAGTGACGTGTCATGATACGTGTATTAGTCAAAATGGTCAAAACATTATAATCAGCCACAAGGTACGGGCAATAACAGATAAGGAAGAAGAAACTTAAATACGAGGCACGTACCTATTCAAGTCATTTAAAGCTCGAGGATCAGAAGGAATTAAGAATGAATCTGATAACACAAAAGAGGCCAAATTCAACATTAAATACCAAATACGTTAGAGAATTTGTATATAATGTAAATGATTGAGTAACGTTTCTTTTAATATCATTTATTACTCATAATTGTCTCATTAAAAAAAAAGCCATTACACATTTTACTATACTATAAAATGAGAAGGTCTTAGCATCTGTAAGACACGAGATAGTTTTGGAATACAATCTAATTTTTTTGTTTTTTATTTGCTCTCAAATTTATATTTTATTTTTATTTAAATTTATCTTTATATAAAAATTAACTAAATTTCAATTACTTTTGAAATTAAGTTATTTTTGACACCACCTTTAAATGTGGCTATTTATTGAATTTGTTCCATGTTATTCACTTCACAAGTGGAAATGCAAAGTTCTACAGCCCACGGTGGGCGTACTCGGTTTCCTAGAAATTCAAGGCTGCAATTTAATACTAACAAAATTACTCACCGCGTGTCTTTGCTTTATATTTTTTTATGGTCATATTCTTCCCTTGTGAATCATAAGAAAATTTCTTATGCAAATTAATCATGAGAAAGCCTTCTTAAACTGGGGCCACTCTGTGTCATGAACCAAATAGTAGAGATGTACTAAGATTTCTCAATTATAAATAGATCTCAACTCTGCAAAAGGTCCAATAATCCAAACCTTTGCAGAAGAAGACCATTCAGCCTGAGCAGCAGAATACTCCAACTTAGCATCCAAAATCTCTTCGAAAACAAAATGGAAGATAAAGGATTAAGCACTAATATGAGGAGAATCCTCCTATTGATAAACTGTCTAATACTTGCTGTCGGTATATGTGGTGGCCCTCTAATGATGCGTCTATATTATGTGGAGGGAGGTTCAAGAATATGGCTTAGTAGTTGGTTACAAACTGCTGGATGGCCACTCACCTTCATACCTCTTGCCATCTTATACTTCTATCGTCAAAAATCCGAAGGCTCCAATGCAAAGTTTTACTTCATATCACCTCGAATTTTCATTGCATCGTTCGTCATTGGTGTTGTCACTGGTGTTGATAATTTTCTCTATTCGTGGGGCGGGTCAAAACTTCCTGTGTCAACCTCTTCGCTTCTTCTTGCTGCTCAACTTGCCTTCACGGCAGTAGGTGCTTTCTTCATAGTCAAACTGAAGTTCACACCCTACTCTATCAATGCCGTAGTTCTTCTAACACTTGGTGCTGTTTTATTGGGTGTTCGATCTAATGGTGATAGGCCAGAGGGTGTGACAAGTAAAGCCTATATTCTTGGTTTTATGATGACACTTCTAGCAGCAGCTTTGTATGGAGTCATTTTGCCTTGTATTGAGTTAATTTATTTGAAAGCAAAACAAGCTATTACTGCTACGCTGGTATTGGAAATTCAGATGGTCATGTGTTTTGCGGCCACAATTTTTTGCACCGTAGGAATGATCGCCAATAACGACTTTCAGGTACTTTTTTCTTTCCCTATATCTCATTTCCACCAATGCATCTTACTCATTCTATCGCATTATGTGGCACTATATTTTTATGGATTTAAATTCTGTGCATCGTCAGGTAAATTTTTTTAGATAGTTAAGTTATTTACAATAAGATACATTAATTCATAATTTGGTAAAAAAATTACAAAGTAAGAGTAAGTTATTTAAATATTTTTTGTATTAGTCTATTCCAAATTAAATGACATATTTTTTTTTGTGAGTTTTGACTTTAGCCGTAGGACATTAATGAAGGAACTAACTCGAAACCATAGAGGGGTGAAAACACTTTTGTTATGGAATACATTTCTAAAATGTTGCACGCAAATGAAAACTAGAGCAAAACAAGATTCGAACAAATTTACCTAAATATGATGTATTAGAGTTATAAGTTACTTCCTCAGTTTAAATTTTGTTTTAGACAGTTTCTTTAAAGAGTAAGGATTAACATATTGATCAATATTTGCAGGCAATATCAATGGAGGCAAAACAATTTAATCTCGGAGAAGCTAGATATTATACAGTGATTGTATGGACCGCCATTATTTGGCAATGCTTCTTTGTGGGTGTTATTGGAGTCATTTATTGCTCTTCTTCTTTGATGTCCGGAGTTATGATTGCAGTTTTACTTCCGGCTACTGAGGTATTAGCAGTAGTTTTCTTTAGGGAAAATTTTTCAGGTGAAAAGGGCCTTGCCCTTTTCCTTTCTCTTTGGGGTTTCGTTTCATACTTCTACGGAGAGTTCAAACAAACAAAGAAGCAGAAGAACAGAAATCCAGAAACGGAGATGACAACAACACATATTGAGCCTGTTTGAATTACTAAGTCTGTTTTAAAAAAAATATGTTTGATATGCAATTCGCTATACAGATAAAGAATTTTTATTTGTAGAAAATAATCTAGGTCATTTTTCTTTCATCGCTACTTTCCGGACAGTCTTTTTCTTTGACACTTTTAGGATTCTCTTAAATCTCAAATATAACATTTGAAATTTGCAGTGTCCAGTAAATGCTCATTTTCATGGCTAATTCAACATTGTAATTCATTACACAAATATTAAATATTAATTAAAAGATAAGAGTTTCATGGATACATTGCAACTATTGGTACTGAACCATTAGTCATAAATTTTCATCTAGGAGTTGTGAAAAGAAAATACCGCGATTATCAGTCGTGAACAAAATCACATAATATTTATTTTTTCCTCGACATAAAGCAAAACATTTTACTTTTTCAAATCAAATTAATATATCCCGTTTTAAAAAAAGCACTTTTAAATTTTTAGAAGTTTGAGTAAACGTAACAAGACAATTAACTAGACCATGACAACATGAAAAAAAAAATAATGTAATTTTAATTTTGACCTAATTCATAATACTGAAAGCAGAAATTTAGTCATGTAAGTGAGTACTTTTTCCAATCTCTTTCGTCCTATTAGAAAATCTTTTAATTGTTGGGAATCACTGAATATGAGTGATCAGTTCCTCTTGCACAAAATTTAATAGACGCGTACAACCTTACTGAGACTAGCTAGTTGTATAAAAATAGTGGGGAAAACACTCTGCACTGGATTCTTACAGCCACTCAGTCCTCACAGTCACTCAGTCCTCTCGATCATTTGACACTCGCATTTAGTATGTATCTGTGCCCCTGGGAATGCGTACAGACTTCGGAGAAGCGCAGTTCGTTAGCCCAAGAACTATAACAAGTCAATCACGGCATAAAGCGGTAAAATATTGCAGCGTGCAGCCCGCTTCCATCATAAATCAACAAAACAAAACATCTTCACTATCAGGCCCTCGACCTCACTCAGTCATGAACCTCTCCGGTCTCTCGAACCCTCAAATGTCATGAAAAGTTAGCCTAAAAATAATAATGTATGGTATCAAAAAATGGTAACAGATACTCACGAGAAATGATATGCGGATGAATACGTCTGACTGAGTATGTAATGCAATGAAAGCAGATAGCTTAAAAGCAGTATTGACCTCATAGGATCCCAATAGGATAAGCATGTAATCTAGACATGATTTCTAACATGGATCATGGCTCTACGGCTCTAGTACATAGAGATTTCATTATTACAAATAAGATCAGGTAACTACACAGCACCACAAAAATAACGGTGTCACAATTCACACGGTATACGCTCATACGCCCGTCACCTAGCATGTGTGTCACCTCAACACAATCACATAACACCGAATTCGGGTTTTCATAGCCTTATCACCAAGTTCAGAACTATTACTTACCGCTAACAAGTCGAATCCAAACCGAGCAAGCTCAATGATGCCCCAAAGATTCCATCGCGCGTGTACCAACCTCCAAACGGCTCAAAACTAACCAAAAGCAACTCAAATACATAAAATAATGGCAAAGGAAACCAAACCAATCGATAAAGGTTGAATCTTTAAACAAAAGTCTAAAATGGGCCAAAAAGTTAAAATGCGGGCCCGCACCTCAGAACCCGACAAAACTTATAAACCCAAAAACCGACTTCATTAACAGTCCAACCATACTACTTTCACTAAAATCTGACTCCAAATTGATGTTCAAACCTCAAAAATTCACATTATGAAACTTTAGGCAAAACCCACAATATTGTCTTTAAGTTCACAAACCAATTATAAAAAATGAAGATAGATTCGTGGAATATAATCAAAACCAAGTGTAGAACACTTACCCCAATTCTTATGATGAAAATTACATCAAAAGGCGCCTCAATCCGAGCCCCACATCTCAAAATATGATAAAAGAACCAAAACCTAAATTTTTATAGCTTCTGTCCAGCATATTCCGCACTTTCAGAAAGTAGGTCGCACTTGCGACCTTCGCTTCTGCAGAATAAATTCACGCACCTACGAGATAGCCTTCGCCACCAATAGCCACTTCTGGGATGACTGGGGGGTATCTTCGATCGCGCTCTTGCGCCATAAGAACTGCTTCTGCGAAGCCTCCCTAGTTTTTCCCCAGGTTGCTTCTACGACCATCTTCACGCTTCTGCAAACACGCACCCGCGGCCCGTCATGTGTAGGTGCAAGACATATGTAACCAAAACTTCAGTAACCTCAACAAGACTCCAAATGATCCGAACCCCGTCCAAAACTCACCCGAGCCACTCGGGACCCCGACCAAATACACCAATTAGTGCCATTATATAACACGAAACTATTTGAGGCCTCAAATAATGATAACATCATCGAAACGACGAATAGCATCTCAAATCAAACTGAATGAACTTTGAACTTTTCAACTTCCATAACTCAGGCCGAAACATAGCAAATCAACACAGAATGAACCTAAATTTTACACACAAGTTCTAGATGGCTTTGTGAAGCTATTATAAATTTTGGAACCACAATCTGAATCCGATATCCATAAATTCAACTCTCGATCAAACTTGTGAACTTTCCAAAGCTTCAAATTTTCAATTTTCACCAATTTGTACCAAAACCTTCTGGAAACATACAAATGCAAATTCGGTAAACGTCTGAGTAAAAAATCACTATCCAGACTTATTGGAACCATTAGAACTCCGTTCCCGGGTCAAATTCACAAAAAGTCAAACTTGATCGACTCTTCCAACTTAAAGCTTCAACAATAAAATTTGTTCTTCTAAATCGATTCTGGATAACATGAAAACCAAAATCGACGATGATTTACATAAGTCATAATACATCATACGGAGCTACTCATGCCAGTAAACTACCGAGTATAGTGCAAATGCTTAAAACTGTCACGACCTGGATTTCCCACCATCAGGAGTCGTGATGGTTCCCAAGGTTGTTAGGAGTACTTTCCTTCTTTATTTCCTTATCGTGTGGTTTGATTCCTTTGAGGCTTATGTCTTTGATTCCTTCCTACTCAGTCTTACACGACGCGAGGGCCTACTAGAAATTGAAAATTTGAAGAATTGCAATGGCACTACAGATGTGGTGCGGGATGTTTCTCCCGGTATAGTTGATCAGACTTTGATAGTCGCTCTATAGAAGGATATCGTATTGCTTAGGCTCAGCAGCGATACTCTAAGGGCCTTGAGGCTATGTACAAGTTACCATGAAGCTTATAAGCTATTATTCTGTTATGTGGTTGTGATGGTAGGATATTTTTCCACGTGTCGGGCAGTAGATGAATTGAAGGGAAGTTTACTCAGCGTGTGATCAAGTGATTCAGTATTTTATCCCCGACAAGGGGAAAGGCAGTCGAACTAAGGATGGTCAGATTTGGGCTGGTAGAAATAACGAGACCGATATCTACAAGCGTAGTTGAGCTTTCTATTATGAGGGGGTGTTGTGGCCCTAGCAAAACGTACTAAGTTTGTCAATATTATAATCCGATACAATTTTCCTTATGGCAAGATATTGTGAAATAGGATTGGAGATACAGGAATCAGATATCGCATGGCGCGGTTGTTTAAGATCGAAGCTGAATTTTTTAATATTGATCGATCGATAAAGATGGCCTTTGGAAAGGTTCTAATGTTAGCAGCAATGGTGGATTTTAGTTCCACGAAGATAGATTTCATTTAAGGCAACATTTGAGTAGTGAAGTACGAGGAAGGACACGTGGGAAGTTTCAGGCGGTGTTTAAAATTATTAGAAGGCCAAGTAGGAGAAGCAGGGTCGAGTGGTCGATTAAAGAGACGAGTTCCGCGAAAGTGGGAGAGTGGCAGGTGTTGCATATGGGCTTGGTATTAGAATGAATACGCGCCTTAAGGAGAGTTTGGAATGATTTGAGAATCTCAAAGATGAAGTAATTGGGGCCTAAAGAGCTAACTTGAAGCATGGGCCACTATGCGGCAAGAGATTTGTATAGTAGAAAGGAGCTGCCTAGAATGAAGAAGAATGCAACATAATTCGAAATGGAAGGATATTGCCGCGTATTTAATTGATGTCCACGAGAATAAATGGACTGGTGCAGTCAGGGAGTGAGCTTAGACTCACGATAGGTTATTGCAGTCATGGTGACTATACCTCGTGCAGTAAAGGATGTCTGAATTGGCTTCTACATGTGGGTTATTCCTTGTAAGTAGGTTAGCGGTCACGTGGCTGGTGAAGCTTCTGCAAGGAATATTTGTAGGTTGTTCTACAAAGAGATCGGTCGCGCGAATGAGGTTGATGATTCAAAGTTTCTACCGCATGGTTCCGAGAATTTTGGCGGTGGATTTCACAAGGTTATGTCAATGAGAGATAAAGAATTCTAGTAAACTCAGGAATTATGAAATGATTGCTTCAAGCTAAGTGGGAGAGTCTCACCGTTAATGATTGGGCTGTATTATTAGCTACTCGCGGGAATTCTGGTTATTAGCATAATGATGGGTTATTTCAACTATGAGAAAAGACCATAAGTGGTAATTCGAGAAAATGAATTGTTGGAGACATGAGATGGTAGGCCTTATTGGCTCATGTTCGGACATAGAAAAAGATTCAGGATTTCGTATAGATGCAGGTTTCAGAGGAAGTGATTTCGCTGAGTGCTTCATCGAGAGAGTATTCGTAAGTTATATGAGCTATGGAGTGAGTTATATTCACGACCAAGACATAGTGGGCGGCTCTCAATAATGGTCCTAGTGAATTCAGGAGTTCAAGTGTGGTCCTTAGTAATTTCGAGCCTTTGGGTACAGTTAAGAATCATGCTTTGTAGTAGCTTATGAGAAGGTGCCTAGAATGCTTTATGATATTTTAACTTACGGGTAGCATTTAAAAATACGAAATGGTTTGTGGGATTCGATACAGTATGGTATCGTGATTTAAGGTCACTAGGGGTGAAGTTCAGATGGAGTATACTATGTGTTGAATCAAGAAGCATTATTTGTAAGGCAATTAAGGATTTAGTGGAAGGAAATAGATTGATTAGCCATGGTTAACTTGGAATATTGGTAGTGGTAATCAGTTCATCCAGCGTGATCAAGTAATTCATGTGAAGTGTGGCGGTACGTGTGATGCTTGTCGGCCATAGTGATTGATGTTATTCAAAAGCATTCTTCTGTTGTAGCCTGTTATGAGTAGGCAGATCCCGGAAGGGTAATGGTGGCTTGGACAACTACTTAGAGTTACCATATTCGATGGTTATGAGAATTCTCTTGTATGTTTCAATTGTTCTCCTGAAGTGGGTTCAGTGAAAAGTTTTATTCAATGAAGCGTGAGTCTATCAGTGGTTCCAGAGTAGAGATGGAAATTGTGTTCTATCGCAGGTTGGCACATTGGGTGCAGTGAGTAGCATCGTAAAGATCAATGTTGCAGCTTGGGCTGGCAAGGATATCACGGGCTCGGGTGAGCAAGGAAGTTGTTGAATGATCAAAGTAAATTGGTATTGTCTTCAGCGTGATCGCTTTTCAGCGTTAGTGTATCTGAAGCTTTAAAGGTGCGGACTCGATACTTATTTTAGAAGATTGTGGGAGCATGTCCCATTGGAAGATTGTGTAAGTGTGACATATAGTCGCTTGATTGATTAAAGATTTAACCAAGTATGAGGATTTTGGTAATATCATCGATTAGAAAATTTTGGCCTGGAGGGAACTTTGTTTATTGGGATATGAACGGATGAGGTTGCTCCGGTTGTAATGGTTGTTCCTATATGTTATGAGGAAGATGAGTTACTAAGAAACTTGAAAGGTCACTAGTCAAGTTGGTGAAATCGGAAATCGGCTTGAGATCAGTAGAATAATTTATTTGTGGACAGGGATTTATATCCGGCTAGTTGTGTTCGTTTCAGCGAGTGTTCCATATAGAGGAACTATTGGGGTGTTATTTTGTAATCAGCTATTCAAGATACTGATGTAGTGCGCCGTATGGGTTGTGAAACGGCTTGGTAAATTTCATATGTGTTGAGGTTCTACGTAGCGTTGATGTTATATGATCAAGATGGCTCTTGAGATTCAGATCATGTGTTGCACCTCAGTTTTG
This sequence comes from Nicotiana benthamiana, assembly GCA_034376525.1. Classification (NCBI taxonomy): domain Eukaryota; kingdom Viridiplantae; phylum Streptophyta; class Magnoliopsida; order Solanales; family Solanaceae; genus Nicotiana; species Nicotiana benthamiana. Next base: position 7,527,852 of record CM067331.1, on the reverse strand, counting down.
CTTGAGTTATGTAGCCTATGGCGCTAAATGGTTCCTCAGGGATGGTATTATACACCTTAGCATGTCTATGACAAATATTCAGTATATTGATGTGATGAGCTATTTAGCTCAATGAATATCTCCTTATGTGAGCCTGTATGTGGATCGGGTGCCACGCCGCCATGGGTATGTTATTTGGATCGAGTGGCATGCCGCCATAGTTATGATGTGTGGATCGGGTGGCAGGCCGCCATGGTTATGCTGTTTGGATCAGGTTGCACAATGCAACAGTATGATGTTCAGTACATTTCCCATAATTTCTTTTAAGTGTTCTGTTTCCCATTTTTCGGAGGAAAATACGTATAGGTTGTTAGCCTGCGTCGCGCGTATGTTTCGCGGGCGGGGTAATTAGATGTCCATTTCAAGCTTCGTATTCTTCTTATAGCATATCCTAATCGATAGCCTATTGGCACATTTTGGCATCATATGGGACTCTCTGTCCGAGATGGCTTATTGCTGGAACAGTTCGTACTAGGTGGGATGAGATTATGGAATTTAGATCACTGCAATCTGAGCACATAAAGTATATTAAGGAGCAGAGATCCTTATTTGGTTTAGAATGTTGTATTGGTTCTGTTAGAGGTATGGACCCAATAACTTGTTGATTCAGCAGTTGGTTATGAATTTCGGCGCATCTCTTCCGTCATGTCAGTGTTGTAAGAGTTAGAACAAGACCTATCTAGGTCATGAGGTGCAATAGGAGCATCTGATTCGTTGAATTTTGGCTAAGTGGATCACAAATATATCATCGTGGTCCTCTGGATTTTGTGTTGCAAAGTAAGAATCCAGCAAAGTTATGCAGTCATCTTTGAGGACAGCGTGTGGTGAATAATTGGGTGATCTATTGATGAAAAAAGGCCTGCCATAGAATTTCGGATGTTGGAATTGGGCTCTAAGACTTATTTACTCATTTGAGTTGTGGGAACACGGGAAGGTGCATAAGATGCTAAACAATAGTTTCAGACAGCTTCAACATAATTCTCAGTCGAGGACAACGTGTGTTTAAGTGGGGGAGAATGTGATGACTTGGCCGGTCGTTTTGAGAACCAGCGCTTCGTTCAACACTTGGACGTTGTGAACAGCTTCATTTCGAGTAATATGACTTGTTCGCATGGTCGGAATCTAAATTCATGGAGATCGGAGTTAATTTTAAATGAAAATTCCCATTTCAGAAGCTTTAAGTTGAAAGAATGAATTAGGATTGGATTTTTGAGTAAACGTCCTCGGGATGAGGATCTGAAGGGTCCAGCAGGTTCGTATAATGATATCAGACTTGGGCGTATGCCCGGCTCGAGTTTTTGATAACCCGGGAGCATTTTGGCACCTAATATAGAAGTTAACATTTTGGAAGAAATTTCATAAGTTTGGCTTGAAGTGTATTTCAGCGTTATCAATGTTCGTTTGGAATTCCGAGACTTGGAGTAGCTCCGTATAGTGATTCTGGATTTGGGAGCGCGATCGGAAGTCAATTTGGAGGTCCGTAGGTCAATTTGGAGTCTTTTGGCTAATGGTAGGAATTTGAAGGTTTTTAAGAAGCTTGACCGGAAGTGAAAATTTTGATATCGGGCTCGAAATGCAAATTTTCTATTTCGGATAGCTTCGTTAGGTTATTTGGAGCTTAGGAGTGTGTCCGGAATATTTTTGTGATGACCGGGGTAGAATTAAGCTTGAATTGGAAAAGTTAGTATTTTGGCAAATTCTGATTGATAGATGAGATTTTTATTCGAAGGTAGGAATGGAATTCTGAAAGTTTTTATAGCTTCATTATGTCATTTTGGACTTGTGGTGCAAAATTTGTAGTCAATCAGATGTGATCTGATAGGTTTCGGCATCGAAAATAGAAGTTGGAAACTTCAAAGTTCATCAAGCTTGGATTGGAGGTTGATGCATTATTTTAGCGTTGTTTGATGTGATTTGAGACCTCGATCAAGTCCGTAATGTGTTTTGGGACTAGTGGATATGATTGGTTGGGGTCCTGGGGGCCTCGGGTGTTTTTCAGGTTGTGATTATGCTCTTATTCGACATTTCAACGTCGTATCTTTGGGCTTAAAAGGGTACTATATTAAGTAAATGATCTCCAAATTCAGTTTTATTTGAACCATTAGATCCGTATCAAAATTTAAGAGCCATAGAAAAAAGAATCATCGAATTTGGACAGCGTATGAGGGGGTTATGCTCATTTCCTTGTCGGGAGAATGTGGTGTCTGTCAGAACCGCAAAAGCGAAATTTAACCGCAGATGCGGAACCGCAAAAGCGGAAATAGAACCGCTAATGCGGTCTCGCATATGCGAAAATTGTCCGCAAAAGAGGAAAATGGGCCTGGACAGTGTTTATGGCCGAGAACTTTAGTATTTTGGGCAGATCTCGAGTTTTAGAATTGAAGTGATTTTCGCGGCGTTGTTCTCGTCTCAACAAGGAGGTAAATATATGACATTTATTTTGATGTATCTCTATGATTATATCTGTTGGTTTCTATTATTATCCGTGTTTGGATGGTAGAAATTGGGATTTTGAGCCCCAAAGTTGAAAAATGATAAATCCTTGATTTGAGGGACGATTCATGGACGAAATTGGATGATTTAATGGATATACACCATATGCATTATGGGTAATACTTATTTTCAATAATTTTCAGAATTCGAGCACGTGGGCCCGAGGGCATTTTGGTCATTTCACAAAGTGGAGTTGGGAAATTATATAATTTAAATTGTTAGTAAGTATTTGAGTATGTTCTCATTAGTTTGCCGTTATTTTGGCTAGTTATTGGAGCATTTTTGCGTTGGTTCAAGCTTTCGGAAAGATGTGAAGCATCGGTTATGAGTCTTCGGAGCGAGGTGAGTCTCCTTTCTAATCTTGTGAGGGGGAAATTGCCCCATAGGTAAGTTAAGCTTATTATGTGCTCCTATTTGTGGGGGATACGTATGCACGAGGTGACGATAAACCGTGTGTAACTACTATTATTCTATTATCCGTGTAGTGTAGGACCCAAAAGCATGTTATACTTGGATCATTTATAAATCATTGATGGCTTGAAATTCTTTAATCATATTAAATTAATAAGCGGATTTCTAAAAAGACTAAAACTATGTTTTTCTCAAATTATTAAAAGGGAATGGACCTTACTTGGATATTTTTTCCACGCTGACTATTTGACCGATTATCTATCTGCGTGTGTTTATACTTTTGTTGGAATGGGCCGATTGCCTCGGTGAAATGGATGCATATATGGTATGTGCTGCTCGACCCTCGGCAGTGCACAAATTTACATTTTTGTTGGAGAGGTCATCGCCTCGGCATGATTTGCGCATGTTTGTGCTGTTATCTTGAACTCATTTGAGTTGTTTTATGCCACATTATGGCTCGAGATCATTTATTTAATAATAACAAGAAAACTAAGGAAATTTTCCATGAAAGAATTGTATGACTACATGTTTTCCCATATCTAGATTCGAATCCTGTTTATAAAACAAATTTACTGCTTGGATATATTTTTAAGGATAAATAGTCATTTGACTACTAGGGAGTGTCAAGATTGACCATCTCGTCTCTATTCCTTCGGGATTAGGCGAGACACTCATTGGGTACACATTGTTTCTGTACTCATGCTATACTTGTTGTGCATTTTGTTGCACAGGTATATGTGATTTCAGTAGTCTACTGGACGTAGCAGCACTGATGATACTAGAGAGATGCATCATTGGAAACGGCCGCAACTAGGGTAGTCCCTTTCCAGTACTGTGTTTATTTTTTGTCCACTATCTTCCGGCAGATGATGTATTTTTATTTCTCTCTTATCAGTAGATGATCATATACTAGTGACTCTGGGTTCTGGGATGGTTTGAAATATTGTATTAATTGCTTAACTTTAAAAGAATTTTGATTTGAAAACGACATTCTTTAGAATTTCTAAATATGAAATAAAAATCATTTAATTCCAAAAGTATTAAAATGAGATTTGATTAAGTAATCTGGTTGGCTTGCCTGACAGCAGTGTCCAACGCCATCACGGCTCTTAGTGGATTTTTGGGTCGTGACAACATGGTATCAGAGCACTAGGTTCCCCACGGTCTCACGAGTCATGAGCAAGTCTAGCAGAGTCTCGCGGATTGGTACAGAGACGTCTGTACTTATCCTCGGAAGGCTACAAGGTTGTTAGGAGTAATTCCCTTCTTGATTTTCTTATCGTGTGGTTTGATTCCTTTGAGGCTTATGTCTTTGATTCCTTCCTACTCAGTCTTACACGACGCGAGGGCCTACTAGAAATTGAAAATTTGAAGAATTGCAATGGCACTACAGATGTGGTGCGGGATGTTTCTCCCGGTATAGTTGATCAGAATTTTATAGTCGCTCTATGGAAGGATATCGTATTGTTTCGGCTCTGCAGCGATACTCTAAGGGCCTTGAGTCTATGCACAAGTTACCATGATGCTTATAAGCTATTATTCTGCGGTGTGGTTGTGATGGTACGATATTTGCCCACGTGTCGGGGCAGCAGATGAATTGAAGGGAAGTTTACTCAGCGTGTGATCAAGGGATTCAGTATTTTGTCCCCGTCAAGGGGAAACGCAGTCGGACTAAGGATGGTCAGATTTGGGCTGGTGGAAATAATGTGACCGATATCTACAAGCGTAGTTGAGCTTTCTATTATGAGGGGGTGTTGTGGTCCTAACAAACGTACTAAGTTTGTCGATATAATAATCCGCTACAATTTGCCTTATGGCAAGATATTGTGAAATATGATTGGAGATACAGGTATCAGATATCGCATGGCGCGGTGGTTTAAGATCAAAGCAGAATTTTTTTACATGTTGATCGAACGATAAAGATGGCCTTTGGAAAGGTTCTAATGTTAGCATCAATGGTGGATTCAAGTTCCACGAAGATAGATTTCATTTAATGCACTGTTTAACATTTCTAGAAGGCCAAGTATGAGAAGCAGGGTCGAGTGGTCGATTAAAGAGATGAGTTCCGCAAAAGTGGGAGAGTGGCATGTGTTGCATATGGGCTAGGTAGTATGATGACTACGCACCTTAAGGAGAGATTGGAATTATTTGAGAATCTCAGAGATGAAGTGATTGGGGCATACAGAACTAACTTGAAGCATGGTCCACTATGCGGCAAGAGATTTGTATAGCAAAAAGGAGCTGCCTCGAATGAAGAAGAATGCAGCATAATTTGAATTGGAAGGATATTGTCGCGTATTTAATTGATGTCCACGAGAATAAATGGACTGGTGCAGTCAGGGAGTGAGCTTGGACTCACGATAGGTTATTGGAGTCATGGTGACTATACCTCGTGCAGCAGCGTTAAAGGATGTCGGAATTGGCTTCTACAAGTGGGTTATTCCTTGTGAGCAGGTTAGCGGTCACGTGGTTGGCGAAGCTTCTGCAAGAATTATTTGTAGGTTGTTCAACAAAGAGATCGATCGCGCGAATGAGGTTGATGATTCAAAGTTTCTACCGCATGGTTCCGAGAATTTTGGCGGTAGATTTCACAAGGTTATGTCAATGAGAGATAAAGAATTCTAGTAAACACAGGAATTATGAAATGATGGCTTCAAGCTAAGTGGGAGAGTCACCGTTTATGATTGGGCTGTATGATTAGCTACTTGCGTGAATTCTGGTCATTAGCATATTTATGGGTTATTTCAACTATGAGAAAAGACCATAAGTGGTAATTCGAGAAAATGAATTGTTCGAGGCATGATATAGTTGGCCTTATTGGCTCATGTTCGTACTTGGAAAAAGATTCAGGATTTATGCCTCGTATAGGTGCAGGTTTCAGAGGAAGTGATTTCGCTGAGTGCTTCATCGAGAGAGTATTCGTAAGTTATAAGAGCTATGGAGTGAGTTATATTCAGGACCAAGACATAGTGGGTGGCTCTCAATAATGGTCCTAGTGATTTCAAGAGTTCAAGTGTGGTCCTCAGTAACTTCGAGCCTTTGGGTACAGTTAAGAATCATGCTTTGTAGTAGCTTATGAGAAGGTGCCTAGAATGCTTTATGATATTTTAACTTACGGGAAGCATTTAAAAAATACGAAATGGTTTGTGGGATTCGATACAGTATGTTATCGTGACTCAAGGTCACTAGGGGTGAAGTTCAGATGGAGTATATTATGTGTTGAATCAAGAAGCATTATTTCTAAGGCAATCAAGGATTTAGTAGAAGGAAATAGATCGATTAGCCATGGTTAACTTGGCATATTGGTAGTGGTAATCAGTTCATCCAGCGTGATCAAGTAATTCATGTGAAGTGTGGCGGTACATGTGATGCTTGTCGGCCATAGTGATTGATGTTATTCAAAAGCATTCTTCTGTAGTAGCTTGTTATGAGTAGGTAGATCCCGGAAGGGTTATGGTGGCTTGGAAAACTACTTAGAGTTAGCATATTCGATGGTTATGAGAATTCTCTTGTATGTTGCAATTGTTCCCCCGAAGTGGGTTAAGTGAAAAGTTTTATACAATGAAGCGTGAGTCTATCAGTGGTTCCAGAGTAGAGATGGAAATCGTGTTCTATCGCAGGTTGGCACATTGGGTGCAGTGAGTAGAGTGGAAATTCGAAGTAAAGATCAATGTTGCAGCTTGGGCTGGCAAGGATATCACGGGCTCGGGTGAGCAAGGAAGTTGTTGAATGATCAAAGTAAATTGGTATTGTCTTCAGCGTGATCGCTTTTCAGCGTTAGTGTATCTGAAGCTTTAAAGGTGCGGACTCGATACTTATTTTAGAAGATTGTGGGAGCATGTCCCATAGGAAGATTGTGTAAGTGTGACATATAGTCGCTTGATTGACTAAAGATTTAACCAAGTATGAGGATTTTGGTAATATCATGGATTTGAGAATTTAGGCCTGGAGGGAACTTTGTTTATTGGGATATGAACGGATAAGGTTGCTCCGGTTGTAATGGTTGTTCATATATGTTATGAGGAAGAATGAGTTACTAAGAAACTTGAAAGGTCATTAGCCAAGTTGGTGAAATCGGAAATCGTCTTGAGATCGGTGGAATAATTTATTTGTGGATAGGGATTTATATCCGGCTAGTTGTGTTCGTTTCAGCGAGTGTTCCATATAGAGGAACTGTTGGGGTGTTATTTTGTAATCAGCTATTCCAGATACTGATGTAGTGCGTCGTATGGGTTGTGTAACGGCTTGGTAAATTTCTTATGTGTTGAGGTTCTGCGTAGCGTTGATGTTATATAATCAGGATGGCTCTTGAGATTCAGATCATATATTGCACCTCAGTTGTGCTTGAGTTATGTAGCCTATAGCGCTAAATGGTTCCTCAGGGATGGTATTATACACCTTAGCGTGTCTACAACCAATATTCAATATTTTGATGTGATGAGCTATTTAGCTCAATGAATATCTCCTTATGTGAGCCTGTATGTGGATCGGGTGGCACGCCGCCACGGGTATGTTATTTAGATCGGGTAGCACGCCGCCATAGTTTTGATGTGTGGATCGGGTGGCACGCCGCCATGGTTATGCTATTTGGATCGGGTTGCACACTGCAACAGCATGATGTTCAGTACATTTCCCCTAGTTTCTTTTAAGTGTTCTGTTTCCCATTTTTCGGAGTAAAATACGTATAAGTTGTTAGCCTGCGTCGCGTATGTTTCGCGGGTGGGGTAATTAGATGTCCATTTCAGAGTTCGTATTCTTCTTGGTGAATAATTGGGTGATCTCTTGATAAAAACCGGCCTTACATAGAATTCTGCATGTTGGAACTGGGCTCTTAGACTTATTTGTTTGAATAAAAGGGAATATCTTCGGAATATATCGGGCTAATGTGCTCAGCTGAGTTGTGGCAGCATGGGAAGGTGCATAAGATGCTAAACAATGATTTCAGACTACTTCAGCATAGTTCTCAACACGTTCGAGGACGAACGTGTGTTTAAGTGGGAGAGAATGTAACGACCCGGCCGGTCATTTTGAGTACCAGCAATTCGTTCAGTAGTCGGAGGTCGTGAACAACTTCATTTCGGGTATTATGACTTATTCGCATGGTCGGAATCTAAATTTAGGGAGATCAGAGTTAAATTTAAATGAAAATTCCAATTTCAGAAGCATTAAGTTGAAAGAATGAACTAGGATTGGATTTTAGAGTAAACGACCTGGGAATGAGGATCTGAAGGGTCCAGCAGGTTCGTATAATGATATCGGACTTAGGCGTATTCCCGGTTTGAGTTTTCGGATAAATCGGTAGCGCTTTGGCGCCTTTTATAGAAGTTAGCATCTTGGAAGAAATTTCATAAGTTTGGCTTGAAGTGCATTTCATCATTCTCGATGCCCGTTTGGAATTCCGAGATTGGGACTATCTCCGTGTAGTGATTCTGGATTTGGGAGCGCGATCGGAAGTGAATTCGGAGGTTCGTAGGTCATTTTGGAGTCGTTTGGCTAAAGGTAGGAATTTGAAGGTTTTTAAGAAGCTTGAGCGGAAGTGGAAATTTTGATATCGGGCTCAAAATGCGAATTTTATGGTTCGGATAGCTTCGTTAGGTGATTTGGGACTTAGGAGTGCGTCCGAAATATTTTGTGACGACTGGTGTAGAATTAAGGTTGAATTGGCAAAGTTAGTATTTTGGCGAATTTCGGTTGATCGCTGAGATTTTTATCCGAGGGTCGGAATGGAATTCTGAAAGTTTTTGTAGCTTTGTTATGTCATTTGGACTTGTGTGCAAAATTTGAAGTCAATCGGACGTGATTTGATAGGTTTCGGCATCGGAAATAGAAGTTGGAAACTTCAAAGTTCATCAAGCTTTGATTGGAGGTTGATTCATGATTTTAGCGTTGTTTGATATGATTTGAGGCCTCGATAAATCCGTAATGTGTTTTGGGACTGGTGTGTATGATTGGTTGGGGTCCCGAGGGCCTCGGGTGTGTTTCGGGTTGTGATCACGCTCTTATTTGACATTTCAATGTTGTATATTTGGACTTAAAGGGGTATCTTATTTAGTAAATAAGCTCCCAATTCAGTTTTGTTCGAACCATTAGATCATATCAATATTTCGGAGCCACAGGAAAAATAATCGTCGAATTTGGACATCGTATGAGGGAGATATGCTTATTTTGTGTCGGGAGAATCTGGTGTCTGTTAGAACCGCAAAAGCGGAATTTGACTGCGGAAAAAGAATCGCAAAAGCAGAAACCGCAAAAGCAGTCCCACACATGCAAAAATTGTCCGCACAAGCGGAAAATGGGCCTAGACAGTATTTAAAACCGAGAGGTTTAGTATTTTGGGCAGATCTTGAGTTCTAGAGCTCCGATTGAGGTGATTTTCGCGTCGTTGTTCTCGTCTTAACAAGGAGGTAAATATCGGACCTTTATTTTGATTTTTCTTCATGATTATTTCTGTTGGTTTTATTTTTATCTGTGTTTGGATGGTAGAAATTGGGATTTTGAGCCTCAAAGTTGAAAAATGGTAAATCTTTGATTTGATGGTTGATTCATGATCGAAATTGGATGATTTTCTGGATATACACCATATGAGTTGTGGGTAATACTTATTTTCAACAACTTCCAGAATCCGGGCACGTGGGCCTGAGGGTATTTTGGTCATTTCACAAAGTGGAGTTAGAAAATTGTATAATTTGAATTGTTAGCGAGTATTTGAGTATATTCTCATTAGTTTGCCGTTATTTGGCTAGTTTTGGAGCATTGTTGCGTTAGTTCAAGCTTTCGGAAAGATGTGAAGCGAGGGTTATGAGTCTTCAGAGCGAGGTGAGTCTCCTTTCTAATCCTGTGGGGGAAATTGCCCCAAAGGTAAGTTAAGAAGATTATGTGGTCCTATTTTTGGGGGTTACATATGCACGAGGTGACGAGAGTCCGTGCGTAGCTACTATTATTCTATTGTCCGGGTAGTCTAAGACCCAAAATCATGTTATACTTGGATCATTTATAAGTTATTGATGGCTTGAAATGCTTTAATCATATTAAATTAATAAGCAGATTTCTAAAAAACTAAAGCTATATTTTTCTCAAATTATTAAAAGGGGATGGATCTTACTTTGTTCCACGATGACTGTTGACTGATTATCTGTCTGCGTGTATTTATATTTCTGTTGAAATGGGCCTATCGCCTCGGTGGAATAGAAGCATCTATATTTCTGTTGAAATGGGCCTATCGCCTCGGCAGTGCACAAATTTATATTTCTGTTGGAGCGGGTCGTCGCCTCGACGTGATTTGCGCATGTTTGTGCTGTTATCTTGTACTCATTTGAGTTGTTTTATGTCACATTATGGCTTGAGATCATTTATTTAATAATAACAAGAAAACTAAGGAAATTTTTCATAAAAAAATTGTATGACTACCTGTTTTCCCATATCTAGATTATAATCCTATTTAGAAATCAAATTCGCTGCTTGGATATATTTTTAAGGACGAATGGTCATTGGACTGCTAGTGAGTGTCAATATTGACCATCTCGTCTCTACTCCTTCGGGATTAGGTGAGACACTCATTGAGTACACGTTATTTTTGTACTCATACTATATTTGATGTGCATTTTGTTACACATGTATATTTGATTTTAGTAATCTACAGGACGTAGCAGCACGAATGATTCTGCAGAATGGAGAGCTGCATCATTCGAGACGGCCGCAGCTAGGGTAGTCCCTTTCCAATACTGTATTTTTTTTTGTCCACTGTAATCCGGACAGATGATGTATTTTTATTTTTCTCTTATAAGCAGATGCTCATGCACTTTTGACTTCGTGTTCGTTTGAAATATTGTATTAATTGCTTAACTTTAAAAGAAATTTGATTTTAAAATGGCATTCTTTAGAATTTCTAAATATGAAATAAAAATCATGTATTTCCAAAAGTATTAAAAAGTGATTTGATTAAGTAATCTGGTTTGCTTGCCTAACAGCAGTGTCCGATTCCATCACGACCCTTAGTGAATTTTTGGGTCGTGACATTATACATTTAAAAATCTTATTGTTAAAGGCTTATAGTTTTGATAATTTTACACGCGTCGATAGAAGGTATACGCGCAGCGCGCGTATCCTAGCACGAAGTCCCTTAGAAATATCGTTCACCTTTTTTATCCTTTGAAAATAAATTTTATATTGGTTATAATTGTAATGTAATTATTCTACTAATATTTAGGGTTTTAAAATCAACTAATTTTGGTCACTAATTATGACCTTTTCTTATGTGTATTGCACAAAATATATATGTTTGCAATAAATTATTTATGAATACAAAAATAAATTACAACCACAATATAAATTAGTTTTATTGATAAAATGATGCGGGTATACCTGTTTCTTCCCTTGATTCTTCTCTTCTGATTATCTCCGTGATTTGAGGGCTAGAACAACGTGTTTCTTGAACGTAGGATGTTGCTAGTTCTTGACATATTTAATTATCATGAATTATCCGTCCACTTCTTGATCTCTTTGAGAATATCTTGTGAGTTTATGAGATTTTTGAGATGATCTCCATTTTTTTGTATCTTTTTTAAAGGATTATGTAACCCTTTTTGTAGGAGTGATCTAGGGTTTTGGTAGAGAATCCTCCAAGCAACACTGACAGACTCCTAGAATTTCAAGAAGTCTTGTAGTATCTTGAATTTTAGGATTTAGCTCGATCCATTAAAATTTCGATGTCTACAAATACTCCAAACTTAAAGGTTTGTCGGGGTGTATGCTTGCCAAAATTTGAAGACAACACTTGAAGTACTCGACCATAAAATTGTTGCTTTTGAAACTTGGAGTGTTCGATTTACAGGAGGAAGAGAAAGGGAAGGACTGGTCCCAATGGCGTGCCAATTTGTTTGCAATAAATTATTTGTAAATACAAAAATAAATTGCAATCACAATATAAATATGAAGAAATATAATTTTATTGATAAAATAATACCGGTACAATCCTGTTTGTTCCCTTGATTCTTCTCTCCTGATTATCTCCATGATTCGAAGGCTAGAACGACGTGTTTCTCGAACGTAGGATGCTGTTGGCTTTCATGAATTTATTTGATATCCATGAAGTATGTTGTGGATCTTCTTAATGTATTTGATTATCAAGAATTATCCGTTCACTTCTTGATCTCTTTGTGAATATCTCGTGAGCTTATGGGATTTTTGAGATGATCTCCATTTTTGAGATCTTTTTTAAAGGATTATATAACTTTTTTTATAGGAGTGACCTATGGTTTTGGTAGAGTAGCCGCCAAGTAATACCGACAGACTTCTAGAATTTCAAGAAGTCTTGTAGCATCTTGAATATTAGGATTTAGCTCGATCCATTAAAATTTCGATATCTACAAATTTCCCCTACTTCAAGGTTTTTCGGGATGTAGGCTTGCCGAAATTTGAAGACAAGACTTGAAGTACTCGACCATAAAATTGTTGCTTTTGAAACTTGGAGTTTTCGATTTACAGGAGGAAGAGATGAAGGGCAGAACTGGTCCCATTAGGCGTGCCAGTTTTGCAATAAATTATTTGTGAATACAGAAATAAATTGCAACCACAATATAAATATGAAAAAATACAATTTTATTAATAAAATAATACGGGTACAATCATGTTTGTTCCCTTGATACTTCTCTCTTGATTATCTCTGTGATTCGAAGGCTAAAACAACGTGTTTCTCGAACGTAGGATATTGCTCGCTTTCATGGATTTATTTTATATCCATGAAGTATGTTGTGGATCTTTTTGACGTATTTGATTATCAGGAATTATCCGTCCACTTCTTGATCTCTTTGGAAATATCTCGTGAGTTTATGGAATTTTCGAGATGATCTTCATTTTTTAGATCTTTTTTAAAGAATTATGTAACCTTTTTTATTAGAAATCTACTAATAAACTTTAGATCTAATTTTAGGTCTTCAAAAATTAAAGATTACTAATAATATATAGACCAACTTACAACATACTAGGTCGAGTGTGAAAAAAATAAATACATAAATAAGTTTAATATGGCATGCTTACATTTTGGAAATAATAGTAGTATTTCAGTTTAAAGTACTAGATACTATAATATACTTTAAGTTACTTATTTGAATAAGTTGAATACATATTGTAAATTTATACGTATTAAATTACAAATTCAATTAAAATACTCAAAACATAAAGCATAGATAAGCAATCTATATATTTGAATTAATGGAAATAAATTAGATATATTTATTAAAATGTAATTTAAGGTAGTAGTTAAAAGAGCTAAAAGAAAACATAGAGACCGAAATGTATAAATTAATATTCCTTATTGAATTAACTATACATAATCAATATTCTTTGTTTAAATAAATTTACTCATTTATTTTAAATAATATTTATATAATTTTTAAAATATTTAGTCATTTAGATAGGTTACACTGCAACGCGTATATCATAAAACTAGTGTACTTAAAAGCAGCTTTTAAACGGACAATGAAAAACGGATAAATTATCAGACCCAACCCATATTTAATACGGATAAAAAATGAATTAACTGACGAATAATATGGGTAACCATATTATCCATGACTTCTTGCCTCCCTAACTTGAGGAACCCCCCAATTTGGAAACTTTACAATATAAAAGTTAGACCCATTGGTTATCTATTTTCTAATGGATAATATGATTCTTATCCATATTTGACCCGTTTTTAAAAAGCTCATATTCAACAAAGAAAGAGATAAAAGTAATAGGGTGTGCCAAACTCGTAATAAGAAAAGTCATTCCAATAAAGAAAAGGATTTAACTTATATACGCAGATGGTATAAGAAGACTTATTTTACATAGCAGGCTGCCTGTCTTATTTTCCAAGTAACAAGTTCCCGCTATTATGGATAGTCGGTGTATATGCAAGTTCTCCACAATATTGTGTATGATGTTGCAGGTAACATTGTCTGGATTATTGAATTTCAGACAATGGTTCCAAATAGACCCCCGGCATCCCTCCCTCGACTCGAACTCACAACCTCTTGGTTGGAAGTGATGGTTGCTTATCATCAGAGCAACCCCTCTTGTCTGCTGTGGAGATCAAAAGATTATAATATTCACAACAAATCACATTGAGAAGCTCGACCCCATCTTCTGGATTTACACCTAGTAATTCACAGGCTTTTTAAAATATTGTTAGATTAGGCTTCTCTGCTTCTACCTTTTAAAAGCTAAAAGGAAAATCAGCTGTTGGATCAGAAATGGAGAAAAAGAAGCAAAAGGAAAGAAAAAAACACATTATCTCAGCTGACACTGCTAAAGCATCAAACGAATGATCACAGTTGAAAGCCCTCAATACAGGTCTCAAACAGGTGACAAATTTGACGCTATAGCCAACTTTACTCCTGCCGTTCTGAGTGCCTGGAATACCCTAAACCTATCGAAGAATAAAGGATGGGAGTAAATTTAAGTGTGTCAACGGGAAGAAAAACCAATGCGCTATCGACTGAACTAGTTCAGTATCTCAAACTGAGCTGACCTGTTCGGTAGTATGACAATTATACAACTCCTCAAAGTACTGAGAATCAGAACAGCCGGTTGAAGAACTAACTATATGTTGTTGCCAAAATGGCCTTCCATCATTATCTGAAACATGCAACTCATATCATTAATAATTCATGTCTTTGCTATTGCAGACAAGAGAAATTAGCTCAAATATCAAATATGATCTAAAGGTCATCATCAAATTACAAAAATTACTTGCCTGATCTCAAACTATTTAGATATCAAAATCCGGTCATCAAGTTTCAAAAAATTATGATATAGTGATATGCATAGAAGCATTTGGCTACCAATGTGATGTCAAGCAAATACATTTGATCGTTGAATGAGAGCAAGAATATGTTTGAAGGGCATAGTTCTCCAGAAGTTCAAGAGGATACAAGTTTAACCAAAACACTTGTTTTAATTAACCAAGACACGTTTTTGGGCTTTTAAGAATTACCAAAAATTGCATTCACAATTGTATTCAAGTTTGTTAAGCTTAAAAATGGGCGCACAAGCACGTTTCAGGAAGCACAAAGGTCTAAGAGCAAGCCATTCAAACTGTCACTGAAACTAGAATCTTATCAAGAAGTTAAAGACAATGATCAAAACAAAAGAAAGGAAAAACAAAAAGTGAATCCCTTTTCTCCAAACACGCGTATATTAAGCAAAGGAGAGTATCTCTTATTCCCAAGCCAGTCGACTTCTTTTTTTATTCTTTTTGTCCGTAAATTTTGTTTAATCTCCTCTGCCGCTATAACTCTTAACTTAGTTTTTAACAATTATCCATTTCAAAGCAGAAAATATGGAAAAGTAAAATGAAGAGCAGAATTCACCTTGTATCATACTTTAACTTACTATGTCTTAAAAACCACTCGGCTTACTTGGTAAACAGTAAAATCCAAATGGCATATTACCAGCAAATAGCATGTCTCCCGCAGGAGAAACATAATTCTTCAGAAAAAGAATTCAACAAAAGAACATATTGCACATAAACGAATAGTAGTAAACAACAATGAATTTAAGTAGACCATGATTAGCAGCGATTGATGTTGTTCTTTTCAAAGATTAAAAAACGAAAAATATTTTAGCCATGAAAACAAGTTACTACATATATAAGTTACAACCAAAACCAGATACCTGAGCATAGATCTAACCCAAGGCCGTTCATAAGCCTATCTGTATCTTCTCAATATCTCAGCTTAAGAAAAGTCCACTCCATACTTCTCACCAATTTGCGTGTAAATCTAATCCAAGATGTTAAATTATTATGAAAAAGATCAAACTGAACATAATGGGACAAGCAGAATATACAGAGAGAAGTCCATAAAACCAACTTCGATAATAATAAAAAGAAAACATGTAAGGAAAAAATAGATGGGAACTGCGGCAGAAAGGCAATGAGATAGTAGTATCTCTGCCTGCCCATATAATGAAAGAGTCAAGATATTTTTTATATATATATATATATATATATATATATATATATATATATATATATATATATATATATGTAAGTGTGTGTGTGTGTGTGTCCGCATGCGCTCGCACACACACAGGGGAGCACCAAAAGATCTAAATATAAACCAAATTATTCAAACACAACAAATCAAGGAATGAGACACGGTGTGTAAGCCGTAAACAGTGAATCCCATAAATTATTGATACGATAGATTTTCATGTAGAGAGAAGGAACATCAGAGATAATACAAGCAGAAAGAAAAATAGTTACTGGCTCTTGTGGTTTTTCAATCTTCAGTATTAGATCCAGAAAATTTCATTTTCTTTGGAAAAAGTTTCATCGGAAGCAGAACAAATGAATATAATTCACCCTTAACCAGAAGTGGCAGGTTCGAGCCTTTGTTACAGGAAAAATCCTGGTCAGAAACATTTCCCCTTTAATGGGCTTAATGTGGCGCGAATCCGAACTAGTCGGGTTCCAAATTGGATACCAGATACCGAGTGGGAATCAAAAACAATACTACAAGGAGAAAAAAAAAATGGGCATTATTATTTGTAGATCCAGAAAAATTATTACTTTTAACAAATTTTTCATCAGAATGAGAAAAAGTAGAGATGCTAAAACTAGAAAGAAATATTGTTCACTTTACCCCAAAGCATTTGATTTGTAGGAAAATACCACATGACATGAAGACTGCAAAAAATACTAAACTGTGGACAGAAACTAGGTGAAGAAAAAGAAAAACAAAAAGGTAACATCAAGAAACTGAATATCGGTTCTACAATAGTGCAGTAAATATAGCTGCAGAAAATGCATAACTCAAAACAGATGATCAAGAAATTCAAAGAGAGGCTAAAAATTTTCAATAAATCTAAGCATTGAGTGCATTTTTAAATTGAAAAAAAATAATACTCCTTGAACAAACCTGAGCTATGGGCTGAGAGGGAATAACAAGTGTACCCACAGCATCAACAAGAAGAGCTTTATGTGTAAGCCCACCATACAAGCCCTTATGTAATCTTCATACTCTTTCACTAGCCCAAATAGCCTCGAACATACCAGCTAACGCGCTGAATCCTTCAGAACTTCAAAGTCAAGCATGCTTGGGCGCGAATAGTACTTGGACGGGTGACCTCTTTGGAGTCCTCGTGTTGCATCCTCCATTTACCGAAACTCTACTTGTTTTGTTTATTTAAATTTCTCATTTATATATTAACGGCTGATTATTTTGTTTTGATTGCTCTGATTTGTAGTTCTACCGAAAAGAGATACACTTGAGAACCCTAGTTAAATGATATCAAACTTGTCAGAAGAAGATTTAAGAGAAGCCAAAGGAGTCTATCTACAAACATCAAATTTATCGTTAGCAGCACTAGAATGGTTTCTTTTCATCTTTTGAGAGGGGTGATGATTTTGGCACTTCGAGGCTTCTTGAATGGAAACAAAACTTCCCCTTCCAGGTTTTCCTCTGCCGACCAAAGTTCTAGTTTCTATGTGCAGATCCTGCTACAATGCTATCTGAGATATTCAAAATATTGAATATTTTGGACAACAGCTCTTTTGTAGAAATGCAGATTGCAGGGTAAGGCTGCATACAATAAACCCTTGTGTCCGGCTCTTCCCCGGACCCCGCCCATAGCGGGAACTTAGTGCACCGGTCTGCCCTTTTTTTGAATGACACTGCTAAAAAACATTACCTTGAGAAAAAACAAACAAGTTTATGCAGGCCAAGATTGTTGAATAAACTTCTCTTATTCTCTATAGGTAACTGTTGAGCTAAGACTTTACTAGGCTACTGAATTTTATAGTTTACCTAGATTTATGTCCAAACAGGAAGGAACTAAGTCTCTTCAAACTGTTTGAAATTCCATTGTTTGATTACATGTAAATGCAAAACAAGTCAGCAAATCATCAAAACAACGACATTTTGACTACAGTTACAGAAAGAAGAAAAAGGAAAAGAATATTTCCAAGATTAAAGATGTACCCTGTCACTCCATTCAGAAGATCTTCTCATGATGAACAGAATAAGCTACACGATTGGTCTATGCCTCTATGTTGATATATTAGATCAATGATCAGTACATAACAAGAGCATCCTTTGATAGTTCCTTCATGGAAAATAACCCAGCCAGCCAATGCAAAATTACGGGGAAGGATAGATCAATCCTTCGCTTCCTTTGCTGCACAAGAACCACATGGGACAAAACCGCATGGACTGAAATGCTTGGGGAATGCCATCAACCTTGTTGAAACACTACTTAATCTTTTACATCCATACAATAAGAGGCTAAAAAGGATTACGATTCGTCAGATTAGAGTTGCTACAGTTATAAGTAGCTCAAATCTTTCTATCAGGAATGCCGACCAGAGATGGCACGGAACTTTTCAAGGTGGTATATCATAATTGTATTCTTCACTAATCTTCATCAGACATCTCAAATACTAGACTACGAATAAGAGAAGCAGATTTGGGCAGCAGTCTCCTACAGCGAACACTAGAGAGATTTTTTGAGGCAGAAATAATACGACTTCCAATTTCTATCCTTTTAGACTTATTTATTGAGGCTCTGCTAGCGCTTGCATTTGGAAGTGGCGCATCTGAAATTTGCGGAGGTGTTTTAGCTGGAAAAGAAGACAGCAAAGCAAGTTCTACATTAAGATCGCGAAGATATGTTCCAGTCCTTGTCTGTTCCCCTTGTAGAGTACAGGCTCCTTCATGAGAATATCTTAAGCTTGAATTCACCTCATCGTGACTTGAGAAATATTTCCTGATAATGCCCGAGACTGAAACTGTTTCTGATAAGTCTTCACAATGGGACTCTGTTGCTGGACAAAAACTCTGTTCCTTATCTCCCCTACCTTCACAACAATATGTGGGAAGAGCAAAGCTTGCCTTGGAAACAACTTCATGCTCATCAGGTCCTTCTAGGCAGTTAAATTTGTACCTTTTCCTAGCTTTGTTCCGTTTCTTCTTCTTCATCTTTGTCAAATGAGCTATTCTTAAAACATCTATTAATGCACTTTTAAGGCAGGCAAATCTTTTCATCTTCTTCATTTTTCTTCTGCATTTTAACTTTTCAAATTTTGTGCCTGTCATAGAAGTTCTAATTTTTGTGTGAGCAGAAATAGTGCTAATAACATCATGCTGATCCAAAATTTGGTCATCGACATATTCAGATGAACCCAACTGATGTAAAATGCCATATTGGCAAACTTCGACATGTAGTGACCTAATTCCCTTTAGATGCTGGAAAACATGCTTTAGAAGCAAAGTTTCAGGAAGGTGGTAAAAGCATGAGTTCTTCTTGACCTGCCGAAAAGCTACAGTCTGATGAATCATTTAATTTGAGAAGACAAATTATGAGAAGTGAGACAGTATAGGATAGTTAAAGAGTTTAAAAGAGCTTAGAAGCATACCATCACAGCATCGGCCTTTATCTGCCCCAATTGTGGGAAACAATTCAAATGAGCCCTTTCAAGTTCTCCTACAAATAGCAGTAAGACTCGTTCCAAAATCACGCGTTGTTAATTACGAAGAATTCAATCAACATTTTCCCTTTTTGCTTTTATAATGAGATGCAGCTGATGCCATCAGTATTCCTAGACAACGAAAACTTTACCTCTAGACAACCAAAACTTTCACAACTTAGAAATCTCTTTATCAACTCTATTCTTGGTTTGCAAAAGGGGTCCTTGGGCAAAATAAACCTTGATACTCTCAAATCTGGACATCTAGTTAAGCAGTTAAGGTAAATTCAACATTTTTTATTTAAAATGAAAAAACAAAAGCATCTATTATTGAAGGGTACCATAGCATCTTTCATCATTATAAATACATCAAATCTCTTCCTTTTTTATGAGGTAGTATTCCAGCCAATTTGTATGCACCCGACTATTTTACCAGGCACCTCATAACTCCCAGGCCCCAGCACAACAAATATGTTTTTGCCTATATGTTACGATTTGAACCTGAGACCTCGTGCTTATGAGGGAAAAAAATTAAGAGGGGTGAATACAACTGCACTTTTTTGTATAAGCAACAAAAACAAGAAAGAAACTAATTCAAGAAAAAGGAAAAATTGAAGATTTGATCTTGAAATGTATAGCTAATAGCATTAATTGAGCAAAACGAAAGGGAGTTCCAAAAACTCACTCTTGAAGCCGTTAGCAGTAGTGTGGGGAGAAACAGCCACAACAATGCGTGTGCCCAGATTGGTGTCAGCAAAAATCGGGATTTCCACACTTGGACAAGCCATTCGTAATAGCCACTCATCAGTTCAAACGTCCGACCTCTTCACTTCAAAAAAAAAAATTAACGTTGCTAATACAGAAGACAGAAACTCTGTACTTTTCTGGAGGAATACGAGAAAGGGAAAGTGAAAATGGTGGGCCCTCCTTTCTCTTTCTTCTATTCGGATTGGAGAAGTATGAAAACCCTTTAGGGTCGTTTGGCCGAAGGTACAGGCAAAATATAAAAATTTAATATCATCTTAATACCATGTTTGTTTCTATTTTTCATATATATATTTATATATTTATTATTATTATAATATTACTAATATTGTTTTCCTTTATCTTTTTGTCTTCTTGAGCCGAGGGTCTTTCGAAAACAGCTTCTACTTATTCGGGTAGAGGTAAGTGTTGTATACACACTACCCTCTCCAGACCCCACTGGTGAGATTTTACTGGATCGTTATTGTTGTTATTATTGTATAAATTATCTTGGTGTCTTATGGGGTCGTTTGGTATAAAGTATAAGAAGGTATAGTGGTGGTACAAAAATTTAATATCATGTTTGGTTAGCAAAGCAGGTATAAGTTATCCCGATGTTAATTTTAATACTGAAATAACTTGTACCTTTTAAAGAGTGGAGTAATTAGCACCGATATAACTTATACCTTAGTCTTACAAATTATACACTTGTCATTCTTAATACAACATACCAAGCAATGAATAAGCAACAACCTCATCATAACTAATCTCAGCATAACTTATCCCAACATAACTTATACCGGCATAACTTGTACCGGTATAATCAGTATTCCAACCAAACGAACCCTATAGGGGGTGGGGTAATTAGCACCAGTATAACTTATACCTTCTTCTTAGAAAGCGTAACGACCTGACTGGTCATTTTGAGCTCCGACGCGTCATTCAGCAGTTTGAGGCCATGAGCAGCTTCATCTCAGGTATATTGACTTGTGTGTATGGTCAGACTTAAAATTCAAAAAATTTGGAGTCAAATCTAAATGGAAATTCTCATTTTGAAAGCTTAAAATTGAAGAAATGAACTAGGATTGGAATTTTGAGTAAACGACCTCGAAATTGGGATCCAAAGGTTCCAGCAGGTTCGTATGATAATTTCGGACTTGAGCGTATGCCCAGATCAGATTTTGGATAATCCGGAAGCGTTTTGGCGACTATTATGGAAGATAGCATTTTAGAAGAAATTGCATCAGTATGGCTTAAAATGTATTCAGTGTTACTGATGTCCGTTTGGAATTCAAAGACTGGAGTAGCGCCGTATGGTGATTTTGGATTCGGAGCATGATCGGAAGAGAATTCGGAGGTCCGTAGGTGATTTTGGAGCCGTTTGGCTAAATATAGAAATTTGAAGGTTTTTTATAAAATTCGACCGGAAGTGAAATTTTAATATCGGAGTCGGAATGCGATTCCGAAAGTTGGAGCAAGTATGTAATGTCGAATGTGACTTGTGTGCAAAATTTGAAGTCATTCCGGAATGATTTTAGTAAGGTTTGAGACACTTAGTCTCTTTTAAGGAAGATTAAGTTGGAAAAGTCAACCAGATATTGACTTATGTGTTAGAGCGCTTGAAATGTAAATTTAATGGTTCGGATAGCTTTGTTAGGTGATTTGGTACTTAGGAGTGTATCCGGAATATTTTTGTGATGACCGGTGTAGAATTAAGCTTGAATCGGCAAAGTTAGTATTTTGGCGAATTCCGGTTGATATGTGAGATTTTGATCTGAAAGACGGAATGGAATTCTGAAAGTTGTTGTAGCTTCGTTATATCATTTTGGACTTGTCTGCAAAATTTGAGGTCATTCGGACTAGTTTTGACATGTTTCGGCGTCGGATGTGGAATTTGGAATTTGGAAGTTCTTGAGATTCATAGGCTTGAATCCGATGATGATTTGATATTTTGGTGTTATTTTGGATGTTTGAAGGTTGGAACAAGTTTGAATAATATTGTGGGACATGTTGATATAATTGTTTAAGGTCCCGAGGACCTCCGGTAGATTTCGGAAGGTTAACGGAATGAAATTCAGACCAAAAATAAAAGAAAAGAATTACAGAAATTTCTGTTGTTAAGCTGTCTTGGACAACAAAAGTTGCTTAATTCAGAGGCATATATCTTTTTATATAAAAGGAATCATAAAAATTTCAAAACACTAAAGTTGTAGCCCTACCTGTCTAGTTTCCAGAAAGCTAAAGAAATCGTAACTGGGACATCTGTAATGAATGTTATGGTCGATTGAAAATGACTGGTGGAGCTCATTTTCCAGAATTTTCTTTCGGGGGGGCTACTTTGGAAGCTCATATCTTGTAATCTATAAGGAATCTGAAAACGTGCAAAACACGTAAGTTGCAGACCTTCATGTCTAGTTTCCAGAAAGCTAAAGAAATTGCAATATGGACATCTGTAGTGGAAGTTATGATCGACGGGAAATGACTACTGGAGCAATGTGCTGTACAACTTGTATAGCACAAGTGAAAGGTACAACTCGCTAAAGCACAGGCAGATTGTTTTATACACGGATTTAGCTCATTTCTCCATATCTTCAAGGTGTGGACGATTTTAGGAGAGCTTCAAGAGGGGATTTTCATCATCAATGTAAAGGTAAGTTATCACCACCTATTTTGAGTTAAGTACATCAATTATGTATGGATTTAAGCATGAAAAATGTAGAGAAATTGAGGATTTAGGCCTAGAGATTTGAAAATAAGATTTGGTGATTTGAGGGGTCAAATGAACTTCGATTTTGGTAAATTTTATATGTACGGACTAGTGGAGAGACGAAAAATCCGTTGATGTGACTTTCATATTTTTCGAGAAGTGGGCCCGGGCTCGGGTTTTGCGAATTTCGTGAATTTCGAGATTTTTTGAGTCTTTTTAATTGGGTTATATCCCCATAGCCTATTATAATGTATTCATTATAGTTTTGGCTAGATTAGACGCACGAGGAGGTCATATGAAAGGAAAGGGCATCGCGGAGTAGTCCTTGGCAGGCTAGAAGTGAGTAAATAGATGTAAATGTTATTCTGAGGGTTTGAAACCCCGGACTTTTACATCGTAACGCTATATTGAGCGTGACACGCACTCTATGACAAGTGCGGGGTCGGATAGTACTGAGGATCGCGACTTGGTCCTTCCCGTGTGATATTTATACTATACTGGTGATTGATACACATACTTTATTAATATTTACTGGGCTTGATGCCATGTTTGGGGCCATGTGCCGACTGAAAAATCCTTCGGGGATCGATATTATTTCTTTAGCATGACTTGCATAATATTTGGTTTCAGTCCAAGGTTTTAATTACTGTTTTGCAAACTTAGCCATAATTCTAAGTGTTGAAAACTCAAAAGATAATTTAAATGCATTTCGGGCTGGAAACTTCTATTTTGTAAATACCCAAGGGGCTTACTATATTATTTTCTGGACTGATAATAAGGTGACTTGAAATAGTGGTAACAATGACACTGTAATATATATACTTGAAACAGTGGTAACAACGACACTGTAATATATATATATATACTTGAAATAGTGGTAACAATGACACTGTATGTTATACTTGGAATAGTGGTAACAATGGCACTGTATGATTTAAATTGGTCAGGTAACATTGGCTGACCGGTCAGGTAACATTGACTAACCAGTATATTGCGCTTGGGTTGTAGGAGCCCCTCCGGAGTCTGTACACACCCCCAGTGAGCGCTGTCAACGATAAATAAATATGGATAGCTCGGGCTGCACACCGCAATGGGTACTGGAATGTACCATCATATGCATTGCATTGCATTCATGTATTTGTATCTATATTGTTGTTTAGCTCCTCTTGCAGTATATTGGATTTTAGCTTACCTTGTGTATTTACTGTGATTTCTTATCTTCGAACTGTATTTTATTGTATTACTCACTGGGTTGGAGTACTCACTTTACTCCCCGCACCTTGTGTGCAGATCCAGGACAGTCTCAGGCACAGTAGATTCAGTTGATCATCGGATCCTGCATTTCGGGAGTATCAATGTAGTTGCACGTCGTTCGGAGCATTGATTTCTTCCCTCATATCATATCCTTTTTATTTTTATATTTCCATAATTTGGATACACTATGTATTAGGGTGATAATCTGTATTCTAAAGACTCATATTCATGACAACAGGTCCTAATGAGATTGTGTTGTGTATTTTGTTAAACTCTTCAGTACTTGATTTTGAATTCATCGATATTTCTATCCGCTATTTTTGAAAAATTGGGTTAAGTGTGAATAATGGTCGGGCTTGTCTAGTAGTGTGTTGGGCGCCATCATGACCGGGATTTTGGGTCGTGACAGAAAGTTTACAATTGTCATTCTAAATAGAACATACCAAATAGTAAATAAACAACAATCCCAACATAACTTATCCAAACATAACTTATACCGGCATAACTTACACTGGCATAAGCCCTATTCTAACCAAATGACCCCTTAATAGTTGTGTATTGAAATAAACATTGAAACACAACTAAAAATCTAATTTATCTTTATCTATCTATTTATTACTTTAGGGGAAAAAAGTCAAAACACATATAACCTATTAGAAATAGCTTTAAAATATCCTCATTTTACCTATTGGTTCGAAAATGCTCATCCATAACTTAAAAATAAATGTTTAATTCTTACTTCTTTTGATTGTTATACTAATACTTTTATATATTTTGCCGGAACGAAGATTAGATGCATGGCACCTAATAAGCAATGAATGAAACTTATTCAAGATTGACCTAAAGATGCATGCATATTTGAGGTAGAGAAATGTTTGGATTATGCTTTTACAGATTGAGAGAAACACAAGAAATATATTGTCCATGCGTCAAATTATACAATGGATCTTCAGAAATTTGTGAGATGGTTAAGTCACATTTAATAGTATATCAAATAATTCAAAGTTATACTTTACCAGGAGAGGTTAGATGAGCCATAGTTAGACTCTGAATTTGTAGATGACAATGGCATTGAATAGGATGGTGATGAGGATGAAATACATGTGATTTTAAGAGATTTACCTCGATTTTAATGGAGACAATATAAACATCGGTAATGGTGAATTTGTTGAGGAACTAAATCTTGATGCTAAACGGTTCTACGGGCTCTTAAGGATTTTGAGCAACCATTATACGAAAGTTCAAAAGCTTTTAAATTTTCTACTTATGTTAAACTTTTTCATATTAAAAATATTGGCGTTAGGAATAATGAGACATTTACAATGTTATTAAAGAAACTGAAGGAAGATTTATTGCCTGATGGATCAAATTACCCGTATACGTTTCACGAAGCAAGCAATATAATTCGGGATCTTGAGCTTTCTTACCAGAAGATTGATGGGTGTAAGAATAATTGCATGTTATATTGGAAGGTTGATGAGTTTCTTGAATCTTGCAAAAGTTGTGGTGCAAGTTGTGACGCATCTAGGTGGAAGGAGATACATGTAATGGGAGAAAATTGAAAATAGAAAAAGAAGTATTATACAAGATTTTACACTATTTTTCTATAAAGCTAAGACTTCAAAGATGGTTTATGTCCTTAAAGACTTTTTCATATGAGACGATATCATGTCAAAAAGTAGATGATGAAATATGAGGCACCCGGCTAATTTAGTAGCATAGAAAAAAAACTTGATGAACTTCATCAATCTTTTGCATTGTGCCCCGTAATATTTAACTTGGTTTGCTTGTGATGGTAGAAAGTACAAGATAAGGGAATGAATTATCGATTTTCTTTTTGTATCCTAAGTAGTTGACTAGTTTATCAATTAGTTGACTGAAAATAAAGATAGAATATAACTGAAAGCGTAAGTAAAGTGCGGTAATTAAAGAAACCCAGATTTTATACTTGTTCGGATTCAATATGAATCATACTCTAGTCCCCTTGGTTACATGGGTGTTCTCTCTTCCAAGCTCCTTGAATAGTTTTGTACAATTGTGTTGATATTATCTTCGAACACCAACTCACTTTTGAATCTAAGTACACTCTTAATACGATGCTTAACCAATTTTCTGTCTTTCTTCTCTCAACTAATTACAAAGTAAACTTTGCTAAGATTACAATGGTTGTTTAGAGTTGAACAAAGAGTACGAAGTTAGTATAATCAAAGTATATCGTTCTTCCTTGATAATCTGTATTATATACTTGAACTTGGCTTGACGTATATTTGGCTGACCGTTGAGAGATTTACCATCCTAAAAAATTAATCCTTGAAGTTGAATCTGTTATGTTTCATTTCAAAAATAAGTGTGGAGCTTCCCTATATAGTCCATATTGCTGATATTTTCCTTCTTGAAAGAAGATCCATATAATTAGTCCTCAAGTTGTTCCTTGATCCATGAGATTGATAGTCTTCCTTTTCGACACATATCTTCACCATCAGCACTTCCAATCATAAAATTTATGACCCAAGAAGACAATTTGGTTTTAAGCTTGGTCACTAGACAATAAATAAAAAAAGTATCTCGTTGAGAGAAAGTAGAGAATGAACCAGTGCGAGGGAGAAAGGTTGTAGCTACAATAGGAGCGAGTATCTGAGTTTCGAAACTAACATCAATGGGCCTAACTGGTTAGGAAGGGAATCGGAGGGAGGCTCATCTATGTAATGCTTTGCTTGTTCAAAGGTAATTTTAAAATCCTCAAAACATGTATTTTTGAAAAGCATGGGAAAACCAGAATACTTACACTACAATATTGAGTCAAACAGGCACAATCTAGAATAATGCGCTTCCCTAGAGTTAAAGATTCTAACTATCAGGCGTGTTAGAACGGAGGTTAACATAAAACACCCTAACTAGAGATTTACGGACTTTAGGAGACGGTAAAGAGAGAAAGTTTTACAAACCTTGGAATTCAAAAAATATTTTAACTTACAGTTGAGGGCATCAGTGTCATTCAAATTGATCACTTAGCCATGGTAATAGACTTCTCTTTGAGGATAATGAAGGAGCCTCTATTTGGAATATCCTAGAACTTTATTTCTGACTCTAGAGAGCTTGAGATGTCTTTTATGGATTTCTTATGGGTGAACGATTCAGGAGGTTCTTCCATGGGTCATTTTCGAAGGGTTTTTTCGTTTATACGGTGAGTGTTGTTAGAAAGCTCTGCCTGAGAGTAAGAAAATCCTTCAGAATGATCAGAACCTAAATATATTGGTTCTGGGTGCTAAGAAGAGGTGTTACGATCCAAAATTCTTTATAGGCCCTGATGGAATCCAACGTTGCCGCTAGGCAAGCCAACACTTAACTATTCATTTTATTATTTTTAAAATCATGAATAAGTGCAGAAGTATAGTACGAGCACGTAAATTAATGCGTACCCAATAAGTATCTAGTCTAATTCCGTAGGAGGATTGACGAGAAGTCGATATCAACAATTACTAGTGGTCCAGTAAATCAAGTACCACAGAAAGTAGACAAGTATGAGGCATGGTAAATAAGTAGTGTAAAAAAATTTAAGCACGTGGTACGATCCTCCTCTGAACAGCAAACACCAGCTGAAATTATCAATTACCTCCGCAACTGGAGTATATATAAAATGAACATCACTAGATAGGTCATCAAAATTCAAATCAGTAAACACACGGATACGTTAGTTTCTTGTCAAATATTATGCACGACGATGTCGAGAAGAAATGGCTTGGTCCCATAAGAGTATTTCATGAAGCTACTAAGGCAAACAGCTCGATCCCATAAGAGTATTTTATAGAAATGTCGAGGCGAACAGACCAATCCCCTAAGAATGTGATACTACCGAGGCGAACGGCCCGATCCCATAAGAGTGTGGTATTGCCAAGGCGAAAGGCCTAATCTCATAAGAATATGATACTGCCGAGGAAAACAGTCTTATCCCATAAGAATATGATACTATCGAGGCGAATAGCCCCATCCCATAAGAATGTAGTACTGCCAAGGTGAACATCTTGATCCCATAAGAATATAATACTACCGAGGCGAATGGCCCGATCCCATAAGAATATGGCACTGCCGAGGTGAACGACCCTATCTCATAAGAATATGATATTGCTGAGGCGAACGGCCCGATCATATAAGAATATGGTACTGACGAGGCAAATGGCCCGATCCCATTAGAATAATATACTTTAATAGGTCATTGACCTCACTCATGAATAAACGTGTTAGTTATGAAATTTAGCTTTTCGATGAAAATACATAACGCGGGAGAAATTCGTAAGAGAAGCACAATTAATCGCGGCTAATCATGTTGCTCGTCAAATCTCTACAATAGAAGGTCTATCACTCTACGCAATCCTAGTCTCAACTCTTAACACGAAATAAAGGAATTAAACAAACAAGGATAGCTCAAATAGTACTGTTAGAGCATGATGTGGACCTAAGTCTACTCGGACATAATCAGGAATTCTAGCATACACACGGACACTCGTCACCTCATACGCGTGTAGCTCCCACAACATGTAACACATAATAATATAACACCTACTGGTTAAATTCCCCCTCAAACGGTTAGACAGGAGACTTACCTCGCTTCGAAGTTCCATAACCGGCTCCAACACCACTCTAACACCTCAAGCTGATGCCCATCATAATTTTATAAAAATTCTCAACTCTGCATGAAAAATCACCATATTAAACCCACGGGCTCATGTGCCCGGACTCCCAAAATTTTCGAAGATAAACTTTACCCATAATGTTACGAACTCAAATATATAGTTTGTTCCTAATTCCATATACAAAATTGTGGTCAAAATAAAAATTTATTAAATCTAGGTTTCCTACCCAAATTCCACACTTTTCATAAATTTTTTCATCCTTGAATCCACATATAAACAATATAATTATCTTATAACAAGTGGGAAATTTACTTACTTTGTGCTGCATGATGAAAACCTCCTCAAATAGCTCCCCAAATTCGGAAGCAGAAAAATGAGAGAAATGAGAGCTAAGTCTCAATTTAAAAGCATCACCGCCCAACGACTTTCACACATGCGGCTCTGCACATCGAAAAAATCTATGGCAAGTGCGGTTCTCCCTAATCCCAGGAAAATCCTCTTCTACGGCCCTAATTCTACTCCATCATGATCGCTTCTGTGAACCAACCCTCTCTCATATGCACTCACACATGTGGAGCTTTTCCGCTTCTACGACTCAAGCTTGCCCAGCTTCTTCCGCTTTTGCAATCAGTTCTCTACATCTGCGACTCCGTAAGTGAAAAAATTTTCTCGCACCTGCAATAACAGACTTCCACAAATTCACACTTGTGATAGAACCTACACACCTATGTGACCGCACCTGCGACCACTCCTTCCGCAGGTACGATGGCACCGATCTTCAGCATCGACAATATTTCCTCAATTCTAAGTTTCTATATGTTTTCAATCTGTTTCAAACCCGAGGCCCCTGGAACCCCATCCAAACATACCAACACATCCCAAAACAAGATTAGAACTTAGTCAAGACTCAAATTGCTTCAAACAACATCAAAACTATGAATGGACAATCGAAAGCTTTCTTTAAACTTTTAAACTTTAAGATTTCTCCGAACGCATCCAAGTTACACTTAAATATTTTGGATTGACACGAAACATTACGTGCACGACACAAATCACGTTACGAACCTATTCCAAGTCTCAGAACCCAAAACGAACATCGACAACATCATAATTCACTTCGAATCAAACTTAAGAAATCCTTCAACTTTAAAAAATACCAACCTTCCATAATGAGCATTGAAATATTCCCGGACCACCCGATACTAGACCCGCACATACGCCCAAGGGAAAAATCATTAACATATACCAGCTGATCAGGTGGTGGTGCATATATAAAGTCGAACCCTTTTCCTATAATATATATATTGGTCATGAATCAATATACATGTACAAATGAATGCTATGCATAAGAAGTATGTCGACAAAATCTCTTGGAATGCTATAAGACCCATTATACATTTGAATAATATCATGAAGTAAACTTTCTCAACTTATGTATTTTCTGAGACCCGTGATAGAAGATGCAATAATAAGACACATGGAAATTCAAGAACATAGGCACCTCTAATATTTCTATGAATATAGTCATTTATGGAAGTTGTGCATTTACTCATTTCGTTTGTATCGTATTGATCATGCCAAAAGGAAAGAAGGTATAACCTTAACATACCTGAGTCGATTCTCTTGACAATCCATCTAACACACGTCAACTGCGATAAAACACGTAACCGCTGATCGAAGTAGAGAAAATCCATATGATATTCTTGAGAAAGATTATATCGTTATCCCTTAGAATTTGTAATTCACGTTGCATCTTGTAGGAGTTCATAAGAATTCCGTTTGAGAATTTCATCCCTTACTTAGAAAGAATTATGTATCTCACTTTGTGATTGTTGAGCTCCATTCTTTATTTAGCAAGTTTTGCCTCAATCTTAATGAAGTAAATTGACTTCTTTTAAAATTGTGAGCTCCACCATTACTATGTATAAGCGTCTCCATGATGTGATTTAGAGATGCCTTTTGTAGTAGTAGGTGTGGTCTCCACTTATGGCTTAGGGTGTGTTTGGTATAACAAAAAATATTTTTCGTGGAAAATATTTTCCAAGAAAATATTTTTCGTGAAAAATATTTTCCAAGAAAATATTTTTTGTGGAAAATATTTTCTTGGAAAATAAATAGTAATTTTATTCATTTTTGGGTGTTTGGTACGCAAATTTAGGAAAATAACTTCTCAAGAGTATTCATAAATAATTTAAATATAATAAATATGAAGCCATAAACTTCCAAACCAATAACCTTCAAGACCCACAAATTTCATAAACTTTTGAACCGCTAAACATTCAAAACCGCGAAATTTCGAACCCGTAAACTTTAAAATTTCTAAACCACTTCCAAACACATAAACCTCTGAACTCATAATTTTAAAACTTGTAAAATTTTAGCCTTTAAACCAATAAATAATAAAATTAAAACTGAGAAAAAAGTAAAAAAAAATTTTGGGGGGTAGGGGGTGGGGACGCGGCTGGGGCTAGGGGGAGCAGCAAAAGAAAAAAAATAGAAATTTTAATTACAAAAAAAGTAAAAAAAAATTGGGGGGGGAGGGGGAGGGGATGAGGGGAGTAGTAAAACGAAAAAAGTAGAAATTTTAATTAACAAAAACAACAACGACTGAGTGAAATCCCACTAGTGGGGTGTGGTTTAATTATAAAAAAAAAGTAAAAAAAAAATTTTTGGGGGGAGGGGGGATTGGAGAGGTAGTAGGGTGAGTGGTAACGGCAAAACTTAAACTTTAAAAAAATTTGGAGATGGGGATGGATGGGAAAGGTTGAGAAGGAGGTTTGGAAAATGTTTTCCCTTCTTTTGATAAGGAAACATTTTGCTCCAATTGGAGGAAAATGAATTGATAAGGAAAATGTTTTCCAAAATATTTAAGCCAACCAAACATGAAAAAATTAGAAAATATTTTCAAAAAATATTTTCCTTCATACCAAACACACCCTTAGTCTTTCCCAAAGACCCCTTAAATATGCCACCTACTTTTGTGATTCAAGAGTCATTAATTTGGGCATGGGTTGATGCCACGTTGGGGGGATCTAAGCCTATCCAAATTTATTCACCCATTTTCTTAATTATATGGTTAATCTCCCACCAAAATTTATAATTATCTCAAATCACTTAAAATATTACTCACTTTTAACACACCTTTTATTACTATCATGGTCATGTGATACCTTGTATTGACATTACTCCATAAATACTGGGTATTATAGTCTGGGCCGTATTTTATTCCAAATTGTCAAACTTCGACGAAACTCATTTTCTTCGATTCTCTTACCCTCTCACCTTCACAAATTACTTATCACTTGTTTGAAATAGCGTAATACTTATATCCTCAAAATAATCTCATTACCGAGATTACGTTGATTAACTTATGATGAAACTTTAACATACGAGAATGTGGGATGTAACATCGCATTTCTGAGCTTTTATCAATTTACTTATGAAGCACTTTGATGTACGAAAACATGGAGTGTAACACACTATCTTATCCTCAAGTCTCATCTGTGCAAGGACTCAGTGATAGATGATGCATGCCCCACTTCCATCATCTACGATAATTCTCTTAAGATCAGTATCTAAAATATGTAATGTAATGACAAGTGCATCATTGTGAGGGAAAGTCAAACCGTCGGAATCTAACTCATCGAAGATAATACTTTCTTCGAGTTTGTCATACCATTTGTAGGTGATCGATCTTTTAATATTGTGGGTGGCAGTGAATTTGATGTTGTTTATAGAAGCATCATCATTGCCACTAATAATCATATTGATAGTGCGAGCTGGCGAATGTGCTCTGATTAACATATTCAGAAAAAGCTACCATAACCATCCCTTCAGAGATACTTGGCAAGGTCATCCTTACCCTGTTAAATCTGGCGAAAAAGTCCCTCAATCTCTCTCCTAGGTATTGTTTGATGGAGAAGATACATTCACCCTTGTTTCAGCTTTCTTGTCCCCATCATGCGTTGTAATGAACTTATCGTCCATCTATTCGAATGTTTCAATGGACTAAGCTAGCAGTTGTGAGTACCACGCCAAAGCCCCTCTAGTGAGAGCAAGATGGAGGACACCTTCTCTTTGGTGAGGTCGTTGCCTTTCACGACGATGATATAATGGGTTATATGATCTTCAAGATCAGTCATCCCATCATAACTTCTGAGATATGGGGGCATCTTAAAAGGTCTTTAGTATGGAATGTCGAACCGCTGCTTCCCCGTACTATTGTTCCACAAACTTATCAACATCTCCTTTTGGTAACAATTTTGGAGCACCTCGTATTTTGTATATTGGCCCTGGTGCTCATTTATTTTGTCCCCAAGCACCATGTTCTTGTTTTCCATTTTTCCATTCTTTTCAACATGGTGGCGAGGACATCGCCTTTTGCACTATCAGTAATAGTGTGAGTTTTGCCTAAAGTCGAAGGTTTGGTTGGTCGTCAAGTTCACTCATGTGTTGTGCTGCATGGACTTTCGTGGTTCTGGTGGTCGTGCATGCAGCTTGCTTACTATTGGGTAGCCATGCTTCGAGAAGCTTTTTCATAGCGGGTGGCGCCCCTCTCCTGTGGACGTGGAGACCCTTTTATCATTTGATTTTGTTGTATTGCAGAAAGGTGCATGCAACCTCTCTCGTCTGGGAGAGGCCGTGGGTGTTACCTCCTCATCATGGGTGTCATAGCCTTCGTTGATGGCACTCATGAGGTTGAGGGGAACATTATTTTTTGCCTTCATTATGTTTCCTTGGTTACCTACCATAGATAATTTTTTTCATCCATATAAAAAAGATAAGCTTTGTGGTTCGTTAGATAAACAAGTCAAGCAAGTCATGTATTTAATGGAAACTAAAAAGTTGGCTGAGAATATCCCCACAGACGGCACCAAACTATATGACCCAAAATTTAGATCTAGGCTTATACGATTGAATTTTATAATCACTTTAGGTTAATCTTAGCCAATATTAATATCCAAAAAGTAGATCATATATTTTTCTAGTAAGATCTCATGTGTGCTTTTAAGCAGCAATATATAAAGACAATCATGGTGTGATCAATTATCCAAGAATATGGAAGAAAGTAATAAATAACAATAAATGACATTTAAGTAAATAAATAGATATGGGTCACCTGAAAAGGGTAAGATTCCCTAATATTTCCTCGGATAGATAATGATAAGCCTTTTGTCACGATCCGGAATTTCCAGCCTTAGGAGTCGTGATGGCGCCTACTAATATGATCTAGGCAAGCCAATTAATTGCACAATTTACCTTTTTGCCCGTGTAACCTAGAGCTCTGATCTACCTTGTCATGCTCCGGATTTTCCACCCTCGAGAGTCGTGATAGCGCCTACTAATACGAGCTAGGCAAGCCATTAATTGTATAATTTACCTTTTTATGCATTTTATATTCATTAACAATTTCGAAGTAATAGCACTTGAACAGCGAAATTTAAGATAAGTGGAAGAAAAATAACAAACCATCTGAATATAAATATCTAGTACAATTGTTTGAGTTTGCACTACCCAAAATTGGTGTCACAGTTTTACAAACGGTCTAAGAATACTACAAATAAAAGGTCTGAAGAAATAAATACAACACTGTCTCTAGAAATGCATGAAAGAAACATGAATAGTAGAGAGAAGGAGACACTAAGGCCTGCGGACGCCTGCAGGACTACCTTGGATTGCCTGATGATCAAGAATCGGCAATCTCACTACGATCCGAAGTCCACAACACTAGGGTCTGAACAAAAGAGTGCAGAGTGTAGCATCAGCACAACTGACTTCATGTGCTGGTAATTGTCTAGCCTAACCTCAGCGAAGTAGTGACGATGCTAGGACCAGACCACCAAATAAACCTCTACAGTTATATAATATATAACGGAAAGTAAAGCAGGAACAAACAAGTAAAGATGGGATGGGAAAATGCTACGGGGAATATCAGGTAAAAATAGAATATAAAGAGATTTATAAAGGAAGCAAAATTCCAACCGCTAACAAGAACAAGAAAAACAAAGGCAGATCACACTTCCTTTTCACATCTTGCTTCAAGCGTGCCACCCCATCTCATTTCATGTATCTCGTTGCAGGTGTGCCACCCACTCCCACTTTATTATATATCGGGGTAGGTGTACCACATGCTCGCATTTCATTATATCTCGTGGTAGGCGTACCACCCACTCCTATTTTATTATATCTCATGGTAGGCGTACCACTCGCTCCCATTTCAGTGTATCTTGTGGTAGGTGTGCCACCCGCTCCCATTTTATTATATCTTGTGATAGGCGTACCACCCGCTCCCATTTTATTATATCTTGTGGTAGGCGTATCACTCATTCCCATTTTATTATATTTTATGGTAGGCGTACCACCCGCTCTCACGTACAAGCCAACAATAAACACAAGGAATCCCGGCAATGGAACAATAATATCAACAAATTTCCTGGTAAGGAAACAATGATATTTCAACAATATCCTGGCAAGGGAGAAACAACTATAACCATATTTGTTATAAGATCTAACTACCTCAGCTATAACCAAACTTGTTACAACACCTCACTACCGTGCTATAACCAAACTATTTACGATACCTAACTACCTCAGCTATAACTAAACTTGTTACAACACCTAATTACCTCAGCTATAACCAAACGTGTTACAACGCCTAACTACCCCAGCTATAACTAAACTTGTTACAACACCTAACACAAATAATCATCAACCTAAGCAACTGTAATATCAATTAAGAAAGTAATGCAAGGGAACCACAACTTAACAATAGCCCGGAAGGGGGCAACATAATAATTTCTTCTCTTTCTCACTTTTACTGCACAACTCAAACTAATGCTCTAGAGTTTTAATTATCACTTATACTTTCTCCGTTATACAACTGGAGCCAATGCTCCTCAATGTTCATAGGTCACAATTATTTCCACAACTTTACACAATAAATAGAAATCTTTATCAAGGCATGAATAATGCAACGAAGTCTTGAAAATCACAATGTATGACTCATGGTCATGCTTGACACCAACATATAGATACTCGTCACCATACCTATATGTCGTACTCAACAAAAAGAAAATAGCAAATAGGACAGAACTCCTAATCTCTCAAGCTATGGTTAGACCAAACACTTACCTCGATGCCACGAACAAAACTCAAGACTCAATTATAGCTTTACCCCTTGATTCCACCGCCAATTCGCTCGTATCTAGTCACAAGTTACTTAATTATGTCAATAAATGCTAAATGAATCAATTTGAGTGCATGAAAATGAATTTCCCAAAGTTTTTCCTTCAGGACTAATTTCTCATGTTGTTGGGATATTGTTGAAATATCATTGTTTCCTTACCGGGATGTTTGTTGATATTATTGCTCCTTTGCCGGGATTTCTCGTGATTATTGTTGGCTTGTATGTGGGAGTGGGTGGTACGCATACCACAAGATATAATAAAATGGAAGTGGGTGGCACGCCTACCAAAAAATATAATGAAATGGGAGCGGGTGGTACGCCTACCACGAGATATAATGAAATGGGAGCGAGGGGTACGCCTACCACGAGATATAATAAAATGGGAGCAGGTAGTACGCCTACCATGAGAAAGAATGAAATGGGAGTGGGTGATACGCCTACCACAAGATACACTGAAATGGGAGCGGCTGGTACGCCTACCACGAGATATAATAAAACGGGAGCGGGTGGTACGCCTACCACAAGATATAATGAAGTAGGAGTGGGTGGTACGCCTACCACGAGATATAATAAAATGAGAGCGGGTGACACGTCTGCCACGAGATACATGAAATGGGATCGAGTTGCACACCTGCAGCAAGATTTGAAAAGAAAGTGTGATCTGCCTTTGTTTTTCCTTATTCTTGTTAGTGGTTGGATTTTGATTCCTTTATAGTTCTCTTGATATTCTATTTTTACCTGATATTCTATGAAGCATGTTTTCCCTTTCCATCTTTACTTGTTTATTCCTGCTTTACTTTCCACTGTATATTATATAACTGCACAGGTTTATTTGGTTGTTTGGTCCTAGCCTCGTCACTACTTCACCGAAGTTAGGCTAGACACTTACCAGCACATGGGGTCGGTTGTGCTGATACTACACTCTGCACTCTTTTGTTCAGACCCCAGTGTTGTGGACTTCAAACCACAGTGAGATTGCTGATTCTTGATCATCAGGCGACCCGAGGTAGTCCTGCAGGCGTCCGCAGGCCTTGGCGTCTCCTTTTATCTACTATTCCTATTTCTTTCATGCATTTCTAGAGACAATGTTGTATTTATTTCTTCAAACCCTTTATTTTTAGTATTCTTAGGCCGTCTGTGAAACTGTGACACCAGTTCTGGGTAGTCGAGACTCAGTTGTACTAGATATTTATGTCCAGATAGTTTGTTATTTTTCTTCCGTTTATGTTAAATTTCGCCGTTCAAGTGCTATTACTTCGAAATTGTTAGTGAATATAAAATGGGTAAATAAGTAAATTATGCAATTAATTGACTTGCCTAGCTCGTATTAGTAGGTGTCATCGTGACTCCCGAGGGTGAAAAATTCGAGTCGTGACACCTTTGAATATTGGGATCCTCCTTGGATCATGCGAGAAAGGTTAGATAAGAATATGGGGAAAATTGGACTTTGTATGTGTATGATAATTAGGTGTTGTAACAAGTTTAGTTATAGCTGAGGTAGTTATAGCTGAGCTAATCTTCAGAGAAAGTCGATGTATTATTTTTTTACAATAAATGTCCAATCCCCTTTATAACTATATATCTTTCTATTTATAAGGATATATGGGCCATAAAATCCTAAATAGTACAACTAGTAGGAATATTTACTGCAATATTCTCTAAGGGACTTCCTAAAACTAGCCATTACTGTTTTAATAAAGGGAGTGTTCGTTCTTATGTTCGTCCTTCATTGAGTCATCTCGACCTCGTCGATGACATGTTATTTTCTCATAATGTCAACCTTTTGAAATCAAATCATTACATCTTGTTGACGACAAGTGCCAGTCTTCGAAGACTTTCTTAATATCGACTAGGTCCACATATAATTATGGTAACTTTAGCCCATACACATGTGTTGTCATAGGTTTTAATATATTTATTTATTTAAGGTGTAAATTGTGACAATAAAATGATAAAAAAAAAATTAAGATCATCATTTAATGTTTATATTATTTATTCCAAATAATAAAGACTTCATTGGCAGCCTCCTCAGTCGTAGCTCATAGCACTGGATTTGTTTAGTGTGATTTACAGTTCATGTGTGGTTTGCGAGCTATTGCACAGTAAGCAGGTTACTCAGGGTGCACCCTTGAGATAGCGGATGTGGATTTTCCTGAAAATTTTTCAAAAAATAATTAAACATACTTATTTTCGTTCGGTAATAATTAAACATGGTTTATCTATGGACCAAAAATTTGAATATTGAGCCGAATTAATTGAATGGAACAAATTGAACTCAATTCACAAGCAGTAAATTTACACTAAAAGTAGTGACACTTACAATCTTCAAATCCTAATCTTTCTCCATAAAACAAGAGAATTTTATTTTATCACTTATTATTCCTGGTTGTGAGAGTTCAGGATATAATTAATGTTTAATGACCGAAATTGAACTTTTAACAACTGGATTCGCTTAACACCTACTTTCTTACCGTGAAGGGTGGCGATTATGCGGGTGGGAGGTGGGGGGAGGGTAGGTTGGCTGCGAAGATATGGGTGAGCTGCAGCTGAAGATTCACTGTCACTTGAGAGTGATGTAATATTCGTGTCCATTGTTTTTGGCTTGATGGATGGTTGAAATTTAGTCAAATAGTTCATGTGAAAATAAAAATAACTCCTTGATGTATTTGTCGACAGCTTAGGATATTCGAATATTGCGTAGGATAATTTCTTAAAAACTATAAAATTCATAATTATAATTAACCAAATTAAAAATACAAAAGGGAAAATATATCTGTGAATATATTTAAGAAAATTAGCCAAAATTATGGAAATGAATTAGGTTAACTTTTCGTTAGGGCTTGTTTGGAAAGTCATCTTGTAATTGCACTTGAGTGTAATTAGGTATAATTATATAACATAGCATAGTCGTTTGGCTAAGTAATTACTTAATCAGTATAAAATAATATGTAATTATGGTGGAATATTCAATTCTCGAAATTTATTCTTGCACTAATGCACTAGATTTTATCAAAACTCCCAAGTAAATGTGATTTGGTTTGAGTGGTACCGGGGTAAGTGATCCTCTAGAAAGTCCTCGTGTTGTATCCCATATTTTACGAAAGTCTTTTTTGTTTTTGTTTATTTGAATTTCCAATTTATTTATTAATGATAAATTATTTTGTTTTAATCGCTTGATTCGTAGTTTTGCCGAGAAAAGATGATAATAATCAAGAGTGCTAGGAATGACGGATACAGTCATACAAAGTCAACTATGCTCGAGCAAGAACAATACTTGGATGAGTGACCTCTTGGGAGTCTTCTTGCATCCTCCATTAACCGAAATTCTATTTGTTTTTTATTTAAATTTCTTATTTATTTACTAAGGGTAGATTGTATTATTTTAATAGATTTCGAAGTTATACCAAAAAGAGATAAGTTAAAAGAATTTTAAAATTTTAGAATGACGATTGCGGCCATACCAGCATTAATACATCGGATTCCGTCAAAACTCCAAAGTAAAGTATGCTTCAATTACAATGGTACTAGGATGGGTGGCCCCCTCCCCCCTCTCCCCCCTCCCCTTGGAAAAGTCCTCACCTTCATCCCTCATTTTGCTGAAACACTTTTTATTTTTTTTATTAAGTTTCATATTTATTTATTAACAGTAAATTATTTTGCTTTTTTCGTTTTCATTCGTAGTTCTACCGAAAAGAAACAAGTATTAGAACACAAGGATAACATATGTGACCGTATGAGCACTAATACAGCGGATCTCGTTAGAAATCCAAAGTAAATTGTGCTTTGACTAGAGTAGTACTAAGATGCGTAACCCTCAAGAAAGTCCTCGTGTTGTATTCCTCGTTTTACCGATTCTTTTTATTTTTATTTATTTAAATTTCTTATTTATTCATAACAGTAGATTATTTTGTTTTTATCATTCAAATTTATAGTTTTGCCAAAAACGGATAAATTTAAAGAATTTAGAACGCTAGAAATCACTGATGCAACCATACCAATACTAGCGCACTCGATCACGCTAGAATTCCAAAGTAAAGCATGTTTCAGTGAGAGTGGTACTAGGATTAAGGATGGATGACCCCCTGAAAAGTCTTCGGGTATATCTCTCTGTTTGCCAAAACTTCTTGCTTTTGTTAGTTTGAATTTCTTAAGTTTTTTTATTAATAGTAGATTATTTTGTTTTGATTTGTAGTTCTGTCGCAAAGAGATAAGTTTAAAGAAATTAGAATGCTAGGAATCACGAGCGTGACCATACTAGTACTAACACACTAGGAGCATGTTTGGCCAAGCTTTTGGTGAAAATGAAAAAGTATTTTTTAGCAGCAGAAGTTATTTTTTTTGTTTTTAGAGAGAAGTTACAAATTCTAACTTTTTTTAAAAAGTAGAAGCAGAAGCAGAAAGTTAATAATTCATGAAAAAAATAATCAGGGGTAGATTTACCTTAGTCCAAGCAGTGTCACGTGACACCGCTTCGTTGAAAATCTTCACTAATAATTTATATATAACCTAAATAAAGAACCAAGGAACAAATAAAAATAAATAAAGTGACACCACTTAACACAAAGAGCTTTGTAGCTTAAATGTTCAGAGGTTGAATAATTCTATGTGAGATCGCGAGGTTGAACTTCACAACACAATTTTCAAATCGGAAGGAGATTGCTGCTTCCGTTAGTTGTATTTTTTCATTGGTATTTTTTAAAATATGATATTATATTTTCTTTTTTTATTTTTTTATGTCTAATAGTGACACCGCTTACAAAGATTTTTGCGTACGGCACTGAAAATAACCTTACAATAAATTTATATTTTTCAAATTATCCTTCATTAATTTAATCTTTCTTTTCCTTTTCCTTATTTTCTTTTTTTTTCTGCTATATATTTATTCTCTTTTTTATTTTAATCAAATTTTTATTCTCTTTCTCCTATTCTTAATTGCAGATTTTAAATTTATATTGAATGATATATTTTGGCATATTTAAGTTATCATGTAAATAATACGTA
The DNA here is from genome assembly GCA_034376525.1 of Nicotiana benthamiana. NCBI lineage: Eukaryota > Viridiplantae > Streptophyta > Magnoliopsida > Solanales > Solanaceae > Nicotiana > Nicotiana benthamiana. The sequence continues at coordinate 7,486,939 of CM067331.1, read as the reverse complement.
ATACCAAATGCTCAATATTATTGCTTTGGAATAACTATATTAAAATTTTTAATTTATATTTTTACTTTACATTTTATATTTTAATTGAATTCTTTTCTAATTAATGTTTAAATTTATTTTTCTTTTCTAAATAATACTAATCACAAAGAACCATTACTATCCTTTTTCGTAATTTGATAAATAAAAATGTTTTTTTAAAAGATTGGCCAAACACGATGAGCTTGCAAAAAGCACTATTCAAAAGAATCGGCCAAACACAAACTACTTATTTTCCAAAAGTACTTTTTTATAAAGCACTTTTGAGTAAATTTTCTTTTCAAAATAAGTAGTTTTTGGTACCTTGGTCAAACAGGCTCTAGATCAAATCAAAACTCCAAAGTAAAATGTGCGTTGGTTAGTGTGGTACTAGGATGGGTTACCCCCTAATTGTAGAGAGTTTTGGGAGAATTGATTTTCTCGTATTGCTCACAAGTATATATAGAGTACAGAGAGGTATCAAATCCTACCAACTATAGGACTGTACAATAATGAACGAAATCAAATCCTACCAACTATAGGACTGTACAATAATGAAAGAATATTCTACCAATAATAAAAAGATACACACAATACATTCTAATACTAATAAGTACTTGTGTTGCATCGTTATATTTGCTGAAACTATTGTTGTTTTTGCAGAGGCGGATCCAGGATTTGAGGTTTATGAGTTCCTACCGTAATTTTAGATTATTATGCAATAATAACTGGGTTCACAATTAGACATTTACAAATATTTAGTGAATTTCTCAATATAAATGCATTACTGAAATCCTGGTAACCCGTATAATGTACTCTAGTTCCGCCCCTGTGTTTTTGTTATTTAAATTTTATATTTATTTATTAACGGTAGATTAATTTTGTTTTGATCGTTGTGATTTGTATTTCTGCGAAAAAGAGACAAAGTTTAAAGACTTCAGAACACAACGAATGACGATGCAACCATATCAGCACCAACTTAATAGATCCTGTTAGACCTCAAAAGTAAAGCGTGCTTCGGCTATTGTCGTACTAGGAAAAATCCTCATGTTGCATCTCAACTTTAGTTGAAACTCTCTTTTTTTTGTTTACTGAAATTTGTCAAAACGCAACTAGTTTTGATTTGATTGCTAGTTTATCTCCTCTTGAGGTGAGGAAAGAAAAGATGAATAACTAGGTAGAACAACAGCTTACTCCAATAAACCAAAGAGGCAACTAATAAATATGGCATTGAGAAACCAAAGTTCTACAGCCTGTTTATTCCACTCTATCTAAACATTGCCCACCAACAAAGGCCTTGGTGATCTCTCTCACACTGATTACAAAAGCAGAATATATACATGGGATTATAAGAAGATACACAAGAAGCGGGGCTTTTTACACACGAAAGCATCGACTAAGTTTTGGCAACAGAGCAATCTACCGTTTCAGACCTCGACACCTATTCTCTGAGCAACCTGCACAGGGCCAAATGTCAGGTAAAAGCAACATTTTCAGGCGAAAGAGTCGAAACTAAGAAGTTACTGCAGCTGGCAATGATAAGTATTATAGTGACTCGGGACTGATCCATTACATTGTACCATCTAGGATGAGTCAAATTGGCACCGCTTGGGGTTAAATCAGAGCTAAGAAGTTACTGCAACTAGTTATGAAAAGAATTCTACTTCTAGTGAATAGGGACCAATGCATTTGGTTGTACGAAGATGAGTTGGAAAACATGAGAAACATCACCATGCATGCCAACTTCCAGTCTACCTCATATTTACATATGGTATTGGAAACTTCTTGCTATCACAAACAGAGGCGGAGGTAGCAGCCCAGATACGAGTTCAGTCGAAACCAGTAACTTTCGCTCAAATAATGTATTTGTCTTAAGGAATTCATTATATATGTACACATAAAACTTAAAACCCAATTATTAGAACTTGAAGTTGTCGTTCTAAAATTCAGAACCCATAAAGTTGAAATTTTGGCTCTGATTACAAAAGTGTTTGCCAACCATTGTATGCAGGAAATTCAAATCAAATTCATGCAAGCAGATCTTTATTTTTTCTTCTTTTGTTAGGTAACTTATAACCCAAATAACGCAATTTATGGCAAAAATAGCAAAAAAGAGAGGCAAATAGATCAGTTACCTCTTTAAAGGAGTTAACATCACTTCCCCACAGCCAGGCATCACAACCTGCATCTCTAGCACCCCAAATGTCATTCCTACGATCGTCGCCTACATGAACAGCATCTTCTGGATTTACTCCTAGTAACTCACAAGCTTTTAAAAATATTGTTGGATTAGGCTTCTCTGCTTCTACCTGTTAAAAGCCATAAGAAAAATCAGCTGTTGGATCATAAAGGAAGAAAAGGAAGCAAAAGGAAAGACAACAACATATCACCTCAGCTGACACGGCTACCGCATCAAACCAGTGATCACAGTTCAGAGCCCTTAACACTGGTCTCAATCGGGTGTCAAAATTTGACACTACAGCCAACTTTACTCCTGCCGTTCTAAGAGCATTGAATACCCTCTCAGCATTTGGATCACAAAGATGCCAAGCCTATTGAAGAATGACGAATTAAAGTAAATTTATCTAAGTGACTTCTTATAAACCAAATTGCAGTCAAGAGAAATAGCACAGTGTCTCTAACTGAGCCGACCTTTTCAGTAGTATAGTAGTTATACAGCTCCTCAAAGTACTGAGAATCAGAACAGCCAGTCGAAGAACTAACTATATGTTGCCAAAATGGTCTTCCATCGTTAACATATCTGCAACATGCAACTCATATCAATAATAATTCCAGCTTTTCTGGTGTGTAAGAGAAATTCACTCAAATATCAAAGATGATTCAAAGATCATCATCAAATTATAACAATACCATGTATGATCTCAATTCTCAAACTAATTAGATATCAACATCTGGTCATGAAATGTATAAAAGTTATGGTCCGTGATGTGCATAGAAGAATTATTTGGCTACCACTGTGATGTCAAATAATTAAATTTAATTGTTGAACAACAACAATAAATTTTTGAAGGGCATAGTTCTCCAGAAGTTCTAGATTATACAAGTTTAACCAGATATTTGTAATTAACCAAGATATGCTTTTAAACTTATTAGAATTACCAAAACTTGCATTTCTATAAAGTACTACTGTACTACATAACTAGACAAACGCACAAGGGGACAGATCACAATATAAATTCGTTGAATAATCTGGACAATGAGGATTAGCACGATTCAGGATGCACAAAGGTTAAAGAGCAAGCAATTCAAACTAACTCTGAAACTAGAATCTTATCAACAAGAGAAAGACAACGATCAAAACAAAAGATATGGATTTCTTTAGCAGGCAAGCTAAGTCAACTTCTCTCAACAATCAAACGCAAGGAAAAAAAAAATTTATACCCTTTTATCCAAACAAGCCAATATTAGACCAAGGAGAGTATCTCTTATTCTCAAGCCAGACGAAACTTTTTTTATTCTTTTTATCCGTAAGTTTTTGTTCCAATATCCTCTGTCGCTATACCTATCTATTTTTAACATAGTTTTTAATGATTATCCATTTCAAAGCAGACAAAATGTAACAGTGAAAGAAAGAACAGCATTCCCCTTGTATCAATAACTTTAACTTACTATGGCTTAAAACCACTAGGATTATATGGTAAACAGTATATCCAAATAGCATTTCTCCATTCAGGAGAAAAATTATCTTTCAGCAAAAGAATTCAAGAAAAAATATATTGCATATAAATGAATAGTTCTAAACAACAATGAGTCTAAGCAGAGCATAATTAGCAGCAATTAATAGTGTTCTTTTCAAAGGTTTAAGAAACAAAATATTTTCAACACGGAAGCAAGTTACTATAGATATAAATTACAACTAAAACCAGATACCTGAGCCTAGATCTAACCCAAGGCTGTTCATAAGCCCATCGGTATCTTTTCAATATCTCAGCTTCAGAATACTCCACCCCATACTTCTCACCAATTTGCCTGTAAATCTGCAATATCCAAGACGGTTAAAATGTTGCGAATAAGACCAAACTAAAAATAATGGGACAAGCAGAGTATACAGAGAAGAGTCCATAAAACGAACTTCAATAATAATAAAAAGACAACATGTAAGGGAAAAAAGAGATTAGGAACTGAGGCAGAAAGACAATCTGCCTGCCCACAATGAAAGAGTCAAGATTATGTAGAAAATATATATGTGTACACAGAGAGAGAGAGAGAGAGAGAGAAGAGCACCAAAAGATGTTAAAGTTAACTAATTATTCGAACACAACGTCAAGGAATGAGACACAGTGTGTGTGTAAGACGTAAACTGAATCCACAAAAACCTTAGAGACTTAACGTTCAAAAAACAGAATCTACAAAAATTATTGATATGATAAATTTTCATGTAGAGAGAAGGAATATTAGAGAAACTACAAGCAGAAAGAAAAATAGTTACTAGCTCTTGTGGTCCTTCAATCTTCAAAATTAGGTCCAGAAAAATTCATTTCTTTAGTAAAGTTTTCATTAGAAGCATTATTCACCCTTAACCAGAGATGTCTGGTTTGACCTTGGTTACAGGAAAAACCATAGTTGTAAACATTTCCCTTTCAATGGGCGTGGCGCGAATCCGAACTAGCCGGGCCCCAAAATTGGTATCGGACACCAAGTGGGAACCAAAAAAAAGATGTGCATACTACAAGAAGAAGAAAAATGGGTTGTAGTGATTGTAATTTCTCAATTGGCAGCATTAACAGATCCAGAAAAATTTCTACTTGAACAAATTTTTCATCAGAAGGAAAACAGCTAGAGATTCTAAAAGTAGAAATTGCTCACTTTATTACACCAAAGCATTTGATTCGTAGTTCTCTAAAGAAAAAATACCTCATAACATGAAGACTGCAAAAAGTACTACAACTGTGGACACAAACTAGGTGAAGAAAAAGAAAAACAAAAAGGTAAAATCAAGAAACTGAATATTGGTTCAACAATAGCGCAGTAAATATAGCTGCGGAAATTGCATAACTTAAAACAGATGATCAAGAAATTCAAAGAAAGCTAAAATTCTTCAACAAATTTAAGCATTACATGCATTTTCAAAAGGAAAAAATATAATAGTCGATGAACAAACCTGAGCCATGGGCTGAGAAGGAATAACAAGTGTACCCACAGCATCAACAAGAAGAGCTTTATGTGTAAGCCCACCATATAAAGCCCTTCTATAATCTTCATACTCTTTCACTAGCCCAAATAACCTCGACGGCGACTCTTCTACCGGTGACTGAACAGCAGCCGACGTTGAAAATGATGACACCGAACTCCCAATTGGGTCGGCCCAAATCCCATCAGGCCCATTTCCAACAACCACCTGCAACTTTGGTTTTTGTGTTAAATTGCATAGTGCTCGGGTAATCCTCGTCCTTGCCGCCATTAGAGACATCTTTTGAAATGAAATGAAAACTCTTTCCGTTTGATAATTATATGTAATTTTATAACTACATGGGTTTTCTCAATCATTAACAAAAAAAAAAGAAAAAATAGGAATAGTATTATTTTATATATATTTGATTCAAAATTTCTCAATGCCTCTATACGTCCATGTGTCGTATGTGATTTGGACTAGGAAAAGTGGAGGGGAAGCCAAGAAGAAACAAGTAGAAATTTGGAAGCGGCGAAGGTGGTTATTTAACGCCCCTGCCACTCTCTCTTCTTGATTTCGGCAACGGCCCCCTGGATATATATAGCAGGAAATTAGATTACTCGCGCATCAGCTATTTCTTAGTAATAACAAAAAATTATATCCTCCCGTTCAATTTATATGGAATAAATCATCGGACACAAAATTTAACAGATAAAAAATATATTTGGAATTTATAGTATTAATTTTTAAATATATTAGTATAATATTTGTATAGTTATATAAAAGGGTAAAATAAAAAAGTTAAGTTAAACTATTTTTAAGTTTAAAAATTTATTATTCTTTTTTAGACAGAAAATATTGTCAATTAAGAGGATATTGTTAATTGATAAAATAAATCGAGAATGCATGCTATTAGATAATAACTAAGTTGGCGTTTGGATATAAGAATTTGTAAAATTTCAAAAAAAAAAATTTCAAGTGAAAACGGTATTTGGAAATTAGAGTTGTGCTTGGACATGAGTATAATTATGGGTTATTTTTGAATTTTTGTGAGTGATTTGAGCGAAAATTTTAAAAATTAGCTTGTTGGAGTTTTTCAAATTTTCGAAAAATCTCAAAATATATCTTCAAGTGAAAATTAAAAATTTTATGACCAAACGCTTCGAAAAAAATTAAAAATTTCTTATGTTCAAACGGGCTCTAAATTATGTAACAGAAGGATATGTGTCATGCACCCATTTTTTGGTACACCGTAATGTATTCAAGCAAGCATTTTCTTCAGATTTTTATTAATTATTCAACAATTATTAACTTTACTAATCCGACTAATTTAAACTCTGCTTGAATTCAGGGATTTTAATCAAAAGTAAAATGAGATCTTGACTATCCCAACACACCATATAATTTTATTATGGTCATTTTTCATAAAAGAAAAGATAGCAGAGCAAAATAATCTTTTTCTCTTTTAACAGTCTCAGACGCCATGATTCTTTTTAACTTTAAGGTAACTCATAAGAATGGACCTTGGGCCTAACTCAACCCCAAAAGTTAGCTTATGAGGTGAGGATTGCCCAAATCATATAAGGAGACCAAGGACCTCAAATTCTTCGATGTGGGACAACTCAATACCCCCTCACGCCCAGATTTTTAGAGCGTGAACAATATCAATGGGGGCACAACATCGATAACAATAATTGGGATGGGCCTGGCTCTGATACCATGATAAGAATGGACCTTGGGCCTAACTCAACCCCAAAAGCTAGCTTATGAGGTGAGGATTGCTCAAGCCATATAAGGAGACCAATGACCTCAAATCCCTCCGATGTGTGACAACTCAACAGCAACAAATGGCATTTAACGTTTTTTTTTCCGAGACCAGTTACCAGCATTGAATTCACCGTTGATTAATCACTACGAACAAGGACGCCCGGTCTTGATTTTAATGACAATAATGGTAATTGTACTCTTTTATGTCCTCGAATTAATATATACTCCATTAATAAATTAAAGATGAATAATCAATGCTTTTGTAAGATGTTTGCAATCAATATTTGCTATATTGAGCTTTAAAGTGGTGAAACTTTCAAACTACAATTTATTAGTGACCATTAAACTAGCTGTAGAACATTTAATTTTCTTTTTTGTTTTAAAACAGTTTCCTCATTTAGTTTTTTAAAAAGTTTGGACGAGAAAATAGTTTGAATTTATGATGTTCGAATTTGAGGAATTTTAATTTTTTGATTATTGTGAGAAAACGATCGAAAAATAATGTATCTCTTCAGTCTTTTGGGGAAGACGGAAGGGCATAGTAACGTGGCAGATGACAAATGTCTGTTACATATAGTTGAGTCCGCGTCAGCACCACCCTTATCTTAGAGGTCCACATCTCTTACTAGGATCCACTTCTCTATGTATGTTTTTCAATTTCAATTTTACTTACTTCATTAATTTAACTTATCATTTCATAAAAGCTAAAGTACTCTCTTCCGAAAGAAAATTCTATTTGCATGACTAAAGTCTGATTAAGCATGAAAAGTATTTATTGCAATCAAGGAATGTAATAATTATATACTGGTAAAACCGAGCTCATGGTACATATCGATTTCCGATAAAGTAAACGAAGCAAAAAACATAAAGAGAAGGAACCGAAATCAATGCAAGGAGCCCCTCAATCCGGGGTCCAGGTGAAATGATTGCCCACGGTAATATCGGGGCCATGACCCCAGGTTCGGTTCAAACCCCAAGGCCTCAAGGAGCATTACCAGGCGATCAAGCACGACCAACGGAAGCCGTGATATCCGCAAGCGGCCGGGTATCACGGCGTGAATCTCGGCACGTAGAGAACCAATAATTAGTTAAACAAAATATTTTTTACCTTTTATAGAATTGTACTTATAATAGGATTCCCTTCCTATATATAGGGGAGTCTCACTATTGTAACGTATATACAAAAACAATATAGTATTGTTTTTCTATAATTCAAAGCTCTTACATTGGCGGATCAGTGTTTCAATATTATAAGCACGGGATCGAAGATGGATACCTCATTAAGGCTACCCTCGAGCCCAGGATCATTCCCCCTTGTTTTTCAAGCGGTTTGACAATTTGACACATTTCTTATCTGTTTACTATAGAAATATTTAATGTTTGTATTGAATAAATCCACGTATCCTAAAACTCACTTATAAATTTAATTGTTATCCATTTCTGAGGGTGAACAGCTTGGCGCCCCCAGTGGGGCAAAGGATAATAGTGGCAATTTGATACAAATTTTCATAACACGCCCTATTTTACACTTGTTCTTTGAAATGTCTTTAATATCAGGTCAAAGTTTAAAATGTCGAACTCCCAATCTCCCACTCTGAATGTGGATGCTGAGTCCGATTACTATAGAGAGAACAACAATATGGTACCCAGTAACAAGGTACCCCATGTCAATCCCAACGGAGTTCCGTCCTCGGACCCGATTGACACTAACTCTCATGTGGCCATCAATGCGAATTTTCCTACTGATCCTGAGGACATCGTCCGAGGGAGAGTTTTGTCGATAACCCAAAATACAAACGACGATGAAGGAGATGGGATCAACGTACGGGTGATCTTCAAAATGTTATAAGCTCAACAGGCAGCGATAGCCCAGCTGCAGACCAGAGTCGCCAGCAGAGTTGAGCCCGAGCCATCCGGTGAAATCACTCACAGAAACGAGTGTCCCGAAGAGGCCGAGTGAAGCTGAACTCAGGACTAACCTCGAGATCATAAAATTACTTGAGGAACTGACAAAACGGGTAGAGTCGAGAGAAAAGAAAATCAAAGCCAATGACAAAAAGGTGGCTACAATTCTAGGGTCGACCAAATTCAGGGAGCACCACCGATATTCAAGGGATTGGATTCCAAGAAGTTTGTTCAAAAACCTTTTCCTCCGAGTGTAGCTCCGAAACCAATATCAAAGAAGTTTCGCATGCTCGAGATTCCTAAGTACAATAGAAGAGCTGACCTAAATGAACATGTGACCTCCTACACGTGCTCCATCAAGGGGGAACGATTTGGAGGATGATGATATTGATTCTGTCCTGCTAAAGAAGTTTGGGGAAACTTTGTCAAAGGGAGCTATCATATGGTATCACAATCCCCCCCCCCCCCAATTTTATTGACTCTGTGCCCAAGTTCATATGAAGTTTTGAAGATTGACAAATGAACTCACTCTTGGACCAGGTCCATCATGTGAGACACAATGGTTATCTCATGGAAGGAGCGGATGTGCCAAAGAAAAGGACTGACTGCACTGCTAAAGACCTGAGGAAGTGAGAGAAAAATGCTAAAGCCAAGAAATGGCTTGTATGTGGACTAGGTCCAGATGAGTACAGTAGGATCCAAAGCTGTACTACTGCCAAGGAGATATGGGACACTTTGCAAGTGGCTCATGAAGGAACATCTCAAGTGAAAAGAGCCAGAGGAACACTGTTGTATTCTCAATATGAGAACTTTACTATAAAGGATGGAGAAACTATCCAAGAGATGTATACTAGGTTCACTACACTGACAAATAAACTCAAGTCTCTTGGAAGGATTATTCTTGAAGAAGACAAGGTTGAAAAAGTCTTGACAAGAGTTCTCCCAGTCGCTTGGGAAAGCAAAATCACTGCTATTCAGGAATCCAAGAATATGGCTACTCGAACACTAGATGAAATGATTGGAAATATTACTACTTATGAACTAAGAAGGCAAGCCAGGAAGATGGATACACCCAAGAAGGAGAGAAGCCTAGCTCTGAAAATTGCAGAAGGTTCAGATCTGGAATATGATGAGATGTCTATGATCACTAGAGACTTCAAAAAGTACCTGAGGAAAGGAAAGAGATCATCAAGAGGTACAACATTCAACAAGTCAAGAGTTCCTGAGAAACAGACCAATATGGTTGCTATAAGTGTGGTAAGACTGGCCACATGATCAAGAATTGCCCTCAATGGGAAATTGAATGAAAGAAAGAAAGAGTTGATCGAAGAAACAGGAAGAAGGAACAGGTTCAACAAGAAAAGAACAAAGGTTCAACCAAGGCTATGGTTGCTGCTTGGAAATAAACCTCCAATAAAGACTTAGAAGATGAAGCTGAAGAAGAGCAAGCTCTTATGGCCATCGGAGAATCAGATGATGAGCAAGAGGTAAGTGTTTTGCATCTCAAAGAGAAGATTAAATTTTTGTCTAAAAAAAGGTTGGTCGAGCTATTATTAGACTTCATTGATGGGTCTGAGATAGTTAACAATGAGAAGGAAGTTCTATCTAGGGAGGGTGTGATCTTAAAAGCAAAATGCAAGAGTCTAGAGTCTAGGGCTGGAGAGAGTGATAACAAAAATGCTGAGTTGAATAACCAGGTTCTTGAACTCGATAACAGTGTCCCAGAACTTAGATCTTAGAATTTAAAATTGAAACTAGGAACAGGAAAAAATAAGGCTGATAACTCATATCTCACTCTAGAAGAAAATTTAGGAAAATTGAAGAGGAGCTGTATAAGAAAGATGAATTGATCAAAGTCCTAAAAGAAGAAATACGAAAACTGAAACATGAACTAGACAGAACTTGCAAGTGGAAAAAGGCTTCTAAAGCACTTTCTTGGTTGCAAGAGCATCACAATAGCAACAAAATAGGGCTTGATTATGGGACCCAAGCTCCAAAATGGGACCCTAAAACAAGTACCTCACACTTCCTGATAATAAAGCACACATTGTGGCAATACTGGCCATTACAAAAGTGAATGCAATGTAAAAGAAAAGGCCAATCAGAAGAACAAAGATTTTGTTCAAGAGAAACACAAGCTGCCTGGTTGGGCAAGAAAGAATCTGATTCATCCTTTTGCCCATATAAAGGGACCCAAACTAGTTTGGGTTCCTAAGACTAACCCCTGATTTCTTTTTGCAGGTCCGAGTGAAAGGGAGTAGCCAAATATGGTATATGAATAGTGGATGTTCAAAACATATAACTGGGAACAAGGACCATTTCCTTTCATTTGAGAACCTAAAAGGAGATAATGTCTCCTTTGGTGATGGAAAGAAAGGTGAGATCATTGGGGTTGGAAAGGTAGGTAAGACAGACTCTCACTCCATTGAGAATGTCTACTTAATAGATGGCTCGAATATAGCCTAATAAGTGTCTCACAACTGTGTGATAGAGGTAACCTTGTAACTTTCACCTCTACCAAATGCTTTGCGATTAACCTTAACACTGAGAAGATTATTTTGCAGGGAAAAAGAGTGAATAATATTTAAATTGTAGATTTGTCAACTCTTTCAGAAAATGAACTCACTTGTTTACGTGTGTTAATTAATGATCCCCTCCTATAGCAAAAAATACTTGGTCATGCCAGTCTAAATCAGCTAAACAAATTAGTCTCCAAGTACTTGGTGATAAGGTTACCTAATATCAAGTTCAAGGAAGACAAAGTTTGTGAGGCATGTGCAAGGGGGAAACATGTAAGGTCATCCTTCAAATCCAAGAAAATGGTAAGTACGTCCAAAATGTTGGAACTGGTTCATATGGATCTTTGTGGTCCAATAAGAACCATGAGCAGAGGTGGAAATAAATATGTAATGGTGCTTGTTGATGATTATTCTAGATTTACCTGGGTACTATTTTTGACATCTAAAGATGAAGCATTTGAAATGTTTACTGCTTTTGTTAGAACAACTCAGAAATAATTAGGAAATCAACTTGCATCTATTAGGTCTGATCATGGAAACTGAATTTGAAAATGCAAAATTTGCTGAATACTGTGATGAAAATGGTGTAGATCATATCTTATATCCCGCTAGGACTCCTCAGCAAAATGGAGAGTTGAAAGAAAGAACAAGACTCTTTAGGATATGGCAAGGACCATGCTTCTTTCTCGTAAATTACCTCACAGCTTCTGGGCAGAGACTGTAAACACTGCATGCTACATAATCAATAGATGCATGACTAGACCTCTTGTTGAGAAAACTCCCTATGAGTTACTTAAAGGGAGAAAACCAAACATATCCCATCTTAGGGAATCTTTGGTTGCAAGTGCTATGTGCACAATAATGGAAAAGACTCCCTAGGTAAGTTTGATCCTAGAAGTGGGGGAGTATTCTTGGGATATTCTTCACTTAGCAAAGCATATAAAGTGTTCAATAAAAGAACTTTGTGTGTAGAAGAAAGTGTGCATGGTGTATTTGATGAAATTAACATTCTTTTTGAGAGACAGGAACATGAAGATGAAGCCATTGGACTGGTAAAAGAATTGACTGAATCTACCGTACAAGTCAAAGTGGCATCAAAAGAAGGGACAGGTAATGGAACAAGTTCTTCTACTCATGGCAACCTGACAGGGGGGAAACAATCAGGAAGAAATTGAAACAAAGTCTCTAAAAGAACCTGTTCATGAACATGTTCCTCAACAACTGAACAAAGGAGAAACGTCTAGTAGAAATCAGCTGGTGGTAGAATCCCACAAGTATCAAAGTTCTCATCCCATTGACAACATCATTACTGATGCAATATCTGGAGTCAAAACTAGATCTCAACTAAAGAATTTGTGTGTATTTGATGCTTTTCTATCTCTTATTGAACCTAAAAATATTTTTGAGGCTTTGTAGGATCCAGATTAGGTCAATTCTATACAGGATGAACTCAACCAATTTGAAAGAAGTCAAATTTGGCATCTAGTTCCAAGACCCAAGGACAGATCAGTCATTGGCACAAAATGGGTCTTCAGGAACAAACTTGATGAAGATGGAACAGTTACTAGAAACAAGGCAAGGCTGGCGGTTCAAGGCTACAACCAAGAGGAAGGCATTGACTATGATGAAACATTTGCTCCAGTGGCAAGACTAGATGCAATCAGACTCCTCATAGCCTTTGCAGCACAAATGGAATTCACTCTCCATCAGATGGATGTCAAAGTGCCTTCCTGAATGGCTACCTAAAGGAAGAAGTGTTTGTGAAACAACCTCTAGGATTTGAAAGCAAAGAATGTTCTGAGCATGTGTACAAGCTAGACAAAGCTCTATATGGGCTCAAGCAGGCCCCAAGAGTTTGGTATGAACGGCTATCAAAATTCCTACTGGATCATGGTTACAAAAGAGGTAAAATTGACAGTACCTTATTCTTAAGGGAAAGTGTAAAGACCTCCTTGTTGTGCAAATATATGTTAATGACATAATATTTGGGGCCACTACTGATAGGTTGAGTAAGGACTTTGAAAAACTAATGGGGAGTGAATTTGAAATGAGCATGATGGGTGAGCTTAACTTCTTCTTAGGCTTGCAGATCAAACAAAGTCCAAATGGAACCATGATCCATCAGCACAAGTATACAAAAGAACTAATCAAAAAGTTTAAAATGGAGGACTCTAAGGAAATAGATACACCTATCGCAACTGCCACTAAATTAGATGTTAATGAACCTGGTTCATTAGTTGATCAAAAATTGTATAGGGGTATGATTGGTTCACTCTTGTATCTTACTGCCAGCAGACCTGACATTGTTTTCAATGTAGGGCTTTGTGCTCATTTTCAGGCAAATCCAAAAGAGTCTCACTTGACTGTTGTCAAGAGGATATTGAGATATCTGAAAGGTACCACTGATTTATGTCTTTGGTATCCCAAAGGTAGTAATCTCAATCTAGTAGGATATGCTGATGCTGATTATGCAGGTTTCCTAGTAGATAGGAAGAGCACCTCAGGTATGGCACACTTCCTTGGTTCATGTCTTGTGTCATTGGCTACCAAAAAGTAAAATTCAATAGCCATATCTACTGCTGAAGCAGAATATGCTGTTGTTGTTTTTTGTTGTGCTCAATTGCTATGGTCAAACGACAGCTGGTAGATTTTGGAATTGAAGTGGAATGTATACCAATATTATGTGATAACACTAGTGCTATAAGTATGACAAAGAACCATATTCATCATAAAAGGACCAAGCACATAGATGTTACACACCACTTCTTAAGAGATAACTATGAGAAATGATTGATTTCAATAGAATTATGTGCTAGTGATAAACAAATAGCTAACATCTTCACTAAACCACTGAGTAGGGAAATTTTGAAAGGAACATGTGGGAATTATGGATGATTAAGATCACCTAAAGGTCCATTTCAGAATGCACAATGAAAAAAAAAAGGAAAAATGAAAAAAGAATTGGTTAGAAGTTCTACTTTGTGTAAATATCTAGACTAATTCTTACTCAGTCTCATACTCTAATCAGCATGTGACATGTGTTTATATTGACTCACTGATCTCTTACAAAGTTTTTTCTATTCTGACATTTGAGGCCTGAACAAGGGAAGCTCTACTTGAAGAACCTGGTTCATCAGTATATGCTCATGAGAAAGTTCAGGTATGTTTCTATACTTACACAATTAGAAAGATTAATTTTCCAATTATGAGCAGAAGTCCTGTTTTCACCAAACTCCTAGAAATTACATCCGTTGAGCATTGAACCAGTTTTATTCTCCTAGAACTCTAAGAAAAATGGGATTCTTACCTAAAAACTAGCTTCTCCTATTAATCACTAAGAGACCGAATTTGTAAAGTGATTAGACTAATGATTGACTACTGCAAAAACGTTGTCGTTACTGCATTTAATCATAACCTTCTTTAAATACACTCCATATCATTCTCTTTAGTCCATAACCTTCACTAATCTCACCCAAATTATGATCATCCTCTTTCTCTCCAAAATTCCCAAAATTCTCCAGAAATACTTCACCATGACATACCCTTAAGATAATCTTGGAACTCCCCCACCAGTATCTCCTAATATGCCCTCGTCTACACCCCATATTGAAACCCATAAACCTAGGTTTCGCCGGCAGAAAATGTTGGCCAGAAAATATGTAGCTTCTGGTTCTCTGAGAAAAGCTCTAAATGAGAAATTGAGGGCTAGCCAGAAGAAAGAGAGTCCTACTAAAGAATCTGACTCAAATTTTGAGTCTGAAGCATTTACCTCTGCCAATGAAGGAGAAGAACATGGGTCTTTTGACACTGATAAAAATCAAGAAACCCCTAGTGAGGTAAATACTTGTCATGTATTCTCAGATGTGGTAGAAAAGATGGATAATAGGTTTGTGTTTGTTGGTTCTGTGAAATATGTAAAGGGGGCTGAGTCTAGTAAAAGGGGAAAAGAAAAAAAAAGAAAAAAAATTCTTGCAATCTGTGGAGGTATAGAAGGGGGTGGCAAGAAGTCAGGGGGAAGTGGGTCCGGGGAGGCTGCTGAAGGTCGTGTCCATTTGAATGAGCAACGAGATGAACCTCGTTCATCTGTTGAGGAAACCCTAGCTGACATCCTGAAGAAGGTTGGGGCCAGCTATGATCCAAAGAAGTGCAAGGCTTCTTCCCAAAAGACCCTAACTGCTTCCAAGCCAGCAAAGAAAAGCAAGGTGTCATCTCCTAATTCTATTGTCCCTTTCATTACCTAAGAGAAGAGCTACTAGGAGAAGGGTCAAGCAAAGTGAGGCAGAGTTGCAAAAAGCTTTAGAAGAAAGTAGGAAAAAGAAGAAGGAGAAGGGAAAAGCAAAATTTGTGGAAAGCTCTGAAGCTGCAGAAGAAGATCGGGAGGAGGAGATGGAACTGATCCATCAAGAAAGAGGTACAACTGTGGAGGTTCCTACTCCCAAACCAAAAAAATCCAAGACTTCTTCAAAGAAGTCTTCAGAACCTGTATTTGCTGAACCCTCCTTAGTCAGATGAACCAGGTCTGCAGTGAAGGGGAAACAGGTAAAAACTGGTGAAAAAGAAGAAGAAGAAGAAGAAGAAGAAGAAGAAGAAGAAGAAGAAGAAGAAGAATAAGAAGAATAATAATGGAGTTGAGAATAAGAGGAGGAGGAGTCTAAGAAAGAACATGATTGATTTTCCATCTTTCGCAGGAAGAAGATTTTGAAAGGCAGGTTGTTGAAAGACCTGGAAGAGCCAGACATGATAAGATTGGTGGATGTCCTAGATGCACAAAGGTGGAAGGACATGGTCCTTCAAATAGATGGAAGGCTGATCAGGAAGGAGCTGATTGATTTCATGGCTAATGCCACTATAAAAAAGGGGGTAGTCACCAGCTTGGTGAGGGGAGTAACTGTGCAGTTTGATGCACCTAAATTGGGCAAGATTCTGGACATACCTAGTGAAGGTTATGATGACTATACTAGGCAGAGGTGGCCTTGTCTAGATGATCTTCTTGCTGCTCTCCAAATCACCAGAAATTTTTGTGATACAAAATATTGTTGAAGATGTACCTGAGCCAAGGTTTTTGCAGAAGAGTGAGATGAAGCCTGAGCACAAGGTGCTATTTGAGTTTGTGAACAAATGTTTGCTGCCTAGATAGGAGAGAAAGCATACTGCCAACTACATGGACTTGGTTCTTATGGAATGCCTTGTGAGAGGAAAGTAGATTAACTACCCTACTTTCATTGTCAAGCTGCTGGACAGGGTCATCAATAGCTCCAAGGCTCACGTTACTCCATATGGGTTTATACTGATGACTGTTCTGGATAGGCTGAATGTTCCTCTAAAAAATGGGACATGGCTTCCAGCAAAGAGCATTTTGGTATCAAAACTCTGCAGTCTTGTGACTATCTCCTCAGTGTAGCCCCAGTTGAACCTGGTTCATCTCTAAATACTCCTGTGAACAGCAAGGTTAGGGCCTTGGTTGAAGAATGTGGAACAAAAGATGCTGAAATTGCTAGGCTCCAGGATCGTGTTGCTGAACTGTAAAATAAGAGAAATGGCCTGAAAGCTGAGCTAGCAAAGGAAAAGAGTGAAGGGATGCTTCAGACTATGCTTAATCTTCTACAATCCCAACCTTCTAGTTCTTCCAAGCCTTAGGTCTTCTAGTTCCTGTCTTTGAACCAGTCTAGAACCCCCCCCCCCCTAGTGAGCAGATTTGGGACTTTTCTTTGTTTTTGTTGCTCATAGTTGGATGTTTTTTCTTTCTTTTTGTGGTCCGGTTTGTAGAAACATTTCTAATCAATGACAATGTGCTTTTTCTCTTGTTTTATGAAGATTCTGATCTTAATAGTTAATTTTTGTCAAGTTGATTATTCATTAACTGAACCATATTTTCACTTGCAGTTACCCCAGTAGCCATGATTAATGATTAAAATCTGGGATTCACATTTTATGCACTTTTCGATGATGCCAAAAGGGGGAAGAGATATTGTGCTTTAATTTGTATTCTGAAATAAAATGATATTTATAACCTGACTAAACATGGTCCTTAATGATAAGTTAAGATTTCTAAGTTAAAGTGTTGATAATTAAGTTGAGTTTCACATGTTCTCTGATAAGCACAGAATTTGTCAACATCAAAAAGGGAGAATTTATTGGTCCAAGTTCAGATGAAGTCTTGAAGATTGACAAATGAACTCAGTCATGGACCAGGTCCAACATGTGAGAAATAGTGATTATCTACTTATACATGTGAGATGCACGTGAAGAAGATAAATCTCAAGGATCAAGCAACAATATCATCTGAAATGATCGAAAAGGTTACATAAAGGAGGAGGAGATGAAGTCTCCTTATGAGAAGAGAACTTAATTCAGATCAAGGATAAGGTTGGAGTTTGTATTATTTTAGGACTCAAATTCGATAAATGATCAGCAATTGAGTCTCAATCAAACTATAATTACTAACTCATTGAATAACTATGGTTGTTCTCTTTTTCAGGTATTGCACATACGCAGAAGTTAAACTAAATTGAGAGCAAAAGAGCAATGCAATTTTGCAAGCAATTTATGTGAGATTTAAGTGTGCACTCATGAAGCTACTTGAATGATATAGAAGAACCGGTTCCATTGTGTTTATTCTTATTCTAGTTCAAATTGTAGTAGGTGATTTGAAATTGTACCTTTCCAGCTTTCATAGAAGCAATTGTATTAGGTACTTTGAGTATTCAAGTTAGAGTTAACTTGAAAGTGTCGCAACAGTTGAGGTTTTGTACCACACTGGGATTAGAGTTAATCCTTAGGTTTACAAGAGTTTTGTAAATGTTGTTTTGGCTCATTGATTTTAGTGGATGTTTGGAAAAATCCTACTGAGTATTATGTTGTGATTTTCTCACCTTTTGAGCCAGGTATTTTCCACGTAAAAATATTTTCGTTCTTTAATTTCTGTACTTTTAATGAACACCTAAAAGAACCGGATTCTTCTAGATCGAAAAATCGGATACCACATAAATCATCCCCCCTCTTGTGTGGTATTGACGTTTGGAACATCAGACTCGTTTGATATGCTTGCAGATGCCTTTGTAAAAACGCACGCCGAAGCCTTAAAGGTCGAGACCGGAAAGTCAGACCTTTTAAAGGTAAAGAAAAGAGATAACGAGATGCTCCGGGAGTTCGTGTCGAGATTTTAAATGGAACGGATGGATTTTCCACCTGAGGCAGACGATTGGGCTGATCAGGCCTTCACCGGTACCAATCCGATAGAGTATCCGGCAGTAACTTGGACCAACGTCCATATCCGGTACCAATCAAAAATCAGGGTCGAAGATAATCAGCTTGGGGCCCCTTCCGGGTTCGTTTATCCCCTCAGAGCTAGTGATCGATCCCAAAAAGACATTGATCATAAACCAAGATCAAATAGAGACCGGTATGAACCATAAAATTAAGACCAGAGAGGTAATGGGTCCAGATGCAACCCTGTGAGGGGTGAGAGAAGGAGTGACCGAGGTCATAATTATCAACGGCTCATGAGCAAGAACGGTTTTGACAGGCCCATCGTACCTAAGGAAGCACCGAGGTTATTGGAATAAAACTTCAACGTCGATGTTGCTACCATTGGACACAACAAAAAAATTACTCACATATTTAATTGTTATCCGATTTCGAGGGTAAGCAGTCATATAAAGTAATAAAGAATTTTTCAGCCCTAATTAGAGCTCTTACATTTTAATTTTTGGAATGTAATCATCTTTGGTAAGAAATATTAAGGTTCGCTATCATTGATTTTCATCACACGAATTGATTCAATAAATGAAGGATGAAAACAATTATCCCTATCACAATTTTTGAAGGTCTCACCTCAGGCCATCTCTAATGGTACTTTATTTTTTGCACCAAATTCAAATTTGCTGCAAGAAATAGAGTAATGCTGTTCAAATGATACTTTATTTGTTGCTCTATTATACAGCATGAATAGTGTTGTATCAAATTTGGTGCAACACTATTCATTACTCTATATTTGGTTTAATAATATTTTATTAATTTGGTGTAAAATAAATAGAAGATAAGAGAGAGAAATAAAGTAGTTGGAGTGGAAGATAATAATATAATATAGAAGAGAAATAAAATTTAGTGTAATAATTGAAATAGATTTGATGTTGCATCATTTTAAAGTGAAAAATAGTACAAAAAATACAGTGATGATCAGAGATACCCTCACTATCAGTGACACGTGAGCTCTCGCCCATTTGTGGCCAAAAGGAAAAGTGCCATGCCATCTCCATCTCACACTTGTTGGCCTCTCAGCGGCTGTTCTTTTCAGCCAGAGGACAACTATGGCCTCGAAATGATTGTTTTCACAATTTAATTAGTAGTATTTATTAACGAGCAAAAAAAGTTCTAGATATTTTTTCATTTTTATGTATTATTTTTATTTAAGTGAACTTGACTCCTTATTGATTCATTTTTTTATTTATTTTTGTACATGAAGTGTATAAAACAAGATAAATAGGTACTAGGAGAAAGACAAAGAAAGTAGGTTCTTCAAATACTTCTTTTGTACATAAATGATGAACTTGATCTTCGATTTTTCAAAACGGCCTGTTGCTATTTTCAATGCTTCAAATGATTTGATTGATTGGAAAACGGAAGGTATGGAGCATTTAAAAATTATTATCGATGATAAGTCCATTTTCCCATGCCCGAAGAGTTAAAGAACCTTGTCTTCTTCTTCTTTTTTACTTATTTATTTATTTGTGGGTGTGGTCTTGATATTTTGTGTTGCAGAAAAAAGTGAAAATAGTATACTAAAACAATAATTATTATACTTTAATCCCAAACAAATTGAGGTTAGATGTGTTTTATTTTTAGCTAAGTGAATTGATTCTAAGAATTTGTAGGTTTTTGGAGATAATTTAGGTCCACTTCGTTTTCTTTTAATACCTCATTATAGTTTGGTGCCTATGGACTTTACATATGTAAGTCGACTCACGATATAAACAAACTATTTCGAGCAGCATTTTCTCATTTTATCTTCGATACTTGCTACCTACTTGTCCCGTTTAGTATATAGATTGAGACTTTATTAGGTTATTAAAAAATATAGAAATTTAATATGCATGGTATGAAAATTAATTTCAAAATATATGACAAAGAAAGAAGACAAAGATTGAAGGCAGACCACAAGACTAAGTTTAAAGTTGAAAAAAGTCAGATATTCAAAGGTGAATCACATATATCACTTATGGCTGAGATTATCCCTCTGATATGTTGTGGAGCAGCCGATTCCAAAACCCACAATATGTAACAAAAGGTCTTGGATTCGGATTAGAATCATGAATTTCAAAGCACAAAATTAAAAATTTGGGTTTGGGTCCCTCATGTTTTGAAATTGATGTTACTGCATTTGGAAAATTGATAGACTTACTTGACACGAAATAAGGGGGACCATTCTCATTCTTTTTAAAGTTTAACCACAAAAAAGATGCAGCTTTCACTTAAGCTTTTTATTAAGTATTATTCTTTTTAGCTTTCGCTTCATAAGTCTATACCTTTAATTGGTCAACAATAACAACAACAACAAACTTAATATAGTCCTACAAATATGATGTAGAAAGGGTTGGGTGTATGCTTTCAAAAAAGCAAAAAGGATATTTCCGATAGATCCTTAATTTAGGAAGAAAAAGAAAAAGAGAAATAACATGCAAACCAATCTGACAACCGACACGAAAATATAAAACTAAATTAAGTAATGCAATTAAAAAATCGAAACAAAACAACAATAAGTAATAACAACAATCTAGATGAATAAAAAAAAGCACAAAGGACAAATGATGTATCAAAGATCTCCACTTGATCGTTAAATGAAAAGGAGATAAGAGTACAAAGATAATCAAGAGTTTTGTAAGGACAAGGTAATTTCACTTATGGTCATTGAACTATTATTTAATTTCAATAAAGTTATTCAACTATTTTTTGTTACTTAAAAGTAACTAAATTTTGTTATTGTCACTTAAAAATTATTTTGTCTCAAATTAAAAATCATTTTGCCTCAAACCTCTACCACAAAAATGACATGGCATAAATTTTAATAAGAAAAATTCAAAAAAAATACCACATAAGCTTATATGGGTCATAACTACTTTAGATCTATGTTTCCCTTAATATGACCCAAACTCACAATGGAAGCGATTAAATTCCACATTAGTTTAAAATAATTATCCTATATTATAAAATTATTGCCTTTTCTGTTATATAATACACATTCATAATTATTCTAAACTAAAATAATTTATGCTAGAAAATTCTTATTTTGTTTGTAAGCCCTATCCGAGTCAGTTATAATTCTACTGAAGCTAAAATACTATTGTATCCAACTCACATAACATATTTATACTATTCTATTAATTTTAAAATGTTGCTTATTAAGCCACACTAGCATACAGAAAATCCACTTAGTAAGCAACAGATAATATTAAAGTGCATATTTTCGCATGCACAAATCTATTGAATTTTTTTAAAGGAAAATAGCAAAACTTTGTAGTATAGGATAACTATTTTAAACTAATGTAGAATTTAATATATTTTTAACCTATTAAAACGTATTTGGAGTTTGGGTCAAGTCATATTAAGGGAAACATGGGTCTAAAGTGGATATGACCCATGTATGCTTATGTGATAATGTTTTTGAATTTTTTTTATTAAAATTTATGCCATGTCATTTTTGTGGTAGAGGTTTGAAGTAAAATAATTATTAAGTGACAATGATAAAGTTTAGTTACTTTTAAGTGACAAAATATAGTTGAATGGTTTTACTGAAATTAAATGATAGTTCAGTAACTATCAACGAAATTACCCCGTCAACCATTCATGACTTTTGAATTCTGAAAAAAAGCATCTTATTCATATACATAATTTTAGCCAAAGTTACTAAATTCTACGAAATTCATAACTAAAAGTAGTCTTACAATTTGATATGATATGGAGGCAAGTCCATCTCAAGTTTGGATAAGAAGGGGTTGAGTAGAGAAATGATTTAGGGAGTTGAACAATCTCCTATTATTTTAAATTACAGTGGAATTAATTATCAAACGTGCTGTAATAAAGAACACCACGACTTTGAGATATGTATGTAAACTAGCTAGTGTTATATGCTTTGTTTATTTTAATTGCATTTAACGAAAAATATGAGGACAATTTAGTGAGTTATACTTGCCTGGACCAAGTGCATATACTAAAACAATAGCACCATATAAATTTATTAGCAAACTATAGGTAATTATTATGTGTTTTCACTATATTTGGTTACTTAACCATGGAATTTTTACATGAAAATCTTAGTACTCTATTTATTTTAAATATATATCATTTTAAAATATCAAATCCTATAAATACCTTTTATACTTTATAGCCAATATCTAATTATAATTATATCTTATATTTAAGGCACCATTTAAAGGAGTGAGAAACCCTAAGTTTCTTCTCTCTCTTTTTAAAAAACAATTCTCAGCCACTAACTTCTCTTTCCTTTTCAATATAAACGCCTCCGCTGCCTTTAGTAGAGCTTTGTTTCTTCTTCTCATTTGCCATAGCCATTGAAGCACTAAGCTCTTATCCCTCTTTTTTTGTTAGTTTATTTGTTTTCAGAGAAGAGAGAAGTCACAACCTCTCTAATCTTCTTCTTAGTGGATACAGCGGCGACGGCGGCATTCACGCGGCAACTGGCTGAAATAAAATTTAAGAGTTTTAGTCAGTTATATTTTGTTGTATTCAAGTACTTTATTCAAATGAATTAAGTTGTATTTTGGAATATTCAATTGTATATAGTTCTACGTATTCATATGTATTTCTCTTTATTCATATATAATCTTTATTATGTATCTTTCAAATACAGATTGATGATGGATCACTTTAGTTCGTTGAGTTAAATTAGAAGAATATCATGTGATTTGATTTCTTTCTGTTTTTAACCAATTAAACCTTTCAGATTTTGCGCAAATACGTTACTGTATTTAACGTTAATGCCGCTTGAATACAATTAAATACATGTCAAACTTAGCTGGAATTCCACTTTGTACGCCTATTTTTTTTTATTGTATTAATGAATACAACATCTTAAATATATGAAATACATTATATAGAAATATAAAAGGCATCTATAACACGTAATATACCAAAGAGTATTTATAAATGGCTAATTAGACCTAAAAGACGATGCTTTATGAAAAATTCTCAAAATTAATTTGATTGCCGCTTGTACCAGGTCCATATAAGTTTTTTTTCTCCAATGGGTAGATTAATTTGTCTTTTCGAAAGAAAAAATAGTTTAAAAAGTAATTAAAAAGCCTCTTTAAGAATATTCATTTACTTAAAAACTCAATTACTCCAATATAATTTAATATAGTTCCGAAAAGCATCTTATGTTTGGCGTGAAAGCAAATTAGGAAAAGGGAAAGCTCACTCTTTTTTCCTTCTTATTTAACTTGTTCAGTGGATCTAAGAAGAAAAGAGTTCTCCCTCACTTTGGTTTTGATTTCATTCATGTGTCCAATTAAATCAAAACAAGTACATTATAGAAATTATAAAATCTTTGCCTTTTGAATTGCCTTTTACTCCTTTAGCCTCATCTTTTATCACACTGTTCAATATTAAATTGGAACGTTATATTCGTACTCTTCTCTCAGAACGTTAACAAAATTTGTTCTGCTTCATGAGATAGAGAAATCATTAAATGTAACTTTACTGGCTTACAATGCATTAAAGCAAGCGTGACAAAAATGAACACTTCTTTAGCGTATTATTACTCTATTTTTAAATTATTATATCAGACTTATTATGATAAATTGCATACATTATTTTTGGTCAACTTACCTAATAAAAAAAATAATAATATAATGTAAACGCATATAACCTAAACTAAATTCTGCGGCTGAGGAGAAGTTTCTTTAGGGAAGCTCCTATTTGTGTTCCCAAGAATGTGGATATATATGATCATAACCTAGACGATATTAAAGTAAACATATTATCCTTCTGCAAGTCTGTACTTACTTCCCTCTTCACTTCATAAAGTCAGTAACAGACGAGGATATTTATTATAGTGACGAGGATATGTACTCATCTGTCGGGACGTGCATATTACTATAAATGTCAGAATTATCGTATCGAAATTAAAAAAATTGGCATATAATATTAAGTATTTTGATATTCGATGTGGTATTTTATTTAAGTTCTTAAATAATTTGATATTTGGTATGCTATTTGCTATTTAGAAAAATAATATCAAAAATATTGATATCGTACCAAAATTTATACTAAGTTACACGTTAAATATTATTGATCAATATACTAAGTTATACAATCATTTTTTTTGGCATTCATATTGAGATTGACAGTTGTTTAACTCAAAAAATATTATACTGGGTAAAATTTGGCTCCTAACGTCTCTGCGCCAAGTGGGTACGTCCATTACGGTAAGGCCGACCTGAGTGAGGGCACGACCCAACCAATAAAACAAAGGCGACGTCGTTTAGGGTCTTACTTCTTCAATAAGAAGTCACCTACTGTTGTACTTTTTTTTTTATTTTTTATTTTATTTTTTTAAGTATAACTGTTAGATTTCATTGATATCAAAGGGATGTACAATGTAAAGTTCTATAGTAGTAGCATGGACTAGCTACTACTCATTTACAAACAATCACTATACTAATACAACTATTAATAACAGAAGCTATCTTAGTATAGGGACTGCTGGACTATAGCTAAGGAAAACAGTTAAGTTGCCGCAAACCATCTTGCCAATGTTTACAGTTTCTGCCGCGGATATGAACAAGCAAAGCAACTTCTCTACAAAACTGGTCTTCCACAAATACTTTCCCATCAAACCGAATGCAATTCCTTTCCCTCCAAATAAGGGCAACAGTATTAACAAAAACAGAAGCAGTTGTATTCCAATTTTTTGTAATCTGTCAATAGTAGGCAGTCTTTGTTGAGCAGCTAGCCATACAGTGAACTTGTGTCGAGGTTGAACATTAGTAGTCAGCATCAGATTCTTCCACTCTACCTTATTGAAACTGGGAATCATTGCAAGGTAGAGTTTTTGGATTTGGAATTTATCCAGCTTGCACACTCCTTTCAACCTGTTAAAAAGATCCCCTTGTAGTTTCTGATTCTCCATTACAACAGTTCTGCAGTCCAGAATCTTTCTAACAACCCAAAAAGCTGCCTTAGGCAAGGGCATTGTTACAATGTCACACTGTTTGATGTAATAACAGTGTATCTATTTGATCCAAAGGCAATCTTTTTTCCTGGCCTAGTCCCAAAGGAGCTTAGTAATAGCTGCCTTATTCCATACAGTCATATCAATAATGTTGAGTCCTCCAGTAGTAAGTGGTCTGCAGACCCTTTCCCAGGCAACCAGAGCCCTTTTAGACACAGTAGCACTTCCAGTCCACAGAAAAGACATGCATATTGCTTCAATGGTTTTCAATACTTTCTTTGGCAGTATGAACACTTGTGCCCAGTAAGTCTGAATACAAAAAATAATAGCTTTGATCAATTGACATCTTCCTGCATAAGAAAGAAACTTGGCTAACCAGCAAGTGATTTTATCAGTAACCTTCTCAATCAGTGGCAAGTAATGATGGATAGCATGAATTTTAGAGTTTAGAGGTATCCCTAAATACTTGAATGGAAGCTGACCCTCAGTGAACCCTAGAGTCTCTATTATTTCTTCTCTGGTAGTCTGTTGTACACCAGCCAGATAAACAACACTTTTGCTAATGTTAGCTTGTAGTCCAGAAGCTTCAGAGAACTTACGGAAAGCCTCCTGTAGGATCTGGATAGAAATAATATCAGCTCGACAGAACATAAGAAGATCATCAGCAAAACAAACATGAGCACAGTTTAGTTTCCTGCATTTGGGATGGAAGTTGAAATCCCCATTCCTGTGCAATTGACCCAATATCCTATTCAGGTACTCCATAACAAGAACAAACAAATAAGGTGACATAGGATCCCCCTGTCTAATACCTCTCTTAGCAACGAAAGACTTAGTTAGACCACCATTCAGCACTAAGGAGTAGGAAACAGAAGTGACACAAGCCATCATCCAGTTAATAAACTTTGCAGGGAAACCAAGATCAATAAGGATCTGTTTAAGGAAACCCCATTCAAGGGTGTCATAGGCCTTCCTCAAATCCACCTTCAGGACACATCTAGGGGAAACTCCTTTTCTTGAATAACCCTTGAAGATTTCATGACTAAGCAAAATATTATCAATAATGCTTCTCCTTTCAATAAAAGCTGACTGGCTTGTCCAACTAAACCACCAATAACAGTTTTCATTCTCCTTGTAATAACTTTGGATATGATTTTATAAACAGTGGTAGATCAGGCAATAGGTCTATAATCTTTAACAGTTGTAGGGGTTCTAACCTTAGGCACAAGTGCAATAGCTGTAGTATTGATCATGTGAGGCAATTTGCAAGTAGAGAAGAAGTCCTTTATAGCAGCAAGTACATCTTCCTTTACTATCTCCCAGTTACTAGTAAAGAACTCCACAGCAAACCAATCCACACCTGGTGCTTTGTCCTTAGGCATCTCTTTTAGAGCTTCTGTAATTTCTTCCAATGTAACCTCTTGAATGAGCATTCTTTACTGTGATAAAGTTAGACATTGTCCTTCTTTAATAACAGCAGTGTTGACACAAGGAAATTCTTCAGCACATTCCCCCATCAATGATTTGAACACCACATAAACTCCTGCTCCACAGCTAAGGGATCTATTAGTTTCATACCTGAATCAGTGTATATAGAAGTAATATTATTCTGGAAAGTTCTGATCTTGCACTGAGCATGAAAATATTTTGTATTAGCATCTCCACAATAGCAAGCCTTGGATTTCTGTCTCATAATTTGTTCCTCCACATTGCTCCATTTCTCAATTTCATTTAGTGCTGTTTTTTCCTCAGTAAACAAATTATGTGAAAGTGGATTGTGCTGCAGCTGATTCTGTAAAATATCCAGTGTCTCCCTAGCCTGAATAAGTTTCTGTTTGTAAGAAGCCATATGGATGTTTATCCCTTTTAAGTGCTGCTTCAAGTTCTTCAATTTAGTCCATATTTGCTGCATTGGTGATCCTTCACATTTCTGTCCCCAGACCTGCTGTAGAATAGTAAGAAACTGGGGGTCCTCCATAATAGCAATATAGAATCTGAAAGGTTTAGGATGCCGAAGTTTTTGACTCCTTAATTTGATGAGAATGGTAGAGTGGTCAGAGACTGAGGGGTTCATGAAATCAGCTTCTAGGTGCCCATACTGCTGTATCCACTGGAAATTGCCCAAGGCCCAATCAATTTTGCTATAGACCCTAGTGGTATTACCCTGCTTATTTGTCCAAGTGTAATGCCACCCTTTGGCTCTAAGGGGAGTGAGTTGGAGATCAGCAATGACCTCTTTAAACCTTCTGACTTCAGCATCAGTGACAGGAGAACCAATTCTATCTTTAGAACATAATACAGAATTAAAATCACCACTCAGCACCCAAGAATCTTGACTGGGAACAATTACTGTCCTTATATCACTCCACAGTTGTTCCCTAATGTTTGCAGTATTATGAGCATAAATGACACTCAAGTGAGTTCTGATTTTACTTTGAGGGTCTTCTAAGAGACAATGAATAAACTGCAGGAAATATGGACCTGAATGTGAGGTTTCTAGAGTAGCCATATTCTCCCATTGACAGCTTTAGCATAGTTGCACTAGACCTTCCATCCCTTAGCAATCTTATCTAAAATCCTCTTTGCTTTGTGCTCCTTCACTCTAGTTTCAAGACAACCCATGACATCTACTTTATTTACAGCCAGAAAGTTTTTCAATTCTTTCTGCTTATGGGCTTGATTAAGCCCCCTAATGTTCCAAGTGATAATAATCATGAAGCATTAGGAAATATGCTCCGAGAAGGTCCCGGATCCACTTGTTGACCCCTTCTGCCAGCATCTAGCACATCAATAGCAGCCTTCCCCTTATCACATTTGTCAACCATAGCCTCATTATTACTAATAGGTTCATTGATAGCTGTAACATTGCCTTCCTGAATGTCAGAGCCTATCAGTTCATTCTTTTGAATAATATTCATACAAGAAGTACTATTCCCCAGCGGCATATTCTCCTTGTTATGCTCTGGTTGAACTGGTAAGCTTACCATTGTATCTGTACTAGTTTTAGGAAGCCATTCTTGTTTAGTAACTTTAGCCTGCTTTTTCAATCTAGTCCTCTGTCTTCTTTTCTTTCCTTGTTCTCCAATATCCTGTTCTACAGCATTGTTTGCATTATACCAGCAGTCAATAGAATCATGGCCAAATTTCTGGCAATGATTGGAGAAACTAGGCTTCCAGTCATATTCAATCAGCTGGATCTTCGGGCCAAATGGAGTCTCAATCTCTATCTGATCAGGGAGGGAATAGGCAGCATCAACCTCTACTAGTACTCGAGCAAAAGAGATCTTCTCATAGTGAGCTGTGAATTTGTCTGTGTACAATGGCTTACCCACAGCACTAGCCAGTTTGCTTAGTACTTCAATAGACCAATAGCCCACTGGAAGTCCAGGAAATCGAATCCATACAGGTACAGTGCTGAGTACATCATTCTGAAAGGCGAAATCAATTTCCCAAGGCTTCAACACCATGGGTTTGTTTCTGTACGAGTAAGGCCCAGAATGAATAACTAAGTCTTTGTCCTTTACACTATTGAATCGAAAAATGCAATATCCTTCAGAGTGGAGCAGAATTTGAGGTTTAGACACAGAATTCCACACATGCAGCACAAAATTCTCCATCATTTTCTCATTAGGATTGTCTCCAATTACATATCCAATTAACGCAGTACTCCAGTAATCCACCTGAGATTTCAAATCATCCTCACTAATTTTAACAACCTTCTGACCATCTTTATCAGTAGGAGGCACGAAGAGAGTGGCTTACCCATTTGAGCATTGCGATTACCTCGCACAACTTCACCAGCAGTCGAAATTGATTTCTCAGACCCACTGGTTTCTGAGAATTGTAGTCGTCTAACAGCGAGGCTAGCCGGCACTTCAACTTTGTTCATCGGAGGTGGTATATCAGTCGCACACCATCTGCATGCAACATCTCTGTCGATTGGAATTTCTGTGGAAGGAAATTTCCGAAAGTCAGAGGTTCCAATTCCATAGTAACACCATGCTTAGGAGTGACTATTTGAGTGGTAGCGGGGGCCAAATTCCGCCGGCAACGAGCCATTGTCCGTGCACGACGGCAATCTTTCTATCATGCACCGAGAGATTTTGCTCGTCTGTGCTAACATTAACCGAGAGCTTTTTTCAAAGTAAGACCCCCTTTCCTTTTTCTTTTATTATTTCGAGGAAGGTCTCCTATTATATAAAAGAGATATTCATATTGTAAAGGGGACATGTGTTATACGAAAGAATGCAACTCTCTTGCTCTCTCTCTATCTCTAGCAAATACTCTCTCTCTCTCTCTCTCTCTCTCTCTCTCTCTCTCTCTCTCTCTCTCTTTCTTTCTCAAGCTCTTGTTATTTCTTTACATCATCAGATCTACGGTGATCATATAGCTACAATCATCTCTAGGTCTCGATTACGATTTACCCTTGTTCATCTTTGATTGTTTTTAAGCTTGCAAAGTACATAAATAACTTTTGAGCCGAACAATTTGGCGCTGCCTATGGGGATTTCGAGAATCAAAACCGTAGTTTGCACCTAGAGAACCATCAAAAAACCCTCATCTACAACACACAAACAAAAGATAGCTGACAACAATGCAAGAGTAAAAGCGGTAGCAAATGTCAGAACCAACCTTATGGGTCCTCTCAACGAAGCCGGTGTGGAGGATGTCTTGAATGCAACCCCTAGCACCATATTGAATGGGGAGATCCCACCTCCCACACCTGAAGATCTGGTGATCTCACACGAAAAAGAGGCTTCTATATCTGCAAATAAAGAATCACCCCCAGAGGTCAAGAAGCTACTGGAAGAATGGTTAATGAGTACTCTAAGTGGCTTGGTTGAAAAGCCAGCCCAAAAAAAATGTCATATGCACGCCAACAGTGGACCTTGCTTCAGTTGAAGGTGAACCCGAGATTGTACGAGCAAACAATGTGCTCATCGATGCTAAGGCCAACGGTGATATGCTCATAACCATCCTCAAGAAGATGGAGGAAATGGAGAACGAAAACAAGTCATTTCGCGACCAGATAAAGGAACACCTGGAGAGGGTAGACAAGATCCATGGTGCTCCCAAGCTGCTACCAAAGCGTGACGTCGGGAGGTTTGTTGAACAACCTTACAGGGAGGAGGCTGCACCGTACCTCATCCCAAAAACCTTCAAAATGCCTTCTTATTTAAGAGTGGACGATGGGACTACAGATCCCTAGGACCACCTGATCCACTATGTCACGGCTGTATAAGGTAACGACCTGTCAAAAGAACAGGTACCATCCGTACTGCTGAAGAAGTTTGGCGAAACAGTGACAGGAGGAGCGCTAACCTGGTACTCTCAGTTACTGGCCAAGATAATTTCTACGTTTGAGGAAATGACGGACAAGTTCTTCCCCGCTCATGGAGGAGCAAAGAAAGCAGAAGCAAGAGTCAACGACATTTTCGTTGTTAGACAGACCACAGGAGATAGACTCAGGGACTTCCTTGCCAGATTTAACAGAGTAAGAATGAGCCTACCAAACGTGTCGGAAGGCATGGAGGTCGCCGCTTTCCAAAATGGGTTAAATAGGGACGACTCAAGGGCAACCAAAAAACTGCTAAGTCATCTCATGAAGTACCTCCCACCATCTGGGAAGAGATCCACCGCCTACTGCGCTGAGGTACGTGCAGATGAGGACGACCTCAACGGGCCGACCCAACATTTAACAACAATACACCAGAAATCAGAAGGGACCGACACAACGAAGGATGGCGGGAACAAATCCCACGTCCCAATAGGGAGAGGAACCAACCCTATGTCAGACCTTGTCATCCACCGCCACCAAGGCATATGGACGCGCTACAACGACATGTTGCCCCACTACAAAACGTCAGAGGTATGCCTCCTTTATTATCTGCACATAACTTCTGTATGTCCCCTTCAGAGATAGTGTATGCACTGGAGAAGCTGGGGACCAAAGTACAGTGGCATGCAAAGATGAAATCAGATCCCGCCACCAGAAAATTGAATGCCTTGTGCGAGTTTCATCAGGAACGAGGGAACAAAACCGAAGACTACATAGGCCTACGGCAAAAGGTGGTCAGGATGCTGAACCAAGGATTCCTGAGGGTAACTACTCAGTGACAAAGGGAAGATCAACTTTGCACGTGGATGGGAAAAAAACCACTGGCCACCAAAGCCACCCTCACCAACACGCACAATCAACATGATCATCGGAGACGGCAATGACTCGTCCATCAATTACGTCAAATTCACCACTACACACAAACTGAAGCGAACCGTCGTCCATGAACGGTATGACGACTTCAAAGATAGTATCACCTTCGATAAGTCCGATGCCGACGTTTTGTCTTTCCCTCATTATGATGCTTTAGTTATTACTTTGTGTATCGCACATACAGATGTTAAAAGAACTATGGTTGATGACGGTAACAGCACCTGTACTATCCATCCGAGAGTCCTCGTACTAATGGAACTCGAGGATAAGATAATACCGCGCTGCATAACACTAAATGGTCTCAATAATGCAGTAGAACGAACCTCTGAGGAGATATCACTGCCCATTCTAGCAGGAGTGGTCACGCTAGAAATGACTTTCCATGTAATGAACTAGGAAACGGCGTATAACACTATCATCTAATGCCAATGGATATATTCCATGAGAGCGGTCCCATCAAGTTTCTATCAAAAAACCAAATTTCCCACCCCATGGGGTGTATTCAGCATTCGAGGCGAGCCTCGCACCACTCAAAAATGCTATAAAATAGCACAGGACTGCGCCCACACCAAACATCTCAAAGGGGATAGCGCAGAAGCATAGCAATTAGCCATGTCGAGGACTAAGGTCGACCCGACAAAAAATGCCGTCAAAGACCCCGATATCGTGGAGGCCTTCAAGGCCACGGTTGAGGATCTCGACCCCGTCTAGATAGATAGTGTCGATCCAACAAAGAAAGCCTACATAGGGCACGACCTCACTAATCCAAGTAAGTACGGTGAATTTCTAACTAACCATGCAGATCTTTTTGCCTTTTGCCATTCAGCTATGCCAGGAATCCGTCGAGACATCACCACTCAAAAGCTGAATGTTTACCCTTACACCCGCCTGTACGGTAAATGAGAAGAAAATTCAACGCCGCTATCAATGACGCAATCAGTGAAAAAGTAGACAAACTTCTGGCCAACGGTTCCATCATGGAATCAAGGCACCCTCAATTGGTCGCCAATGTCGCCATGGTTAAAAAGAAAAATGGGAAGAGGAGAATGTGTGTGGACTTCACCGACTTGAACAAAGCATGCCCAAAAGACTCATTCCCGCTGCCCCACATCGACCAGCTAATAGATGCAACCGTAGGGCACGATCTGCTAAGCTTCGTAGATGCTTACTCCGGCTACAATTAGATCATGATGGCCGAGGAGGACCAAGAGAAATAACTTTCATCACTCACCAAGAAAGGTATTTCTACAAGATAATTCCCTTCGGGCTTATAAATGCGGGAGCCACGTACCAAAGGCTGGTCACCAAGATGTTCAAAGAATAACTCGGTAAGACTATGGAAGTTTATATCGACGATATGCTAGTAAAGTCATCAAAGAGAGAAGACCACATAGACCAGATAAAGGAGGCCTTCGAAATATTAAGGAGATACAGGATGAAGTTAAACCCCGAGAAATGTGCCTTCGGTGTGGCCTCAGGGAAGTTCTTGGGGTTCCTCATATCACAGCGAGACATTGAGGTCAACCCATACCAGATCAAGGCAATAGATACAATCTCCTAAGTGTTAAGTAGCAAAAAACAAGTGCAGAGCTAACATGGTGGATAACCGCCCTATCCAGATTCATTTCACGATCCTCTGACAGGAGCCACCTGTTTTTCAGTGTGTTGAAAAAAGACCAAGGGTTACAGTGGAACGGGGAGTGTGTCGAAGAATTGAAGAAGCTGAAGGCGTACCTATCCTCGCCGCCTCTGCTGGTCAAAGAAAGCCTGGGCGAACCCGTGTTGGTGTATCAGGTCGTATCTGAGGTCACCGTCAGCGCCGTCCTACTCTGCAAAAACAAAGGTACACAATCTCCTATCTATTACATCAGCAAAACCTCAGTGGATGCCAAAACACGGTACCCACACCTCTAGAGATTGGCGCTAGCACTGGTAGTAGCTTCACAACATCTACGGCTCTATTTTCAATGCCACCCCATAAAAGTTGTAATGACCTTCCCATTAATGAGCGTCTTACATAAGCCTGAGTTATCATGTCGGCTCGCCAGATGGTCCATTGAGCTCAGCGAGCACGACATTTCGTACCTTCCTAGGACCGCCATGAAGTGGCAAGTTCTTGCCAATGTCATAGCCAACTTTAGCGCGGAAATTCTACCGAAGGCGGAACCTGAGGCACAGTGTGCCTCTGCCAAAAGTGACATATGGGTCCTCTATACCGATCACACCGCCAATGCATCAGGTATCAGGACTTGGACTCGTCCTCGTAGTCAACACGGGCGAAACAAGTTGCCAGTCAATATAATGCCCTGAAATGACTAACAACTAGGCTGAGTATGAGGTCATTATTTCAGGTATGAAACTAGCCATCAAATATTTAGCTCGTCAGATCGTCCTCCATTGCAACTCTCAACTCATGATAAACCAAGCCATAGTGGATTACCAGGTCAAAGAACAAAGGTTGCAAAAATACCAATCAGAAATCCATAAGTTGATGGCTGAGTTTGACGAATTCCTCTTCGAGAAAATTCTGAGGGCACGAAATACTGAAGCAGACGGTCTAGCAAAGCTGGTCGCGACCACTAAAAACTTCGACATTGAAAGCGTGGTCACCCTCCTCCATTCAGCCATTGAACACGCTGAGGTATTCTCTTTAAACTTGACCAGTTGGTATCCTATCTGCAGGACGGAACGTTATCAC
Organism: Nicotiana benthamiana; assembly: GCA_034376525.1. Lineage (NCBI taxonomy): Eukaryota > Viridiplantae > Streptophyta > Magnoliopsida > Solanales > Solanaceae > Nicotiana > Nicotiana benthamiana. The sequence continues at coordinate 7,452,505 of CM067331.1, read as the reverse complement.
TCGAAAAAAAAAGACAAAGAAACTCCACGTGCAAGCCGCCCGGTATTGCCTAATAAATTATGACCTCTACAAAAGGACGTTTGGCGGACCCTTGGACAAATGCCTAGGGCCGCATCAAACAAGGCCAGTACTCAAATAAGTGCATGAGGGCCACTGCGGCACCCATACAGTCAACTGTGCCCTCGTACAATGCATCATACGGGCCGGCTACTATTGGCCCACCATGAAGAAAGAGGCGGCAGAATACATTCGCCGGTGCGAACAATGCCAAAAGTACGCCCCATGATACATCAACCAGGAGAGCCCCTCCATTTAGTCACCTCCCGATGCCGTTTCATCAAACGTGGAATGGACATAGTTGGCCCCGTATCCGCAGGACGGGGAAAGGTACAGTTTTTGGTAGTTTTAATTGACTATTTCTCTATGTGGGTGGAAGCAAGTGCATACGCACAAATACGCGAACAAGAGGTCATCGCCTTCATATGGAAAAATATTATATGTCGCTTCGGCATCCCCAAAGAAATCAGTTGTGACAAAGGGCAACAGTTCATCAGTCAAAAAATGATCTAATTCTTCGAGAAATGACACATCAAGAGGATACTCTCGATGCCATATCACCCTGCCGCTAACGGCCAGGCAGAGTCCTCCAACAAAACAATATTAAACATACTGAAGAAGAAGCTCGATGACGCCAAAGGGCTATGGCCCGAGTTGCTACCCGAAGTTTTGTGGGCACACAGGACCACACCCAAATCCAGCACAGGAGAAACACTGTACTCATTGGTATACGTTACCGATGCAGTCATACCCATCGAGGTCGGTGAATCAAGCCTAAGGTATTCACACACCAGTGGAACAGAAAATAACACAAACAGGCTCCAAGACCTCGACGAAGCTGAGGAGAGGAGAGAAATGGCCCACATGAGGATAGTGGCCTAAAAGCAACAAGTCGAAAGACACTATAACAAGAGGGCAAAGATAAGACCACTTAAAGTGGGAGACTACGTTCTCAAAGCCAAGACATTGGCATCCAAAGACCCAAGTGAAGGAAAATTAGGCACAAACTGGGAAGGACCTTACAAAATCACAGCATCAGCCAAAAAAGGATCATTCCGATTGGAAATAATGGAAGGAAAAATGCTCCAAAACAATTGGAGCGTCACCCACCTCAAGTATTTCTACTTATGAAAGGCATCCCCCGAGTCGTACTTTTTTTCCCTTACCTGAGTTTTGTCCCAATTGCGTTTTCTCGGGGAGGTTTTTAACGAGGCGGCAGAAGGGACACCTGTAAATATTTTCAAAACAATTTCTCCATATCAGCATCTCCATACGCTCTCCAGGTTGACATGATAAAGGGATTAGACTAGCTTGATCTCCAATGTATAAAGGGCTACGACCCTCTCCAAAGTATAAAGGGCTACGGCCATCTCCAATGTGTAAGGGCTACTACCATCTCCAATGTATAAAGGGCTACGGCCATCTCCTATGTATAAAGGGCTACGGCCATCTCCAATGTATAAAGGGCTACGACCATCTCCAATGTGTAAAAGCTAAGGCCATCAACTTTATTATGGATAAGGCTATCGGCGCTATTATGGCCAATGCCATCTCCACAAAGTGTCGATTTAGTTTCGACCACGTCAAACAAGTGATTCGATGACAGTCGAAGTCACCTACGTGGCTAAGGCCATCAACTTTATCATGGCTAAAGCCATCGGCTCTATTATGGCCAAAGCCATCACCGCCAAGAGTCGACCTAGTTTCGACCGTGACAAACAAGTGATTCGATGACAGTCGAAGTCACCTACATGGCTAAGTCCATCAAGTTATCATGGAAAAGGCCATCGGCTCTATTATGGCCAAGGTCATCGCCGCCAAGATCCGACCTAGTTTCGACCACGGGAAACAAGTGATTCTACGATAGTCGAAGTCACCTACATGGCTAAAGCCATCAACTTTATCATGGCTAAGGCCATCGGCTCAATTATGGACAAGGCCATCACCGCACTTTATCATGGCTATGGCCGTCGGCTCTATTATGGCCAAAGCCATCGTCGCCAAGAGTCGACCTAGTTTCGACCACGGCAAACAAGTGATTTGACGACAGTCGAAGACACCTACATGGCTAAAAGGCCATCAACTTTATCATGCCAAGGCCATCAGCTCTCTTATGGCCAAAGCCATCGCCGCCAAGAGTCGACCTAGTTTCGACCATGGCAAACAAGTGATTCGACGACAATCGAAGTCATCTACATGGCTAAGGCCATCAACTTTATCATGGCTAAGGTCATCGGCTCAATTATGGCAAAGGCCATGCTGCCAAGAGTCGACCTAGTTTCGACAATGGAAAACAAGTGATCCAACGACAGTCAAAGTCACCTGTGAGCACGTGATTTTTGCCCTATAGATGAATTACTCCTAGAAAATCCAAAATAAAATAATTTTTTTTTGTTTGCAATTGTTGGGAATTTTGTGTATTATTTGCATTTGTATGTGCATGCTTATTTGTTAAATTAAAAAAAATATAAAAATATGCCGCACTTGCATGTAGGATTTATTTCTACAATTAGGAGTAATTAAGTTTTTTTTACAAAATGAAAATCACAAAAATAGGTATCCTTTGCATTTTAGCCTTTAATGTCCAAATTGTGTGATTGCATTTTAATTGTTATTTAATTTTAGGTGACAATTATTATTAGAAGTTAATTAATATATTAGATAATTTTAGTTTTTATAATTTAATCTTAGTATTTTAATTTAATTAATTAGGAAGTTGAATAAATAGAAAAGAACAAAAATAGAAGGAAATTCGAATTGGGCCATATTGCAAATTAAACTACAGTCCCAAAATTCAAACCAATTACCCAAGCCCAACCCCTCCCCTACACGACCTGCCCCATTTGACCAAAAATGAACCCCCCTTCTCTAATTTTTCATTTTTTCTAAATCCCAAACTCTTCACTACCTAAAAAACCCTAGAGACCAAATACTCACCACCAGCCGCCACTCCATATCCGACCACCCTACTGCCTCCCCTCCGTCACTACTGCGACCGCCCTCCCCAAGCACACCACCCCAAACACCAAACAACGCTCTTCTTCAGCGTCTTCCAAGCAGCGCACGTCGACGAACCAACCAGCTCCAGCTCATCCATCATCAAATACACTGACCCAACGACCCTTCTCCTGCTGCTCAACCACAACTAGCAAGCAGCAGCGCTCCATCTTCACCGTGACCCACTAACCAAACGACCTCACGTCCAAACAACTACCTCAAGACCCTCTAGTTGCCCGTCGTCAACCACCACGAGCAACACCCTTACGAAGCAGATCGCCTAGTTCACGCCAGCATCCCCTCTCGCTGCTTCGTCATCTTCCTCACGTCCCCATGACCACTTCGCTTCCTGTCGTTCCCAGCCACGAACGACCCCTTCTAATCCATCATCTCCCATGAACATACATGCACATACACGAGAAAATTAGTTGAAAAATTGGAAAAAAGTTTGAATAATCAGACAGAAAATCCTGGCAGATTCGAGTTATTTTCGATTTTAAAATTCCCGGGCAGATTTGTTTCTGTTCGAGTTTATTGTTGTTTCGATCCGGTTAGTTGGTTTAAGTTTCATTTCTGTCCGTATTTTGTTTGATATTTTCATAGCTAAAGTCAGTATATATTTTTTGTTCATTGTTTATCGCTTCTTGATTATTTCTTCAGTTTGTTTTATCATTTGTTCTTATTTAGTTTAATATAGAAATATTTTAGTTTAATCACTTGAATCATTTATCTTGATTATAATTTTGTTAGATTTAATTTGAATTTACGATTAAGTTTAGTGATTTGAATCTGTTTTATTGTTGTGTCAAATCTAAATTTGGATATGTTAGATAGTTGAATTTATTTGTTTGATCTGTTAAGTGTAATTTGAATCCGAGTTAGTTATTTGAATTTACTTATTTGTTATTGATGTTGAATTTGAAAGTATATTTGTTGTTAAAAATCTTGTTCAGTCAAAATAAATTTTAGTTGGTTCTTGGTTGTTCATCATATAATTTGAATTTGTTGATGGAATTTGATTAAGAATTGGTTATAGTTACTATATTTTGGTTAATTGATTTAGGTGAGTTGGTTATAGCTGACAGGGATAGAATAGTAATTTTCAATAATTTCAGGGGTAATATCGGAATTGAAAATATGAGGAATTGCTTAATAATATGGTAGGGGACAAGACTTGTGGGGAGCATAATGATGTAAAGTAAAAAGAGTATTAATAATGTGGTCCATTGAAAAGAGGGGACTGTGAGGTCCGTGTTGACTGCTTTTTACTTAATTGGAAATAAGAAATAGTATGGGTAATACTAAAATGGGTAGTAATAATAGTAAAAGGGTAAAAGAAATAGTCTTGCTTCATATATAATATGACTCATTTTAACACTAAAGGAAGGGAATATTAAGAGCAAAAATTTCAGAACTTGAGAGGAGATAAAGATATTTTGAATCTTAAAAATTAGAGAGAGTTAGAAAGTTAGAAACCGAAAAAAAAATTGTTTGTTTTCTTCATTTTTAAAAATCAGCATCAATTGCTATTGTTCATTGAAGCTTTAAGCTTCTTTTCTTGAGTGTTAAAAATCAGAAGTGACTATTTTTGGCAACTGATTATTTCTCTGTTGGTCTGTACTTGTTTTCTAATACTACTGGCGTTCAAGTAGTGTTGCTTTGGTTCACTATTGGTTTTCGGTTGGTTTGGAAATTCTTGATTTTTCTGCTTGGTTGCAATCTCCTGGGTTTTCTGCTATTCTCGCTGTCACTGGGCTACTCCCGTGTTGTTGAACTGTTGTTGCTGTGTGTATGCTGCTATTGCTTCCTACCGACCTTCCTCTTCTTTGTATTCCAATACCAGGTACACCACTTTGAATTATTTTGATGTACGCCTTGAAGATGAAATGAAATGGCAAAAATTTATGTATTTAGTTATAGTATACTTGTATTTTAGTTAAACATTAGTTATATATATTTTCCTGCTATGCATTAGTTAATCTTTGAATCTTGTTAGTAATAAAGATCCGCATATATTAGGCAAATATAAGAGGCCAGTAATTTCGTAGAATGAATAGGCTTGATGTTTAATGTGTGATTCAACGTAGTAAGGCTAAGAACATTAATCCATAGGAGCGAATTTGAGCAGTATGAGTTAACATTTAAGTTTAATAATTTTTAAGCTTTAGTAATTACGGTTAAAGCTAGTTGCAAATAGCTGTGAATAATTAATCTCAATATTTTTTTCTATGACAACGTGAGTTTTAATCTAGCTATAATTGATTGCTTTTGAATATCAGTTGTCGAATTTCGTAGTTTATTTATAATTTCGATTTTTTTATTTTATTTATAATTTCGAATTTTTCTTTTTTTATTTAATTTCCGCTAAATGTCTTAGTCTGGCAATTAATATGTACATTTTTAAGCATGTAATTAATTACGATTTTTCTCTTTTATTTCAGAGACGGACAAGAATAGAAGAATGTAGTCGCTTTAGGATTACCCTTTAAAAATGAGGCGTGCCTCGCCGAATAAAAATACGTAAAATTCGGGGCCCTCAGTAAAGGTTTAAAAATATTTAGAAAAATTGGGAGGGTCGTTTAGCGAATTTCACGACCCTCCCAAAAGATTGCAACGCGCTACACTCTATTAGGCGCGACTTTAATAAGTTACATTCCTAAATACCAGTGGGCATTTTATGCGGCCCAAATCCAAGTCCTAAAACTTTGGATAGAGTTTGCCTAGGATTGCGGGCTCTGGCGGCGCAATCCGAAAGCACACTATAAACGACGTTCACTTTCTCAAATAAATATATATTAAATAAAAGCTGTAAAAAGTAAAATTGGCACATAGGTTTTTTATGTTATAAAATCGGATAAATAAGCTAAATATGACATTTGAGCGACCGTGCTAGAACCACGGAACTCGGGAATGCCTAACACCTTCTCTCGGGTTAACAGAATTCCTTATCCGGATTTATGGTGCGCGGACTGTTAAACTGAGTCATTCTTTTCCTCTATTTGGGATTTAACCGGTGACTTGGGACACCATAAGCTTCCCAAGTGGCGATTCTGAATCTCTAATAAATAATCCTGTTTCGATCGTCCTTTAATTGAAAAAACTCCTCCACACCCTCGCGGGCGTAAAAAGGAGGTGTGACAGCTCTGGCAATTCTGCTGGGCAATTTAACCCAGAACCACTAGTTCAGGGTTAGAAAGTTGAGCTTAAAATAATCGTTGTGTTTGGATTTTTTTATTATCGGATTTTTATTATATGATTGAGCTTAAATGTGCAAAATGTTGCTTATTACAGCTTTGATATTATTTGAACCGTGTAAATAAACTGCTACGAAACCCCTTTTTTTAGTTTTCTAAAAATGGTACATACGTTCGCGTAGCCCACTTTTTTATAAAAATTATACCAAATAGAGTGAGGTTGGGCAAGAGACAAGGCCGGACAGACTTTAGTGCTCCTGATACGTCGCCCCCTCCTTAGCCCCAGTTGTCCGCCCGGGTAATTTAGATCTAGAACAAAAACCCAGGATTTAACTTAGTATAATACAACTTCATGCCAGATTCCTAGTAGGAACGTTTATTTGCATCATGTGCATTTGACTTAGGGGACTTAACATAGGGGTTGGGTCCGTCTAGGACTGGCAACCTGAATTGAAAAGACCATCCTGTTGCATCCTACTTGTTTTCCATGCATTTAGTTTTCTCAGACTTGCATGCTGACCGGCTTTGGAATATCTGGAAATTGAAAAAAAAATTAATGCCCAAATGCTGTCAAAAGTTTGCAGAAATTTTTGAGAAAATGAAAGAAAATATTTTATTCATAAAAGCAAAATAAAAGAAAAGAAAAGAAAAAAAAGTCTTTGTTTTAGATTGGAAAAATAGATTGTGTTATTATTTGTTGAAAAAAAGAAAGAAAAAAGAGCCTTTTATTTTAGTGTGGACAAATGAATTGTTTGCTGAAAAGAAAAAAAGAGTCTTTATTTTAGTTTGGGAAAATAAGTAGTTTATCATTTGTTGAAAAAAAAAATCAGAGTTGTTATTTTGTCTTGTTTTCAATAATATATATATATATATATAGAAGGAAAAATAATTTGTCTTGCCATGGAAATTGAAAATGAAAAAAAAATCTTGCTTTTGAAAGTAGTTTTTTTTTATTAATTTTGAAATGCCAGAAATAAAAATGAAAAAATTTTGTTTTAAAATAGTTTGTTTAATCTGGCCGAACTACGCCAGTTTGATTCTCATAGGGTGTTAGATAGTAGGCAACCCTCATCGGATCCAACCTCCCGTTTTAAAAAAATAGCAAAAAATGTTAGTTTTTAATTTCATCATAAAGAAGTCGGGTGATGCTGTTTTGTCCAAAGATAGCCGAAGTTCCTCAAAGGGACACCGGAAGGCTGACTTTGCATAAACAACCACCTTTGGGTCATCTTTTTAGTTTTGGTCCGGTTGACCCACACAGCCTTAAAATCTTCGTCCCCCAGGCCATGAAAGGCAGTGTTTGCAATATCGAGTTTTCTATTTTGAAAAACAAGAAAAGGTCATAAATATATCAGGGGACGCTGGTTTGTTAAAACATAGCCGAATGTTCCCGAAAGGGACGCCGGAAGAATGAATTTGCATAAACAGCCACCTTTGGGTCACTTTTTTTTAGATTTGGTCCAGTTGACCCACACAACGTTAAAATATTCGTGTCCGATGCGTCGAAAGGCCATGTTTGCAATACTAGGTATTTTATTTTAATTTGAAAAAAAATTGTCAATGGGCAAATGAATGCCATTTGAATTTTTGGTCAAAATAATTCAAGCCAGCTTCAGCAATATATTAAACTGTTCTTGCCGAGATAGCCTTAGAGTATCTTTTGGTTGTAAAAAGGCTATTTTCGTAAAAACGGACAAGTTTGTAAAATATTCCTCCCCGGCCTTCAAAATTCATGTGAAATTTAGAAGGGGCCACATTTCCAAAAAAATAGCCATTTGGTTAAAATTGGCATATAAAGGAAGGAATCTGTCAATCGATTTTTTATAGAGTATGTGGATTGTTTAATATTCAAGTCTGTAGGTCGTCTTTTCATCAGAGGCTGTTAGTGTGGTCAGTTTTTAAATCCTTGTTATCAAGTCTGCTTCATTAGGAAATTGGAAAATTCCAATAAATGTTTGAGGTTGTTTGTGGGTCGGAACTACGCAAGGTTTGATTCATGCGGGGTCATGATACATAGGCAATCTCCAGAAGATTCGACCACCACAACAAAAAAGAAAAGAAAAAATGGAATAGTAGAAAAACAAAAAAAAAGAGAATAATAAATAAAGGAAAAGTTCGGGAGATTTTGGAAATGGCACAATTACAATAAGCCGGAATGACGTACGTAATTGAAGCGAATGCATGATAGAATGGTTTAACTGTTAGGTGCATTGCATACCTGATATGTGTTTACCTGTCTGTCAAATGCATAACATTAATATGATGGCTTCACGTTATTGTGTTCAAATCAGAAAGGTGGTTGGTTGTGGTAACTCTTCCCTGCAAATGAAAGTCGAAGGACAATGATAGAGAACATCAGAACCGAGTGGGTCGATATCGATGACTGACAACAACTGGTTGAACAGAACAACGGGTTGGAAGAAGAAGTGAAAATGTTGAGACGGCATGTGGCAGACATGTATCAGGTATGGGTGGCTGGAAAGGCACCCATTCTGCCAGCGCCTGGTTTCTCCAATGACATCATCACCCAAACTTTGGCATCTCCCGATCACCCTTGTGTCTCCGTCACTCTTCCATCAGACATCGTCCCAGACACCTCCTCGATAAATTAGATAGAGAAGAAACTTAATGAAGATTTTGGGAAGTTCTGGCTCAAATGGAGTGAGCAAGTTGCTCGGGATAGCCTTCCCATGCAATGAAAAGATAGTGTTGAACCTCCCCGACGACAAGGTCTCGTGTTCGTCCTTACTAAATCCCTCAGCCACAAAATTATCCCCGTGGGTATCCTCGTGCGCCGCATGGCCATCCCCGATGATACTTTTCCCCACACAATTCTCAAAGACATACTTTAACTTCAAAAAACCCAGCTCCAAAAAAAGCCTATCCACCGTCTCAAGCTTACCAGAAGCATCCTGGATCAGGTTGTAAGCCAAGTCAGGCGTTTAGGACGAGAGGTTACTAAAACGAGAAAAAAAGCCTCCCACGCCGATTAGAGAACCCTATGAAAGCTTATTTGAAAGGCTAAATCATGCTGGCCTGATTGAGCCGCTCCCCGGATATACTTCAGATCCACGTGCAAGAAGCTTTGATCCTACCGCACGGTGCGCATACCACTCCAATGTCCGAGGGCACAACATTGAGAGTTGTCATTCGTTCAAAAAAGAGATAGAAAGAATGATTCACGAAAGAGTGATTGTGATCGAGGAGGTAGTGAAAATCATGTGAATCCTCCTGGGATACGGGCTAAAGGGGAAGATGTGGAAGATGTAAAGCTCAGTGGCTAAGATGCCATGTTTGATAAGTGGGAGGATGCTTTATTCCTTGGTTTGCAGGAGAGAAGCTTTTGGTGCTTATTTTGTTGTCATTTCTATTATCCGGATTATTCTTAGGGTTGTAATCCAGATATTGTCTTGTGTCAAACCCATTTATCTTTCCATTTTTTGTCATTACGGTTTGTTTAGTTTTGTCCAGGTTTGTTTCGTGATTGTTTTCCGGTTTGTTTTTGTTATTTTTTTGTTATTCAAACCATTTTATCGTTAGTCTAATGCAGAATTCGGTCTTTTATTATTTCAATCACCTTTTCGTTTAACTCTTTTATCATTTTTTGCGTCTTTTATTCAGCACCGATTTTAGTGACATCACATGCGCGCACAGTCTAGGCCTAGTCTTAAAAGTTAATCATAACAGTTAGAGATTATTTGGATCCCAAATCATGTGAAACTGGGGCAAGTACAACATAAAGAAACCGTAAAGGCAAGCTAGCCAAATTGACGCGGGGGTCGTTCGTGGTAATGAAATGAGGGTGTTGCTCAGCGATGCTTTAAAATTACAAATGAAAAGACAAATGTGCGGATATGGTTAGCAAGTCTGGCACAATAGAAATATGTTGCAAATGTTTAATTGTGTTGTTTGAATTTGGCATGTTTTGAAGATTGGAATGACAGAGACATTTTGTTCTGCTATCCAAACACTTTATCCTTCGTTAACCTTTTGAGCCTTATTTGTTTTATTTCATACCCCTCCTTCGAAATCAGTAGCAAAGGATAGAAATACAAACGTAGAAGAAAAGGAAAAAGTAAAAATGATGGAAAAGAAAGCAACAAAAGAGAAAATAGAAAAAAAGAAGAAGAATAAAATGATAACAAAAAAACAAAAGAAAGTCATCAGAAAACGAAGGAATTGGGAACCACGTTTGACCTAATTCCTCAAAGAGGATACGTAGGCGCTTCACAGCTCGGTGATAGTGTAACAAAATATTAAAAATCCCCCAAGCAAGAAACTGGGGAAAATATTGGGTTCGTTGTAAATAATTCTAATTCTGAAGGTTGTAATTTTGAACCTAAGTTAATTTGTTTTGAGACTTTTAATACCCTTTATTTCTAGCCCCATCCAAAATCCCACATTACGATCCAAAGAAAGACCTTCTAATCAGTCTTTAAAAGATGCCAAGTTGGAAAAATGAGGGAGTCTTATCAGAACATAACACTCTGATCTCCAGTAGAAATGAGTCTGATCCCCATGCAGAGAAGACTGTGATCCCTAACAAAAAAGACTCTGGCCCCTGCAGAAAAAAGAAATATAAAAGAGAGTCTTATCGGTAACACCCGATCCCCGGCTGGAAAGTAATGCTAATGAGAGAGTCTTATTAGTTAAAAAATTCACGGGCACCATATGGCGATGAAAGCTGATAGAAAAGCGAAAATGAGAGAGGCTTGACAGTGAAAACATTCACGCACTACAATTCGAATAAGGGTGACAATCAAATGGGGAATCACCAAACGAAGATCTTGAAAGATGATTGACGACGGAGGATAGGCCACATGTGCATGTCATGACCATTAGAGTTGGTATCCGCGTTTAATAGGTTTTGATTTTATAGTTTCTCTTCTTAGAGTGTCATCTCTTTCCTTTGCCTTTAATTCCGTTCCTTTTTATCTTTCTCCTTTCATAGAAAAATCCTCAGTAGAGTCTATTTGGTCAGAACAAGTGAGAAATGACTTCGAAATCTGCCATCAGCTTTCCAATTATGTAAGACGAGATCTGACTAGTACGTCCAAGTGGTATAATTTAGGAACGAACAAACACAAGGCCAGTATTAAGAAGGATATCCCCAGCAAGAGGAGATTGACAAATGGATGGATCAGTGTCAAGAAAGATATCTCGCGGGAATCAAAGGTTATAAACCTCAAGGCCAAGGCCAGTGGACAAATCAAGGAAGAACAACGCTGAAAGCGATGGGCATGATTTGGGAAATTCATGTGAGACTCAAGGGTACGGATAATGCCAGTTTCTGTGCTATGCCACGAAAGAAGAGGGATATCCCCGGAGAAAGTGGTTTATCATTAAAACATTGCAAAATCTTCAAGAAAAATCAGTCTTCACCGAAATGATACGGAGTTATATGGAAAACGACAGTGAGAATTTTGTGCATATGGAATCGTCAAGAAGGTCTGGAGTTATCAGCCCAGCTTCAAGATGGTCGGACAACACAGAGCACGGGAAAGAGAATAAGAAAATCATCCCAGCTGGAATATCACAACCAACCACCCCTTTTTAAGCTCACCTAACTTTTCTTTGATGTGAAATAGGGACGTGAAATGTCATTGATGGAAGAGAAGCGTGATGCAAGGAGGTTTATCAAACTGGGGTAGAAAATTTTCTTTTCATTTTGAAATTTTTTTGAAAATCAGGTATCCACTTTGGGGAAGAAGGAAAATAAGAAAAGTCTAAAGGGAAGTGGTCTTTTAACCAATATTATCCCCAGCATAGCAAGTCTTGATGAAGGAAGTAGTATCCCCAGTGGACAGAACAAAAGGGATGAAACCTGTGTTTAGAAAAAGCGAGAAGCCAGTGTCATCCCCAATCATTTTTTGAGGAATGAACCACCAGTTTTGAAGGATTGAAAATCCCCCATCAGTGTTTTCCTCAACAGGTGTTATCCCCAGCTGATGACATTTTTATCCCTAGCAGTGTTAAGAGAAAATAAAAATTTCGAAGGAAGTAGTTTTGAAAAAAAAGAGAATAGGAGGGGAAGTAAGAGATCCCTAGCAGAAATATCATCCCCAGCAAATAATTTTATCCCCAGCAAGTTTTGATGGAGTAATGAAATGCAAGGCAGGGAAAGGAGAGAAAGAAAAACCATCCCCTGCAGAAGTGGCACGACCACTCATGACATTTTAAACTAACAATTTTTTCTTTGATTTGAAGCAGGGAAAAGAAATATCGTTGATGGCGAAAAATATGCCACAAGGAAAAGTACCAAAACTGAGCAGAAAATTTTCCGCCATTGTTGAAAATTTTCTCGGAGGAACAAGGAAACCTTTTAAGTTGTTGAAGTCGGGATCCCGCCTATAGAACGGAGGCATTATTTTTAAGTAGTTGAAGTCGGGAGACTGCCCGTAGAACAGAGGCGTTATCTTAAGTTGTTAAAGTCGGGAGCCCGCCCGTAGAACGAAGGCGTTATCTTTAGGGTGTTGAAGTTGGGAGCCCACCCGTAGAACGGAGGCGTTATCTTTAAGTTGTTGAAGTCGGGAGCCCGCCCATAGAACGGAGGCATTATTTTTAAGTTGTTGAAGTCGGGATCCTGCCCATAGAATGGAGGCGTTACTCTTTAAGATGTTGAAGTCGGGAGCCCGCCCGTATAACATAGGCATTATTTTTAAGTTCTTGAAGTCGGGAGCCCGCCCGTAGAATGGAGGCGTTATTTTTAAGTTGTTTAAGTTGGGAGCCCGCCCGTAGAACGGTGATATTTATTTTAAGATTAAAGGAGTCAGGAGCCCTCCTGTAGAACGGAGATATTTATTTTAAGTTAGAGGAGTCAGGAGCCCGCATGTAGAACGGAGGTATTTATTTTAAGTTAAAGGAGTCAGGATCCTGCCTGTAGAACGGAGGTATTTATTTTAAGTTAGAGGAGTCAGGAGCCCGCCTCTAGAGCGGAAGTATTTATTTTAAGATAGAGGAGTCAGGAGTCTGCCTGTAGAATGGAGGTATTTATATTAAGTTAAAAGAGTCAGGAGCCCGCCGAACGGAGGTATATATTTTAAGTTAAAGAAGTCGGGAGCCTGCCAATAGAACGAAGGTGTTATTTTTAAGTTGTCGAAGTTAGGATCCCGCCTGTAGAACAGAGGTATTTATTTTAAGTTAAAGGAATCAGGAGCCCGCCTGTAGAACAGAAGTATTTAGTTTAAGTTAAAGGAGTCAGGAGCCCTCCTGTAGAACGGATGTATTTATATTAAGTTAGAGGATTCAGGAGCTCGCCTGTAGAACGGAGGTATTTATTTTAAGTTAAGGGAGTCAGGAGCCCGCCTGTGAAACGGAGGTATTTATTTTAAGTTAAAAGAGTCAGGAGCCCGCGTGTAGAACGGAGGTATTTATTTTAAGTTAGAGGAGTCAGGAGCCCGCGTGTAGAACGGAGGTATTTATTTTAAGTTAAAAGAGTCAGGAGCCCGCCTTTAGAATGGAGGTATTTATTTTAAGTTACAGAAGTCGGGAACCCGCCCGTAGAACAGAGGCGTTATTTTTAAGTTGTCAAAGTCAGGAGCCCGCCTGTAGTATTTATTTTAAGTTAAAGGAATCAGGATACCGCCTGTAGAACGGAGGTATTTATTTTAAGTTAAAGGATTTAGGAGCCCGCCTGTAGAACGAAGGTATTTATTTTAAGTTAGAGGAGTCAGGAGCCCGCCTGTAAAACAGAGGTATTTATCTTAAGTTAAAAGAGTCAGGAGCCCGCATGTAGAATGAAGGTATTTATTTTAAGTTGAAGGAGTCAGGAGCCCGCCTATAGAATGGAGGTTTAATATTTTAAGTTGAAGATGTCAGGAGCCCGCCTGTAGAACGGAGGTTGTTATTATATTAAGTTGAAGATTCAGGAGCCCTCCTGTAGAACAGAGTTTGTTATTATTTTAAGTTGATGGAGTCAGTAGTCCTCCTGGAGAACGAAGGATGATTTATCTTTATTTTGATGATGAAGTCAGGAGCCCGCTTGCATAACAGAGGAATACATTTCAAGATCAAATCAGAAATCAGTAATGCGGAGGTTAGCACAAAAATCCCCAGCATAACTAGCTTTAATGAAGGAAGCAGTATCTCCAGCAGACATAACGAAATGATGAAACTTGTCTTCAGGAAAGGCAAAAGGCCAGTGTCATCCCCAACAGTTTGCGGAGGAGACACAGACCGACTGGAAAGCCAGGAAACAGGAGCGAGTTGAAGATAGATAGGATCTTGTAATTCGTAGACTAGCCTAGATTCTTGATTCTTCTTTTAGCATGTTGTAATAAGGAGATCGGTAAGCAATAGCAACAGCATGCAACAGCAGTAACGGCAAAATTGCAGTCCCCTGGTAGTCCCAAATACCAAAATTTCCCGAACTACATTAACCTAATTCCCTTTTAGCCAAGGATATGTAGGAAACCATCGAAGCAAAGGTTCGGTTAAAATCTTTCAAAAAATGCTTCACACGGAGTACTCAGACGGGCAAAAATTGCTCGTATCTGCTCACTTTATCTTTGCACGAAAACTCTTTGTGTTTTCAGACAAAGAGGGGCAGCTGTGAGCACACGATTTTTTCCCTATATATGAATTACTCCCAGAAAATCCAAAATAAAATAATTTTTGTTTGTTTGCAATTGTTGGGAATTTTTTGTATTATTTGCATTTGTATGTGCATGTTTATTTGTTAAATTAATAAAAATACAAAAATATGTCGCACTTGGATGTAGGATTTAATTCTACAATTAGGAGTAATTAATTTTATTTTACAAAATGAAAATTCAAAAAATAGGCATCCTTTGCATTTTTAGCTTTAATGTCCAAATTGTGTGATTGTGTTTTAATTGTTATTTAATTTTAGGTGATAATTGTTACTAGGAGTTAATTAGTATTTTAAGATAATTGTTGCAAATTAAACCACAGTACAAAAATTCAAACCAATTACCCAAGCCCATACCCCTCCCCTACCCGACCTGCCCCATCCGACAAAAGATGAACCCCCTTTCTTCTCTAATTTTAGTTTCATTTTTTCTAAATCCCAAACTCTTCACTACCTAAAAAACCCTAGAGATCAAATACTCACCACTAGTCGCTACTCCATGTCCAACCACCCTACTGCCTCCTCTCCGTCACTACTCCAACCACCCACACCAATCAGACGACACCAAACACCAAACAACACTCTTCTTCAGCGCCTTCAAGCAGCCCACGTCGACGAACCAACCAACTCCAGCTCCTCTATCGTCAAATACACTGACCCAACGACCCTTCTCCTGTTGCTCAACCACAACCAGCAAGCAGCAGCGCTCCATCTTTACTGTGACCCACTCACCAATCGACCTCACGTCAAAACAACCACCTCAAGACCCTCCAGTTGCCCATCGCCAACCGCGACGAGCAACACCTTTAAGAAGCTGACCGCCCAGTTCACGCCCGCAACCCCTCTCGCTGCTTCGTCGTCTTCCTCACGTCCCCACGACCACTTTGCTGCCTGTCGTCCCTAGCCACAAATGACCTCTCCTAATCCCTCATCTCCCATGAACATACACGCACACACACAAGAAAATAAGCTGAAAAACTGGAAAAAAGTTTGAAAAATCGGATAGAAAATCCGAGAAGATTCGAGTTATTTTGGGTTTCAAAATTCCCGGGCAGATCTTTTTTCTTTCGAGTTCATCGTTGTTTCGATCGGTTAGTTGGTTAAAGTTTCATTTCTGTCCGTATTTTGTTTGATATTTTCAAATCTAAAATCAGTATATATTTTTTGTTCGCTGTTTATCGCTTTTTGATTATTTCTTCAATTTATTTTATCATTTGTTCTTGTTTAGTTTAAAATAGAGATATTTTAGTTTAATATAGAAATATTTCTAACTCGATTAGAATGTTGTTAGATTTAATTTGAATTTACGATTAAGTTTAGTGATTTGAATTTGTTTTATTGTTATGTCAAGTCTAAATTTGGATCCGAGTTAGAGATTTGAATTTATTCGTTTGATCTGTTAAGTTTAATTTGAATCCGAGTTTAGTGATTTGAATTTACTTTTTTGTTATTAATGTTGAATCTGAAAATATGTTTGTTGATAAAAATGTTGTGTCAAAATAATTTTTAGTTAGTTCTTGGTTGTTCATCATATAATTTGAATTTGTTGATTGAATTTGATTAAGAATTGGTTATAGTTACTATATTTCTGTTAATTGATTTAGGTGAGTTGGTTATAGCTGATATGGGCAGAATAGTAGTTTTTAGTAATTTCAGGGGTAATATGAGAATTGAAAATATAAGGAATTGTTTAATAATATGGTGGGGGACACGACTTGTGGGGAGCATAATGATGTAAAGTAAAAAGAGGATTAATAATGTGGTCCATTGAAAAGAAGGGACTGTGAGGTCCGCGTTGACTGCTTTTTACTTAATTGGAAATCACAAATAGTATGGGTAATAATAAAAGGGGTAGTAATAATAGTAAAAGGGTAAAAGAAATAGTCTTGCTTCCTATATAATAGGACTCATTTTAACACTGAAAGAGGGGAATATTGAGAGCAAAAATTTCATAACTTCAGAGAAGATAAAAAGATTTTGAATCTTAAGAATTAGAGAGAGTTCAAAAGTTAGAAATCGAAAAAAAAATCCGTTTCTTTTCTTCATTGTTAAAAATCAGCATCAATTCCTATTGTTCATTGAAGCTTCAAGCTTCTTTTCTTGAGTGTTGAAAATAAGAAGTTACTATTTTTGGCAACTGATTATTTCCATGTTGGTCTATATTTGTTTTCTAATACTACTGGCGTTCAAGTAGTGTTGCTTGGGTTCACTGTTGGTTTTCGGTTGGTTTGGAAATTCCTGGTTTTTCTGCTTGGTTGCAATCTCCTGGGTTTTCTGCTATTCCCGCTGTCACTGATCTACTTCCGTGTTGTTGAACTGTTGTTGTTGTGTGTATGCTGCTATTGCTTCCTACTGACCTTCCTCCTCTTTGTATTTTAATACTAGGTACACCACTTTGAATCATTTTGATGTACACCTTGAAGATGAAATGAAATGGCAGAAATGTATGTATTTAGTTATAGTATACTTGTATTTTAGTTAAACATTAGTTATATATATTTTCCCGCTATGCATTAGTTAATCTTTGAATCTTGTTAGTAATAAAGATCTGTAAATATTAGGCAAATATAATAGGCCAGTAAGTTCGTATAATGAATAGGCTTGATGTTTAATGTGTGATTCAACGTAGCAAGGCTAAGAACATTAATCCATATGATCGAATTTGAGCAATATGAGTTAACATTTAAGTTTAATAATTTTTTATGCTTTAGTAATTAAGTTTAGTTGCAAATAGCCGTGAAAAATTAATCTCAATAGTTTTTATATAACAACGTGAGTTTTAATCTAGCTATAATTGATTGCTTTTGAATATTAGTTGTCAAATTTCGTAGTTTATTTATAATTTCGATTTTTTTATTTTATTTATAATTTCGAATTTTTCTTTTTTATTTACTTTCCACTAATATTTGTCTTAATCTAGCAATTAATATGTTACATTTTTAAGCATGTAATTAACTAGGATTTTTCTCTTTTATTTTAGAGACGGACAAGAATAGAAGAATGTAGCTACTTTAGGATTACCCTTTACAAATGAGGCGTGCCTCGCCAAACAAAAATACATAAAATGTGGGGCCCTCAATAAAGGTTTAAATATATTTAGAAAAATTGGGAAGGGTCGTTTAGCAAATTTCACGACCCTCCCAAAAGATTACAACGGCTAGACTCTAATAAATTACATTCTTAAATACGGGTGGGCATTTTATGCGGCCCAAATCCAAGTCCTAAAATGTTGGATAGAGTTTGCCTAGGATTGGGGGTTCCGGTGGCGCAATCCGAAAGAACACTTTAAACGACGTTCACTTTCTCAAATAAATATATATTAAATAAAAGCAGTAAAAAGTATAATTGGCACATAGGTTCTTCATGTAATAAAATTGGATAAATAAGCTAAATATGACAGTTGAGCGACCGTGCTAGAACCACGGAACTCGGGAATGCCTAACACCCTTTCCCGGTTTAATAGAATTCCTTATCCGGATTTCTGGTGCGCGGACTGTTAAACTGAGTCATTCTTTTCCTCGATTCGGGATTTAACCGGTGACTTGAGACACCATAAGTTTCCCATGTGGCGACTCTGAATCTCTAATAAATAATCCTGTTTCGATTGTCCTTTAATTGGAAAACTCCTCTACACCACTGCGGGGCGTAAAGAGGAGGTGTGACATCACCTAAGCCATAAACTTTATCATGGATAAGGCCTTCGGCTCTATTATGACCAAGGTCAACGCCGCCAATAGTCGACCTAGTTTCGACTAGGGCAAACAAGCGATTCAACGACAGTTGAAGACACCTACATGGCTAAGGCCATTGACCCTATCCGGCCAAGGCCATCATCACAAAGTGCCAACCTAAGTCAACTATGGCAGAAAGCACAAAGGTGGAAGTTTGAAACACAATAAAAATCTAAGGAGCAAAAGAAGAATAGCAACAACAAAAGGTCATATTTCATTATCTCCAAAAATACATATTTACATATGTTTGACCACAGAAAGAGGTCCTATTTACATCCAAAAAGATATATATATATATATATATATATATATATATATATATATATATATATATATATATATATATATATGCATGTACACACTAAGTCCTAAGGGCCTTTACCACTTCGCCCATCTCGCCCGATCACCGCACGGCATGTTATCAGCACCACGTTGATAAGCCTTAGAAATCCAAGAGCTAGATTCCAAGCGATCAACGTCCGCAGAATTGCATCCCTCCCCATCTGGTGAGTTAGAACTGAAATCAGGCGCTTCTTGAGCAACACGAGTCAAATGGCGCTGTCCCACGATCTCCATCTCAGAGGCTCGACCAGCCGCCATGAACTCCTCAAGTACGACCAATCGAGCCTCATCATAAACCCACTTCTCGTAAGTTTCACGATGCACATCATCTTGTGGGGTGGTTCTCCTAAGTATTTCATTCTCGGCCGTCCTAGCATCAAGCTCAGCAGTCAGGGTCGTGACCCACGTCCACAATTTGGCAACTTCCATAGCTACCACATGGTTGATTTCCAATTCTTTGTCCTTTGACTAAAGAAGGATCTCTAACTCGGTATTCCGTGCAACGACAGCCATGATCTGCTCATCAACCTTCTCCAGTTTGGCCACTCGCCTTTTTAGCTGCTCCTTAGATTGTGTGAGGCCCTCACGGAATACCCTGAATTTGGGGTCCTACTTGTACATATCAGCCAAAATCTGATGCGCCTCAAGGGTTCGCTTGTATTTATGCAACAATTTATTGTAGGTAGCCACCTTCTTCTACAAGCGTCGTCCCCTCTCTACCTCCAAAACGAGAGTTTGAAAAATACCAAAAAAAAGTAAGTACATGGTTAAACCATCCCCGCAACACGAAAAATAAAGGGGTCAAAAGGCTAACTGCAAGGCTGCACCTGCGACCTTTCGAGATAAGTCCCTATCACAAACTCCCGCCAACGCCTCACTCTTGGCACCCGCATACAGAAGTGTCATTTTTGCAGCGGCTTGCTCGCAGTTCTCAAATAAATTTTAGCCACTCGGAATCATGATACGATGAGTAGACTTATCAACCTTTATCTTGACTCGTTCTGAGTTTCATCTACCTTCATTTGAATCCCCAACGGCGGCCTCCGGGCTCGCCCTCCCTGCATCTTTGCCCGCTCTTTCTGCAGTGGCTGATGAACCACCTTCCTCTGTATGGGCTAGGCTAGCATCGGCAACAACACTCCTTCAAGGAGCGGGCCTCCACAAGTGAATGGCCTCGGCCATGAAACCCGGCGTCGACTCACTACGAGGTATACTAACCTTCTCACCCTGAGTCATTTTTGCCTTGCCAGTTAGCAACCGCCGCCTCTTCCGTTCCAGAGGTTCTTCATCTCTAGAAATCCCCTCCACAGGCTATAGGGGCGGCCCTACAGGAACCACGCTAGTAATAGATGCAATTTCAAGCGTTGTCTCGAATGTGGCCTCAAGTACCACCTCAGGCACTTCCACAGATGCCGTTTCCAACACAGTTTCATGCGACACCTCAAGCACCACCCTAGGAGCTACCTCCGCCCAGCCTCCTGCTGTGAAGTCGAAAGAGCACTATCCCTGGGTGAGCCTACGAGAAGTATATCTTCCCCATAGGAATCAGACTCCACCCTAGATGGGCCAACAACGATTTTCTTCTTCGCCTTCTTAGAAACGCCCTGACCTGCCAACGCGAGTACAATGAATAACAGAAATGATGGAGCCTACAAGCCGAGGCTAACGGAAAGAGAGAAGAAGAGGAAAGGCTATTACCTGTTAGGTCATGCAGTCTACGAAATTCGGCCCAAGTCTGGCACTCCTCCAAACACGGTATCAACCTCTCCACCCATGACCTAATGTCGTCAATCATTCGAGGCAAGCGAGCCGACACTACAAGAAGAAACAAAGAATACATAATGGTTGAGTCTCGTAACAAGAGTCATCATAAAATCACACACAAGGGTACTTACATTTTGAATTCACGTTTTCAGGAACTCTTCAGGGTTAGACACCAAGTGCTCCGTCCTAATATAGAAGTATCTTTTCCAAAAGCCGCAATTGGATTTATCGTCGGACTGCACTACAAAGCTCTTCATACCACGACGCATCAAATGGAGCATGGTACCCCTCATATAGCTTGCATTGAACATCTGCAAGAGATGGTGAACTGAAACCACACTCCTTGCCTAGGATGCATATGTGGTAAGAATCCTACACACTTTCAAAATATAAGGCGTGAATTGAGCCAGGCACACCCTAAAAGGGCGGCAGAGCTCCTCCGCTAAGGGGTTGAGTTGGGAACCCTATCCAATCCTGAGCGGATATTCATAGAATGTGCAGGATCCAGGCCAATGCACATTGGCATAGTCCAGCCCATCCGGAGCCATTTCAACTTGGTCCGAGATACTTTACGTTGCCCTAAGGGAGTCCAAGTGGGACTGTATCAATTCACTGTGCTCCCAAGGGGGATTTGAACTCTCCTTGTTAAAGTCATTTCGGATGCTCATGTTCTTCAGAAGTACGTTGTTCACCAACAAAGGGACGAGAACTTTTTCTACCTCTTCCTCCCCACCACCGGAAGAAGGAGGAACCCATGAGGGAAGTTTTCCTTGCTCTTCTTACTATCTTGATGATGTTTCTCCATTGTATTCTTTACGAAGAAAAGTGCTAACTACAAGAAGTGCAATCCCCGGAAATGGTAGTTCTTAAATGAAGCAGCAACTACCAGAAAAAGGTGAAGACACAAATCGAGAAACACTCTCCAAAGGTTCAAAATATTAATTGTATTGAACCGCTCCTCTATTTATAGAGTAAGATACACGGAAATTGAAAAGGCATGATTCAAAAACTGACACGGGAAACCAAAACATCACGTTACGCTCTGGATTGCCTCGGGAACAATTATCATGATGACGCATGTGACTGGTGATGTCATTCTAAAAAAGGGGTCGTATGTCAACGGCTCAACCATATCCCACATGTTCATGTCCTTCAAAAAAAGCGCCTATGGGTGCAGCCAAATTTTCGCAGAAACAAAGTATGTATTTTCGTCCATTGAAGACGGTCATCGAGCACGTCTCCAACAAATGGAGGGACTAACTGTATTGGGTAAAATTTGGCTCCTAGCGTCCCTATGCCAAGTGGGTACATCCATTACGGTAAGGCCAACCTGAGCGAGGGAACAACCCAGCCAATAAAACAAAGGCGACATCGTTTAGGGTCTTACTTCTTCAATAAGAAGTCACCTACTGTTGTAATTTTTCTTTTATTATTTTGAGGAAGATATCCTATTATATAAAGGAGACCTTCATATTGTAAAGGGGACATGTATTATACGAAAGAATACAACTCACTTGCTCTCTCTCTCTCTCTATCTCTAGCACATACTCTCCATCTCTCTTTCTCTCTCAAGCTCTCACGCTCTTGTTATTTCTTTAAATCAATCATATCTACTGTGATCATATAGCTACAATTATTTCTAGGTCTCATTGCACTTGATTATGATTTACCTTTGTTCATCTTTGATTGTTTTTAAGCTTGCAAAGTACATAAATAACTTTTGAGCCAAATATAAAAACCTTTTTGAACAAATCAATCAAAGATGGAAGGGTAAATCTTAGCCAAGTATAATTAATTCCATATTGAAACGTTAATGATGATGAATGCACGTGGGACAAAAGAGGCATGATAGGTCTTATTAAGATTCAATATTGTCTTCCTCATCAGTTGATGAAAAAGTAAATGTACATGTATTCTTTGGGATCATTTTCCCATTTTCTAAGATACAAGAAAAGAGCTTTTTTGTCCCCTTTTTTCGGGAGAATCAAAATCCCCCTTAAATGAGATCTTCTATTGGCTATATATAGTCGAGGTCCTTTTACCTGTTGCTTGACTCGACCCTTTCTTGTCACTAATGTATCCCGGTCTTGACTTTAGGTGCTACCCTTTCTGATTTGTCGGATGTCTCAAAGGAGGAAATGGAGTGGGCTATATTGACTTTCACTGCTTAGCTACCGAGGCAGGGTGTCAAGCGACCTGGTCATGGTGGTCAGATTTTGACCAATACAATTAGTCCCTCCGTCTTTCGGGGTCGTCCTATGTCGGACTCGGCAGACAGATCATGTTCGTTACGAAGTCGAGAGAAATCTGGCCTGCAACTTTCAATTCCTTAGTCAAATTCTATGGGTTTTTGGCAGAGTGGTGGCGTTCTTTCGATCCTCATGGACCGCTGTGCCAGTTTCGAAATCGATTTGTTGGTTGGCACTGAAGCATTGGTTCATGGTTTCCACCATTATGACACACGTTTCTGGTAGACTGAAACTTTTCGTGCCCTATTAGATTTGAATGACGACTCTTGAGTTTCATGCTTGGAGAATTTATGTTTCTTATAAATAGGGGGAACTTGTCATTTGATTAATTCACTTCATATTTCTCTTGAGAGAGTTCTTCAGATGAAGCTTTTTCTAAAATCTCAAATTTTTGCTTACCTTGCTCACTGAAATCTCTCATCTCTACTTCTTATTAGTCTGTTTTGGAACATTTTCTGCTAAAAACTGGCTAGTGATTCTTGTCGTAATGAACTTCCTGCCACTAATCCGATACCAGAAAGTTCTGTTTAGGTCACCAGAGGGGAGGACGTGGTAGAGGATAAGGAGATTCTCTCAGCGATTGAGATCTTGCCTCGTCTGGTAAGGGAGGCGACTGACTTTAGCTTTAGCGGTGGGGCGGAGCCGGAACTTTTCCCCTCCGTCGTGAGGGAAAGGGGGATTATAGAGTTGAAAGAAAGGTGGGGATCCCCAATTACGTCGATATGCGGTTGGTGGAGGGGGATGACATAGTTCACTTCGACCGTCCCGGGTACTGCGTGTTCTACGCCTACCCCTTTATTATAGGGTGTACACTTCCTCTACCCATATTGGTGGTGGATTTTTTCCGTTTCTACGAAGTGTGTCTCGCCCAGATTTCGCCTTATTTGTACAAGTTATTTCTTATGCTGCTCAAGTAAGCAAAACTCAACAGTCGTGAGGTCACTTTGAACAATATGCTCAGCATTTTTGCTCCTATACTAATTCGCGGTTCGATAATTCATATGCGTCCTAGAGAATAGAGGAGTCTGGTGGTTAAGATGGACGACGAGACCAATCGTTGATTCCACAAGAACTAATTTTATATATGGACCGAACATATTTTGGCGAATCCAATGGAATTTCCTAAGAGAAGGAACTCCGCACGTAACTTTGCACCTTTAGTTAGTGAAATGCTCGATCAGTTTTTGTAAGCACTAAACTGTCTCGTTTTTGCAACTAAGAGACTGCCCCTGCCGCCTGTCAAAGGGATTCACGAATGGGTGGAAGCCATTCTTCCCCATACAGTGGGGATGTGCACATGGTCGACCTTTCATGAGAGGTTTGGGCGCAGGCCCTTTACAGGTGAGATGACGCATTTAACTACAGTTCTCTTTCCTTTTTTGTTTGTTTGTCCTCTTATGCATCGTTCATCATTTCCAGGGAGGGTGCGGAGAGCAAGGGCCCCTCAGTAAGCTTTTTGCCGGCCGGCCGCATCTGTTTGCCCTATCACAGTATCCACAGTATGACCTTCATAGAGGGCCGCATCCGTTGAATCCGCAGCCTTGGTTGCTTCAGCGAGGGCCGCTTCCCAGAATGAGGTCCCGACCAATGTCGTTCTCTCAACGGAAGAGTCACCATCTACTAGGGAGGAAGAGGGATCATCAAAGAAACGGAGAGTAGAGTTTGAGACGGCGCCCCCAACAGTAATTTAGTTGGACGACTCTCCTCTGACGGGCTCCGAAGAGAGCATTATTACAGCTCCTCCCATAGGGCGGAGCAAACCACTAGAGTTATCAGTGCCCGTGATCAGCAAGCAAAAACTTCTGCCGTTGTCTTGGCTCAATCAGAAGTCTATGTTATCATTGATGTTCAACACCTTGACGTGGTATAGGGCGGACCTCAGGGGGCTTCTGTTGTGGTTTCAGACATGCCCTCATATGCTACAACGGGTCTTACTCCCTCTTCAGTGGCAGAGAAGGGAAAAGGCGTGGTGATTGATGACTATGAGTTTGAGTCAAACCTGGACCCCGACGATGTCAGGATGTTTGAGGAGGGTTTCACTCATTCGGTGGTTAATGAGGGGGGTTCGGCCCGTACTCTTCAGATCCCTTCTGGCATTTATCTCTTGGCGGAGGGGGAAGATCTGGTACCACAATTAAGCCTGTTGTGCTCTGAAGCTAAAAACGAGTCCCTTCAATATGTTCCCCATGCTAAGTTGAGGGATGAGGTGGCCGTCATGGGATTAAAGTTACGTTACACTTTGTTTTTGCATTATGCATTCGCCCTTTTTGAAAGTGCTAGTTTAACCCCGTCTTTACATTTTCCAGAAGTACATGGTAGAAGTGGAAAGCATCCACAGGGCTAACATCCGGGCAAGGGTTTTCTTGAAGATGATGGAGAAATACCATCGCTACCGTGACAGGTGTTGCAAGATGCATGAGCAATTGAGGACAGATCCCCGTCATCAGGCTCTTGGTGAGGAGTTGGAGAAAAGGGACCAGGAATTGATGTGAACAATCCGAAGCAAGAGCAAACTCGAGGAACAACTTCACATTACAGACGAGGAGCTTGACTTGGGTAAGGGGATCGCAGCGGAGTGTGAGCATTTGCAGGGTAGGTTGAGGTCGATGCAATCGGATATGGACAGGAACTTGGTCAAGGTCGAGACGATGAGCATGGAATGGATCAGAAAACTGACCGCGATGGAGAGCAAAGTTGCTGGAATGAACAACCTTGAGAGTGCCTGGTCTGAGGCTTTGGCGAGGGCGACAACCCCTGAGAATACCATCCATGTACTCCAATCTGAATAGGAGTATAAGAGAGCGACAACTACCCTCAAGGAGGCGTCGCTCGAGAAGCATATTGGCGTGATTGATCACGAGGCGTCGGTTCTAGGAGATCGGATCGCGGACCTGGAGGCTGAGAATGAGCGATTAAAGGCTCTGGTTGAATCATCCTCCGATGTCGTTCCTCGCCAAATGCATGAGCTCTGGTTTATGCTGAAGCCCGGCGAGACATATACAAGAGTTTGTGAGAGGCGAGAACCATGGCTGAGGCTGCTTATGAAGAAGCGTGAGCGAAAGCTCAGGAGGCTCGCATTAACTGTTGATATGACATGGCGATGCCCAAAGCTAATGGATATGCGAATGGTGGTAATGGAGAACCTCTTAGGGATGGTGGTGATAGTGACGACGGTAATGATGCCGAATGAAGAATGTTGCCATTTGTTTTTATTTTTGTTTTGTTTGTCGACTGTCGTTTGTTCGTTGTTTTTTTATTCTTTATTAGGTTGGCCTGGGCCATATGTAAGCAGTGATAGCCCGCACTGTGACATTGCATAAATGAAAGTTCTTTTCTTCGCTATTTGCCTTGTACTTCACTTTTTATTTGGACAATTCATGGTTTCGGTGCAAGATAGAGGCTCGTCTGACGAGTCCCCATTTTTCTTTTCTTCCCGTGGTTGTCGACCTTCAGGGATGTCGTTTCAAAATTGTCAAAATGTCGGCTAGTCATTGTTCGATCTAGGTCGAACTCTTCATTTTATTTGGCAAATGCCCTTGGCCTTAAAGGGTGTTGTTTAAAACTTATCGAAATAATAGCCCGTCGTTGTTCGTTCGAGGTCAAACTCTCATTTTCCTTTGGCGAAGGACCTTGGCCCTAAAGGGTATTATTTTGCACTTATCGAAATAATAGTCTATCGTCGTTCGATCGAAGTCGAACTATTCTTTACATTTGGCGAAGGCCCTTAGTCTTAATGGGTATTATTTTGAACTTATCGAAATAACAGCCTGTCATCGTTCGATTGAACTCAAACTCTTCTTTCCTTTTGGCGAAGGCTCTTGGCCTTAAAGGGTGTTATTTTAAACTTATATGAATAATATCCCGTCGTCGTTCGATCGAGGTCGAACTCTTCTTTTGTTTTGGCGAGGGACCTTGGCTTTAATGGGTGTTATTTCAAACTTATCAAAATAACAGCCCATCATAATTTGATCGAGGTCAAAATCTTCTTTTCTTTTGGTGAAAGACCTTTGACTTAAAGGGTGTTATTTCAAATTTATCAAAATAATAGCTCATCATCGTTGGATCAAGGTCAAACTCTTCTTTTCATTTGGCGAAGGCCCTTGGCCTTAAAGGGTGTTATTTTGAACTTATCAAAATAACAGCTCGTCGTCGTTCGATCAAGGTCGAACTCTTCTTTTCTTTTTGCGAAAGCCCTTGACCTTAAAGGGTGTTATTTCAAACTTATCGAAACATCAGCCTGTCGCCGTACAATTGAGGACGAACTCTTCTTTTCATTTGGCGTAGGCCCTTGGCCTTAAAGGGTGTTATTTCGAACTTACTGAAATAACAGCCCGTCATCGTTCTATCTTGGTCGAACTCTTCTTTTATTTTGGAAAAGGCCCTTGGCCTTAAAGGGTGTTATTTCAAACTTATCAAAATAACAGCCTATCGTCATTCGATCGAAGTCGAACTCTTCTTTTATTTTGGCAAAAGACCTTGGCCTTAAAGGGTGTTATTTTGAACTTATCGAAATAACAGCCCATCGTCGTTAGATCGAGGTTGAACTCTTCTTTCCTATTGGCGCAGGCGTTTGGCCTTAAAGGGTGTTATTTCAAACTTATTGAATCAACAACCAGTCGTCGTTCGATCGAGGTCGAACTCCTCTTTTCATTTAGCGAAGGCCCTTGGCTCTAAAGGTTGTTATTTCGAACTTATCGAAATACTAACCCATCGTCGTTCGATCAAGGTCGAACTCTTCTGTTCATTTGGCGAAGTCCCTTGGCCTTAAAGGGTACTATTTTGAACTTATTGAAATAACAACCCATCGTCATTTGATCGAGGTAAAACTCTTCTTTTTATTTGGCGATGGCACTTGGACTTAAAGGGTGTTATTTCAAACTTATTGAAATAACAATTCGTCATCATTCGATCGAGGTCGAACTCTTCTTTTCTTTTGGCAAAGGCCCTTTGCCTTAAAGGGTGTTATTTCGAGCTTATTGAAATAATAGCCCATCGTCGTTCAATCAAGGTCGAACCCTTCGTTTTCTTTTTGGCAAAGGCCCTTGGCCTTAAAGGGTGTTATTGCGAACTTATCGAAATAACGACCCGCTATCAGTCTCGGTTCTTGGAGAGTTGGACATCTTTCGTGGGAGTCCTAGTTTGTATTGTATTACTTGCACCAAATGGTGCAACGTTGGTGAATGCAAGGTGTTAATGTTTTGTTTTCAGGTTCATGCAGTGTATGCCTTATGGTTTTCTTGTCTGACTCCTGCCGTCCAGCTCGGATATGTTGCCGGCATGAGGTATTCAGCTGTGTTTGAAGCAATTTTTTGCACTACAATATAGATATTCTTGTGTACGTTCGTCCGCGCGGGTCTTATGTGCTTGCCTGGACAAAGAGTGGTAAGTGAAGATAGGATTTTCTTCGCTCCCGCCCGGTGGTCCGGTGGTGAAAGCAGGCCGGTAACATCATTTGCTTTGTTTAGTATATCGATGGTTAGATTTTTGGGCCCAGTGATCTTGCATGGCTCTTCTTACTTTCCGGCACCGCTCTTTTGCCTTGCATGGGTTGGGTTTTTCCTCCGCGCTCTATTTGATGAGTGATTGTACTTTTTGGTTTCGATCTGGGAGAAACTAGGAAGTTTATATTAAAAAATCCCCACATACGGTGCCAAATTTTTTGACTCAAAAGAAATAAAACATTTTTGAACAAATCAATCATAGATGGAGAGGTAAATCTTAGTCAAATATAATTAATTCCATATCGAAACCTTAATGATGATGAATGCATATGGGACTAAAGAGGCATGATTGATCCTATTAAGATTCAACGTTGTCTTCCTCATCAGTTGATGTGAAAGTAAATTTACATGTATTCTTTGGGGTCATTTCCCCATTTTTTAAGATACAAGAAAGGAGCTTTTTTGTCCTCCTTTTCTCGGGAGAATCGAAGGAGCTTTTTGGTCCTCCTTTTCTCGGGAGAATCGAGAAGCCCCCTTAAACGAGAGCTTCTATTGGCTATATGTAGTCGAGGTCCTTTTACCCGTTGCTTGACTCGACCCTTTCTTGTCACTAATGTATCCTAGTCTTGACTTTATGTGTTACCCTTTCCGATTTGTCAGATGCCTCATAGGAGAAAATGAAGTGGGCTATATTGACGTTCACCACCTAGTTACTGAGGCGGGGTGTCGTGCGACCTGGTCGTGGTTGTCATATTTTGTCCAATACAACAGTAAAGCCCATGTACTTGTGTATGAAAATGGAGGAATAAGGTAAGATGTAGATTACTCTCTAGGTTGTCAAGTAGTTTAACGTAATATTTCAACGATTTTGGGGTGTTTCTTACTCCTTTACTCTTATATTGTTATTTTATATATTAAATTAATTCTTGTTGTATTCTCTAATTTCAATAATTAACCCTAATCACATAAAATAATATTTCTTATGAGCATATGTATTCCTTTATGTACTTTTTCTCTTAATTGATACTTTTATGGTTTGGAGAAAGATGTTGTCAATAGGGTGAGATTAGAACATGATCATCCAGTACTTTAATTAAGAATATGATAATTTATGATTTTATGCATTAGTTAATGTCAATCCGAATAAATTGAAATCGAACGGAAAAAAATCGAACCATAACGAATGTAATTAGATATAGTATTACTCTAATATTTTAAGAAACTGAATATTAAAAATAGAAAACTAAAAAATTAAATATCCCGTGACGCACACATCTTGATAACGCGGAGACTCTTTTGGTACTATTATCCATCTAGAAGACTAGAATCATTATCCATTTAGATATTCTTTCAACTTCTTTTTTGCTTACCTTTCACTTTTGAGAAAAGTATTATTCTCTCCTCTTGTTTATATCACTTACTTTGTTATTTCTTTTTTTTTTTTCGTCGTACTTCAGAATATAGTCATAATAAGGTAAATTCTTTTCTTTAATTTTTTGCATTATGCACTTTCTTAAATTGCAAACCACTATTTTCCGAGAACTCTTAAGAACACACAGCAAAATATGAATTCCTAAGGGGTCGTTTGGTATGAGATCTAAGAAGATGTAGGGGTGATATAAAAAATTAATATTATTTTGATATTATATTTGGTTAGCAAATTAAGTATAAGTTATCACGGTGTTAATTTTAACAATGGAATAACTTATACCTTATAGCGGGTGGACTAATTAACACCGATATAACTTATACCTTCTTTTTAGAAATTATGCAATTGTCGTTCTTAATACAACATACCAAACAGTGAATAAACAACAATCACAGCATAACTTATCCCAATATAACTTATACCGGCATAACTTATACCAACATAATCTGTATTACATACAAATGACCCCTAAATATGTGCTCTATGAACACCGTAAAGGATTACGTCAGGGAAATATTTTGGTAAAAATCAAAAATATCAGATTTAAAGTGGTAACTGAAAATAGTAATAATTTCAAAAGTAATCGAAACTTAGTCACTTTTCACATAAAAATAAATCTAAACAAAAACACTGTTCAAAACTCGAGAAATATTACAGCACAAAGGCGGATCCAGTATGGGTTCAATTTTTAAGATTTTTAATATTGAACCATTATATATTTAAAGTTATGGGTTCAAATCTATTATTTTTACAAATTTAATAAATTTTCACACATAAATTTATACTTCGCGTCAAATGTTATGGGTTCCATTAAACCGACTCTCACACTGCATCTGCCTCTATTCCAGCATAATATATTGGAGTTCGAATTTTTCGCATGTGAACTTCTTGCATAATATGTTGAAGTTTCAACATAATATACTGGAATTCCAGCATAATATGCTAGAAGTTCATATATTTGCTCCAATCTCCAGTATATTATGATGGAACTTTTCGTGTGCTGGAGTTCCAGCATAATATGCTGGAAGTTCATACACACTATGCTAAAACTTTTCGTGTTGCAACAAAATAGTGATTATGTTTCGTTAACTTTGCAAACGCTTGCTATTTTCAATTACCAATCTAAAAGTTGGCTAGCCCGTGCTATTTATCATATCAAAGAGGGCTAATATTATAATGATAAAGGAAGAAAAATGCTGATGTAAACTAATGTACTCCCTCTGTTTCTATTTAGATATGATAGTTTGACTTGGCACGAAATTTAAGAAAAAAAAAAGAATACTTTTGAAACTTGTGGTCTTACTTAAGGGTAAAAATTTTATGGGGTCGTGAAATTTGTGTGATTATAAAAGATTGTCATTAAGGGTAAAATGGATAAAATAAAAAGTTTAAAGTTAACATTTTTCTAAATTTAAAAATATATCATTTATTTTGAAACAGGCTAAAAAATAAAATATCTCATCTAATTTAAAACGGAGAGAATAACAAATATCCTTTTACTAACTCCTTTATGGCATTATATTGGGCTATAAAATCAACTCTCATAAAGCATCAATTGGGTTTGAATCTCTTTTCAGTTATAAAGGGCCAACATTTAGTTCGACCCAGTTCAATGAGCACCAATAGGCAAATTGATATGGGCAGCAGTTCCTTTATCCTCGCCCTCATTTAATTTATATATTTTTTTTAAAGTTTTAATTTGTATTTATTTTTTAAACAACTTCAACCACCTTTCCTCCTCCTCCTCCTCCTCCTCTACCTTTATTGGTGCTGCTACGAAACTTCAGTTTATGGGATGATTATCATAAGTATGTTTATCGGTTAAATAAAATTATAAATAATTACGTAAGTTAGTAGACACTAACTTGTGAATATTTTCACGTACGGAAAGTATAAGTTCACACTTAGTGATTCTTTTTTCATGGTAATTATGTTCTTTTCACGTTTAAGTTTTTCAAAATTTATGTTTTAGATACTGTTGACAATCTGATTGTGTGACGACCCGGCCCGTCGTCAAGTGTGTTACCGTCCCGTTTTCCCGTTTTATGCTTCTATATGTTTTATTATATGTGTTTATAGAGTTTGATGTGATTCGGTCAGAGTTTGGTTGGAATTTGAGACAATTAGTCTCTTTATGAGAAGGCTAGATTGGAAAAATCAACCGAATGTTGACTTATGAGCTATAGGGCTCGGAATAGATTTTCGACGATTCGGCTAGTTTTGGGTGGGTATTTATGACTTGGGAGTGAAAACGGAACTAAATTTGAAGGTCTGGTGTAGAATTAGGCTTGAATTGGCTAAGTTTGAATTTCGGCGAATTCCGGTTGGTAGGTAAGATTTTGATCCGGGGGTCAGAATGGAATTCCGAGAGTTGATGTAGCTTCGTTAGGTGATTTTGGATATGTCTGCAAATTTTCAGGTCAATCGGATGACGTTTGGTCGGGTTTTTGATCGAATATGAGTTTCAGAAGTTATAGTTGAACTTAGGCTTGAATCCATCGTGATTTGATAATTTTCGTGTTAAGGGTTGTATTTTTATGATTGGAACATATTCGTATGATGTTTTGGAATATGTTGGTGGTTTTCGTTGGGGTCCCGGGGGCCTCGGGGTATTTCCGAATGGTTGATAGGAAGTTTTGGGAGTTTGTTGCATGAAAACAGTAGATGGCTTCTGGTATTTCCGCTTCTGCGGAAGGGGAGCTGGTAAAGTGGTGGCCGCAGAAGCGGCGGGTGAGCCGCAAAAGCGGAAATGTAGGATAGGCCTGGATCGCGGAAGCGGAAAGTAGACCTCATAGGCGGTTACCATTGAGGTGGTAGTTTGACCGCAGAAGCGAGCCATAGGATTTAAGTTGGACCGCGTAGGCGATCGTGTGGCCGCAAACGCGGAGACAGCAGGAGCAGTCAGTTGACCGCGTAAGCGAAAATCGAGCACGGTTTTAATGAATAGTGATTTCGCAAGTTTGAAAAAGAGAAGAACATTTGGACCTCGGACTAAGGCAAATTTGGGAGCGATTTTGAAGAGGATTTTGGGGGAAAACATTAGGTATGGATTCTTGGACCTAGACTATGTCATTATAGTGTAAAAACATGGATTAAACACTAAGAATTCAAGGTTTTTGAATTTAAAAAAATGGTGGTTAGAGCTTGAAAACCAAGTGAGCTTAACGTGTTGATTTGAGAGGTCAAATGGACTCCGATTCTTGTAAATTTGATATGTACGGGCTCGTGGCAAGACGAGGATTCCGATGATGTTAACTTTGTAATTTTTCGAGAAGTGAACCCGTAGCTCGAGTTATGCCAACTTCGTATTTTTTGGTGTATTTCGAGTTATTTCGATTGGGTTATGTTCCATTCGCGTATTTTGATGTATTCCTATTGGCTTTGATAAGATTTGACACCTGCAGAGGTTGATTCTAGAGTGAAAGGCATAGCGGACTAGTCTCGGAGCCGGTTCGAGGTGAGTAATAGATGTGGATGATGACCTGAGGGTTTGAAACCTCGGTATATCACACCGTGACGCTGTATTGAGGAGAGACACGTACTCTACGGTGGGTGCGGGGTCGATTGTGATTGGGGACTATGGCTTAGTCTGACCGATTGGGCATTGTACTGTGTTGTTGGCTATAAATGAGCCGGTAAACCTCCTACTTGGCTGGTTGTGGATATTTTGGGCTGCGTGCCAGTTATTTGGATCCCATGAGGATCGCTATCACTGTTTCTATGAATCATAACATGTTTTTCGTGATATCAGTCCTGATCTAGAATACTGTTTAAATATGATGGGTAATTCTGAGGTTTTGAACACCTAATTTTATAATTATTAATAAACGGAACTAAAAATGGTAAATTAATTATGCTTGTGAGGCTTGCATGCATGTAGTTGGACTGATAGAGGATCGGGTTGCGCGCCGCAGCGTATGTTTCTATGATATTGCGCTTAGGCTGTAGGAGCTCCTCCGGAGTCTGAACCCCCACAGTCAGTGCGGTTACCCAAATGGATCGGCTACGCGTCGTAACGTTCATGTGCATTGCATTGCATTTATCTGCTCTACCTGTTACTGCTTATAGAGATTTACACTGTTAAAAAAGATAGAAACACTGTTGTAGCTTTACTGTATAGTGTTTTGGGATTTCTTGCCTTCAATATCATTATAGATGTCTATTACCATGAGTTGGAAGTACTCACTTTACTCCCTGCACCATGTATGCAGATTTAGGTACCTCAGGGCAGAGTTGATCTTTCAGCTGTTTTTCAGAGTATTCTTCGGAGCTTGTCGAGGTAGCTGCCTGGCGTCCGCAAGACCCGACTCCTCCATTACTTTTGTATTTGTTGATGTTTCCACATACTCAGACTATGTTGTATTTTAGTATTATTATGCTATTCTGGTAGAGGCTCTTGACTCATGACCCCCAGGTCTGTGGGAGGTTGCTATGTACTGGTCATTGGGATGTTTCTATATCTAACTGCTAAAACTTCGAATTTTCTCTTCGTTATTAATTACTTGTGAATTAAGGATGTGAGCTTGTAGCTCGGAACGTGAGTGTGATTGGTCGGACTTGCCTAGCAATGTGCTGTGAGACATCACAGTCGGGTTTGGGGTCGTGACCGATTGTTTATCTAGTATGTTAGAAAGCTTTTTCAAAAACTTCAGCTTATATAGTGCTGATGTTATTACAAATGAACTAAATAACTTTAACATCTTCTGCTGAAGTTTTTGAAAAAGCTTTATGACAAAACTAATAAATTCAGAACAAATTTTTTTTAGCTTATTTAGTACTGAAGTTTTAACAAATGAACTAAATAACTTCAGCATCTTCTGCTGAAATTTTTGAAAACGCTTATCTAGGACAAAAAAACTTCAACTTATTTGCTGCTAAATTTTTTATAAATGAACTAAAAAACTTCAGCATCTTCTGCTGAAGTTTTTGAAAAAGCTTAATGACAAAACTAATGAATCCAGGACAAAAAAACTTCAGCTTATTTAGTACAAATACAAAAAAAAAACTTAAGCAAAAGAGAACAAAACATCACCTACTATGCTTAAGTTCAATAATTACAAATAAAAACTTCAGCAAATAGAGAACAAAACTTCAGCTACCATGCTTAAGTTCAGCAATTACAAAGAAAAACTTCAGCATATTTGCTACTTTAGGCCCATCTACTAGAATGCTGAAGTTTTGCGTGATTGCCTTTGTTACTTCAGCCCCATATGTTGAAGTTATGCGAAAAAGTTGGTACGCTTGAACTTTTTTTTTTGCAAAGTGGAAACAAGTTAAAACGTGACCCAAAAAGCAAACATAGATGCAAATCCCCCTATCCTAAATGGCCTACTATAAAACTTGGGGAAAAAAAAGAAGTGGAAAATTCATTACTAGCCATCCGCTAGAAAGTAATATCATCCGCTAGCCATAAATAATAATATGTACTTTATAACCAAGAATTAATTTTAACGGCCTAGATATCCTTAGATAACATGCTGATGTCGGTTTTCTAATCTAAGAATTTTGATACTGTACTATTGGATTATATATATATATATATATATATATATATATATATATAAAGAAGATGAGATCATAGGGGGCGACAGTGTAGAAAGCATCCAACAGCGGCCTTTGAGTTTGAGGAGAAAAACCCCTCCTTCTGTCGAGGTCATACATCATACAACGGGCCCGAATTGAAGCCGAAGACCTTTTCAAGGTCAAGGTCGATATTTTCAGTGTCATGTCTGGCCTTGATCCAGAAGGAGATTGGCTGGGACGGGAGATCGGGCCCTCGAGAATCCACGTACCGCCACGGGAGAGCATTCCTTGGAGAAACTCCATACCCTTCTTTCGGATCTCGAATCGAGGGGAGTAAATTCCGAGTCCTTCTCTCAATTAAAAGGGAAGGTACCCCTGCGAAGGGGTGGGGACGAACACTCTACCACATAGTGGAGTGGATAGCTAGGACTACTAAAATGGAGATTGTGTACAACAACAATCCTATATTTGATGTCGATTCATCCACACTTCCATTCCTTGTAGAGGAAGGCTAACTGCTTGCTTGGTGGGAGTTGTATGAGCGGTAACGTCCACGTACGGCTCCGTGAGAAGGGCGGTGGTCAGAAATGTCCTTGTTGTACCTCACTATCGTCTTCAGTGGGGTCTGCTCTTTATTTTTTGGGAGAGTATGCCAATATGATATTAATGAGGTGCGGGGCTTTGAATCTGACATTAGTTGGGCTTCTCTCTTCGGGAGCCTGCGCCGGCGTTTTTGTGCAATAAACCCCTCCGGCCGAAGACTAGTGGTAGGTGGTTTTGCGGAGCTTTCGAAAAAGGGTAGCCTTGTGTGTAAGCAGTGCAATGAACCGCGGCGAACCCTCAGACGAACTATCTAAGATTAGGGGGAATCCTTAGTAATGGTGACCCTTTTCACTCTTCCATGGACTGATACATGTACCGAATGCTCATACGGTAAAGTTGACTCCTGGGTCAGGAACCTAGGGGGTTGCTCCGAGAAATCCTTTCTTTCTCGTCCACTCGGGGGGGGGGGGGTGCAGACACACCTGCGCGGATTACAGGTGACAGTTACAAGAATGACGAGGAAGTTAACAGTACCCGGCGACATTCAGGGATGGATGTAGACCCATCGAGCAGGGATAATCATTCTGGTCCTGGGAGAAGTGGCGACCATTCTCAAGAACCAAAAAGACTGAGCCGAGGGAATCCCTATGAGTCACTGAAACGACGGCAGGAGTCCCCTTTTTCTATCAATAGAGGGAGCATAAAACGGGCTTTGATCCTTTACAATATGAAGAAAGAAATAAGGGTCGAAATTTAGACCGCTCACAGTGGTTCTACCTATATATAGGATGATGAAAGAGGCGAGCAGAATGGTACTCTAATCCATTTACGATCTCGTGTTTCCAGACACATCGCACTTTCACTCGGGTCGAGGATTCCACTCCGTCCTAAGACGGATCAAAGAAGAGTGGGGAACCTCTTGCTGGTTTTTGGAATTCGACATCAGGAAGTGTTTTCATTCCATCGACCGACATTGACTCATCCCAATCTTTAAGGAAGAGATCGACGATCCCAAGTTCTTTTACCCCATTCAGAAAGTATTTTCCGCCGGATGACTCGTAGGAGGTGAGAAGGGCCCTTACTCCGTCCCACACAGTGTATTACTATCGACCCTACCATGCAACATCTACCTACACAAGCTCGATCAGGAAATAGGGAGGATAGACAGAAGTACAAAATTTTGATTGTTCAGAGAATAAGATCGGTTCTATTAAGAACATGTCGTATTGATGACCAAGAAAAGTCTTCCGAAGAAGCAAGCTTCAACTCTCCCCAAGACAATAGATCCAGCATTGTGGGGAGGTTAAAGAGCATCAAATGCAAAGCGGCCTTTCATTCCCTTGTTTCGTTGTGGCACACCCCCCCACAAGCACCCCTGGCTCAAGGGGACCAGAAAATGCCTTTTGTTTTCCACTCTTCGTCGGCCCTTGCCGCCTTCCTAAACAAGCCCTAGAGCCTCCTTTGCGCCTCCTTGTTCGTAGAAGCCGTCGGGTTTACACGAAAGTCCAAATTCTATTGTAGAGAATGCTGTAATAATAATTGGGCCATGAGAGACTCTTTTAAGTATTACAAAAGAAAGGGCCCGCTGATAAAGCTGGGCGGGGAGGCGATACTTGTTATCAGGTCAGAGAGAGGCCTGGCACGTAAGTTGGCCCCCTTAAAAACCTATTACTTAATAATGATTTGTTACGTGCGATATGCTGACGACTTACTACTGGGAATCGTGGGTTCCGTCGAGCTTCTCATACAAATACAAAAACGTATCGTCCACTTCCTACAATCTGGATTGAACCTTTGGGTAGACTCTGCAGGATCAACAACCATAGCTGCACGGAATACAGTAGAATTCCTCGGTACGGTCATTCGGGAAGTCCCTCTGAGGGAGACTCCCATACAATTCTTGCGAGAGCTAGAGAAGCGTCTACGGGTAAAGCACCGTATCCATATAAATTCTTGCCACCTACGCTCTGCCATCCATTCAAAGTTTATGAACCTAGGTAATAGTATCCCGATCAAAGATCTGACGAAGGGGATGAGCGGAACAGGGAGTCTACTGGACGCGGTTCAACTAGCGGAGACTCTTGGAACAGCTAGAGTAAGAAGTCCCCAAGTGAGCGTCCTATGGGGGGACGTCAAGCACATACGGCAAGGATCAAGGGAGATCTCGTTGTTGCATAGCTCAGGTCGGAGCAAGGTTCCATCGGACGTTCAACAGGTAGTCTCATGATCGGGCACTCATGCCCCAACGTTGTCATTGTATACTCCCGTGAGTCGGAAGGCGGCGGGGGAAGGAGGGGGACACTGGGCGAGATCTATCAGCAGCGAATTCCCCATACAAATAAAGGCACCTATCAAAAAGATACTTCGAAGGCTTCGGGATCGAGGTCTCATTAGCCGAATAAGACCCTGGCCAATCCATGTGGCCTGCATATATATGAACGTGCGTTGCACGTTAAAAATGACACGTAATGGTTTAAGCATTTATTATATGAAGGGATAATAAAATTTAACTAATGAGAGAAATTTTATGCATAATAATACAACAATCATCTAAATGGCAAAAAATTATTCAAAATGAAATAACGTCATCAGAACTTACACAAATGATCAATTTAGTCATGTTAGTAGGTAATTGTATTTTATAATTTAAAAGTGTTTAATGTGATGGTATCTTATTGACACTTATTTGTAGATGATATTTTTTTGTATGTTTCCTTCTAATACGTTAGTTGCTCCGGCATAACCAGAATTTTTATTGTCAATATTGATATTCCTCTTGAAAGTTCAACATATAATTGTTCGTGGAAGAAACATATCGCTATAAATATAGTCCAATATTTGGTATGTTTGTCCTTGTGCTTTATTTATTATAATTACAAAATATAAACATACTGAAAATTATTTTCACGCAAATATAAAAGGTTATTCTTTAGTTTCAGAAAACAAAAGTTAAATTCAGGGATAAAAATATACTAAAAGCACATTTGACCAAATATCACAATTTTTGCATATATGTCGTTATTGTCAAACCTTCTATATGCTATTTGTACGATGTTACATAAGCTATTCGGCGGATTTAAGATTTTCAGTAGCATGACAGGCATATTTTTCTTTAAAATCAACCTATATGTAATAGAAGATCAATTTTAACTTAGTCTATTATATATACGATGACACTAACATGCATAAGAAATAATAAACTTGACAACTGCTGGTATGGTAACATGCGTATGGTAAAATGCTATTTGGTATTAAAGTAGTTAAGTATTTTTCTTGATAGTAATTGTTGCTATCATCTTTCACTGAGTCAAAAACTGAAAAATATTTTATTTTTATCAACCTTTAATTTTGTTGATCAACATATTTATTTTTGTTGGCTAACATTGTATTTTATTTCTATCTTGAAATTTGCACAAAGGATTTTTATTTTTGTGTATTTCTCTCACTCAAGATGGTCACCCCACTCCTCAAATATAACAAACATTATAGTCACAACCGTGCATGAAAAATAATTGCATGTTGTACCTATTAAAATTAAAAAATTTGTTATGAAATAATACAAGAACAAGAACAATAGAGAGAAAAGTAGAGAGAGGAGTATTCTTATTGATACTTTTGGGATGATTTACAATGGGGTAAGACCCCTCTATTTATAGGAAGAGAAAAGACTTAGCCTCAAAGTAGAACTCTTCTATAAGATAGACATTTACTCTAATTAGAGTTCTATTTATAACACTCCCCTTTGAATGTCTATTCAATAATGTGCCTCGTTAAAACCTTAACTAAAACAAAACCCAATGGGAAAAAATTATAGAAAAGGAAAAAGAGTACACATGTTTGAATATGCGCCTATTGGTTGCCTCGTTAAAAACCTTGCAAGGAAAACCCCGTGGGACAAAACCTTGTAAGGGAAAAAGAGTGCAACGCGCATTAACTCCCCCTGAAAAGAGCATCAATTCACATCCTTGAGCATTTGCATTCCAATCTTGTGCACCATCTTCAAAATGATCTTTTGTAGAGATTTGATAAATAAATCAGCCATATTGATTTGAATAAATATTCCGCACCTTGAAATTATCATTCTTGATAGATATGAACATCTTCATATAATGTCGTGGAATGACTCTTCAATATCTCCATAGAGGTATCCTCGCTATCACATTATCTGCTTAGAGTTATAGCAAGATACATATGTGCACAAATTGCACTAATAAAATAGTACTTCAAGATCAAGAATTGTATATGCTTCAAGAAACTTAAATCCTTCATAGATTGACATATAAGTTAAGTCATATAAGCCATATAATAGACTTTAGATGCATATCAAGTTTTCATGTCATGTTAGAGAAATAAGATATATAAAAATGATTGCACATACCATTGACTTTATACTTTCAAGTATTTGAACTACATGTCCAAAACTACATGTCTTTCATATGGAATCAATTCTGCTTGAATTGTATCTCTTCCATTTAGCCAATATTTTTGTTTGTATTTGACAAACTTAAGATCCTCAGCGCTATCATAGATGTCGTCGACGAACATTTTATATCGGTTCCAGTAAATTTTCATAAAGACATAACATGGAGATCTCTTCATTCATACATTCAGGTACCTGAATCTCTCATGAGATTTTATGAAGTGTTATGTCATGTGATCTTCTAGATCACTTGCCTCCCCATTATGATCACTTTGATCATTTGCTCATCTTCTTTATTAAGAAGTTCCTTTTGAAACCGATTTGTCTATACGCTTCAAGCATATCAAAGACTTTGTCCTTCTAGGACTTAATATGAGCATTTGCAGTGAGAATGTAGTACTTTCTTTGGGTCAGCAAATGCGTATAGCATGCTTTGCAATATGTTGCAATTGAATTATCCTTTTTATGAACTTCAGATTCATATCATGATATTTGAGGATCTACGTATACAAATGATAATTCATCCCATGTAACCTTTTCTCAATTGTTTATCATGTCTCCCCCTCATGTTAGAAAAGCTAACTTGTTTCCTCAACTTTGAGAGTCCAACTTTGTGCATTATGGTGTTCATGAAAATATACACCGCACATCAATAATAATAAGATGGAGTTATTTGGTTCCTGACTCTGAACCAATTGTGAGGGGAGAATATAATATACTCTCGTATACAACGTATATCAAACTGATATGTATAACTTTGTTCTCATAAGAAACAGTTTAGCTATTAAGTGGAGGCACTCAATAATTATCTTGCTAAACCAACTATGATGTAACCAACTTATCAAGATGAACTATCTTGAATAGAAAATCTAGAAATTATGCTCGAAGTTAGATTACTGAGCAATTTACCTCGCAAGCACCAGCCAGGCTGCAGGTTAATAACAATCGCGCATGTAACCATATCATAGATGCATCATATGTGGTATACATGGCAGGTGAATGGGCCCATATTCACCTTTGATATTTCCAGAATTCATGGGATTCAACCCGAACTCTTTAGTTGGTCAATCAATTAATGAGAACAAGTAATATAAGAGAATTCGTAAAGAACTTTCTAGTTCTTTAATATTTACCCATGTGAATTATCAATTACTGCACATCATACTTAAAATGAGATGGCTAACCCGAATGCCAACTGAATAAATTATCAATATTGATAAACTTCAAATTTACACCATGACATGTGCAATTATCAATAAACTTCAAGTTTATTATGGTATGGGTTTTTATACCAATAAATATCCACTTTATTGTGGCATTCTTTTATTTGTGTAGTACAAACTGGAGAATAAAGCGGGTAGCTTTTCATATACAAATTATCCCGCTACAAGTTGTAGTAATAGAAGATATCAAATCTTTCCTTTACTTATAGTCTCAATATAATCAATCGCTTTCGCATATACTTTGGAAACTGAATAAGTTTCTTTGAGACTTACTACCACACAATACCTTATTGGTAATCAATTGCGTTTCTCCAACATAGTAATAATTGGCTCTTCTAGAGCTCTCAATTAATTTTGTACTACCACAGATTCATCAACATCCATGTGGTGAATATCTCTTTTAAAGAGAAAGTTATACCATTATGGTCATGGTTAAAATTATATGCAAGATATGTTTCTTGCATTATCGTTGTCCTTTAATAGTCATATTTCCAAATATTTTGGCGTACAATAGGTACGTGACCAACGATCATTCATGCCATAATAATGACATTATTTTCATATATCATCTCAAACCTCCTTCTAGGGGTGAGTGTGGTATATTCAATACCAATTTCATGTTCATATTCTTCCAATAATGAATATGTATTCGTGAATCAGGTGTTGTCACATTCACTGCGGGGATATGTGATTTTGTTATCCTTTTCAAATCTGTAAATGCATCTGGCATTTGATTTGCTATTCTTTGCAAATGGATAATATTTTGCACCTCTTTTTCACAAATAGAGGTATGTGGATCAAGTTGAGATAATGATGCATTTTTCCACAAAATTTCCCGTTTGGTTTCACCAACTTCTCCCCCTAATTTTGGGAAAAGTGTCTCATCGAATTGACAGCCTGCAAATTGTGCAGTGTACAAATCCCCTGTCAATGTTTCGAGGTAGCGAATAATGGAGGACGATTCAAAACCCAACATATATTCCTAACCTTCTTTGCAGACCCATTTTGGTGCAATATGGCGGTGCTACAGGCACATCTACTGCACATCCAAAAATTCTTATGGGATATATTAGGTTCATGACCCAAAACTCATTGCAACGGGGAATATTTGTGATAATTCGTCGTTCTGAGACGAACTAGCATTGCTTCATGCAAAATGGCGTGACCCCAAACCGAAGTGGGCATCCTCGTTTTCATGAGTAAATGAGGAATTCAAGATTATTCTCATCTATTGTCTCAATATGATATCCATTTTGAATGATATCTTTAAAACTCAACAAGTTCCTTTTAGACTTGGAGGAGAACATTGCATTCTCTAAAATGTTGCTCTTCCGGAGCCTTCAATCAATTTAATTCCCATGGTTTGACAAACATAAGAAAATATACGAACATGAGGATAAACAAATTCAATCCGTTTGTTGCACATTTAAACAATATTTTCAAAATATGCTGAGGTTAGTCAACTATCTTAGTTGATAGTCGACTATCTTGGGAAGCAGTCATTAGGTTAGTCGACTATCTAAATCA
Source organism: Nicotiana benthamiana (assembly GCA_034376525.1). Classification (NCBI taxonomy): domain Eukaryota; kingdom Viridiplantae; phylum Streptophyta; class Magnoliopsida; order Solanales; family Solanaceae; genus Nicotiana; species Nicotiana benthamiana. The sequence continues at coordinate 7,409,475 of CM067331.1, read as the reverse complement.
GATAGTCGACTATCTTGCCTTGCTGAAAAATTCAGTTTTAATGCGAAATATTAGTTAGTCGACTAACTAAGTAGATAGTCGACTAACTTAGTAAACAGTCATCAGGTTAGTCGACTATCTTAGCTTGCGGAAAAATCCAGTTTTAATGCGAAATATTAGATAATCGATTAACTCTACTGGAAATTAAAATATCTTTGAAATTTAAGCATATTGAAACATTCTAAAGAACTAATATTAACATTATATCATAAGCTAACTAATACGAGCTGATACTAATGACTATTAGTTTATTCACTAACTAATACAAATAAGTAAAATAAAATCAAACAATTCCATATTCCTTCATCACAGATCCATCACCAATTAAGTGGTCTATTTTCCCCTCAGGGTGCTCAAAGAAGTCTGCCACATCAAAGTGGGTGATGTCAAAATTGTCGTCAGAGACAGAATTGGTTTCAGGGCATTTACCTTTTAGAGATGCTTGATAAAGCTCAACCAAATGTCTTGGTACACGGCAAATTTTCGCCCAGTGCCCTTTTCCACCGCAACGATAATATATATGGTTTATGAACTATTTGCTTTTGGATTCTCATCGCATCGTGCTTGTGGCAGAGTGACCAACTTCAGGTTGTCATATCTCTCCTTTAAGCCATTCCACAAGATAGGTGGATCTTTGACTGTGATATATTCAATTTTCAAACCTTCATCAAGGTGATGGCGCAAGAAAATCAAGGCCTTAGCACAGTTTCAAACCTTCATCAAGGTGATGGCGCAAGAAAATCAAGGCCTTAGCATAGTCTTGGGTGGATGCATTATTTCTGTCTTTAATGGCGTCTCCAGCACCCATTGCATCCAAATGGATTTCGGCATCCAACACCCATGTCATATAGTTCTTGCCCGAAATTTCAAGGGCAACGAACTTTCTTTTCATAATGTCAGACATAAAACAAAATTACATCAATAGCGTGTTTATACTTATGGGCTTTATTACAATTATCACATCCACTTCAGGGAATGGATCATAATCATCTGTATGTGCTATATACAATCTCATGTCAAATATTACTTTCATAAAGTGAAAGATTATTTTGAGAATCTTTATTATTCTCATTATCACAATGATGACGATTATAATTCCGTCTATTGCCACGTCCACATCCATTGATACCTTCACGGTAATAATTTTGTCTTCTTTCAGACTTACCACATACTGCTATCACATTCTCTAAAGGGAATGAGAATGAAGCAAATTCAATGGGACGGATTTTCAATTCTTTGCCCGCAATCATACATGAATTTAATCATGGCAAGACATAGAACTTTTACCACTTCACGTGGTTATAATTCCTTACAAACTCCATTAGAGTTATAATCAACTTTGTTGTCTATGTTTGTATATGAAATCAAATCGTAGAATTTCAAGAATTTGAAAGGGAAAAGTAAATTACTTACCTTTAAGGTATACCAATAAATGTTGTGATATCAAATATACCTCTTGAGTTTCCATCCCGTTGCATTACTTTATGATGATACCATCTCTTCTATTTTTCTGTATAGAAAATCTGGAAGAAGGAAGAAATCAAATTCAATTGGTTAGAGACTCGTGCTGATAACGTGTTATGAAATAATATAAGAACAAGAACAATAGAGAGAAAAGTAGAGAGAGGAGTATTCTTATTGATACTTTTGGGATGATTTACAATGGGGTAAGACCCCTCTATTTATAGGAAGAGAAAAGACTTAGCCTCAAAGTAGAACTCTTCTATAAGATAGACATTCACTCTAATTAGAGTTCTATTTATAACAAAATTAACATAAAGCATAACAGTGCTGAGAAGGGTTTTCACAACTGTTTGAACATATATAATATTAATAAAATATAAAAAAAATCATATAAATCATTGTACGGTATCTTTCCTATGGCAACATTGAGAAGATTGTTACTCCTTCCGGTCCAAAATAAGTGATTTTTTGGTTTTTTTCTTGTCCAAAATAAATGATTTTTTCATATTTCAAGAGTGTATTAATTATTTTTTTCCTACATTATCCTTGGAGTAAATGATGTTGGAATATGTGTTAGGAGTATTTATGTGAGATAGTAAAGGTTAATATGGTCAATTCTATTCCTAATTAATGCTAAAATGTAAATTTCTTAACCTGTATAAAAACATTCATGAAATCACTTATTTTGGATCGAAGGAAGTATCAATTGTTTGAACAATTATTGGAGTAAAAAATACAAGGTAGTCCCACGCAACATATTTTTCCTCGAAGTATTAGAACTTAGCAAATTGAATATAAATCTTGAATTTGGAGAGAATTCATGGCACGGGAGAATTATTTGTAAAAATAAACCCATCAAAGGAATTTTTTGTTAAAATTCGTTATACAGAAGATTTGGACAAACTTGTTTTTGGAAATCTAATCAAATATGCGTTGGTTTGCTTTGAGAAATTTTGTTAAAGCTTCACTTGCTCGCACTGAAGTAAAAAAAAAAAAATTAAAGTGCACAATGCCATCCATAATATTAGCACCTTTATTACCAAGTAAAAGAAAGATATTCATATAAACTTGACCCTATATTTTTATCCTTTAATATTATATTTTATATTTGAATAATTACCATTTAACTTTTTAAAAATTAACTTAATATGTGACTATTAAATTTTTCCTTGTTGATTACGTAGTCACTCCTGGTATTTAGGAACATAAGTTATATCTGAAAATATATCTAACTTAATTTATACAAACTAATATCAATTAAGACTTAAAAGGGTAATCGGAATTTTCCACTTCATTTAAATATTATAAATGTTTGTAGAACTTAGTACTAAAGTTCCCTTTTATATTAGTTTTGTGAATATTTATGATTCGTAAATCAATTAAAAAATTTAATCCTTTTTCCATATATAAATTAACATCTACACGTTTCAGAATTGTTGCAGCGAAGGAAAAGTAAAGGGAAAATAAAGTAAGTAGACTCCTAGAGTTATTTGACTTTTAGAGGAATCTACTGAGTTTACATTTTTGTACATTGTATTAAAGATAAATTAATTTGCAAATGATATTTTTGTAAACCAATTTTATATTCGTGTTTTTATAATAATTAGCTATGTTCGTGCGGATGCACAATATATCAAGCGCAAAATATTAAACATGTGCCAAAAGTAATACACTTTTAATTGAGTAAACTACTTGTTATTAGTACATATAAAGTTCAATAATTAGTTCCTTGAAATAAAAAAAATATATATAATTTAAACTGTTGTAAAACAATAAAAGAAGAAGAGCAATATTGCAGAGAAAGAGAGAGAGAGAGAATTCTTATTGAATTTTGGGGTTGTTTACAATGGGGTAAGACCCCTCTATTTATAGGAGAAAAAATGACTTAGCCTCAAAGTAAAACTCTCTACAAGATAGATATTCACTTTAATTAGAATTCTATTCTTAACACTCCCCCTTGAATGTCTACTCAATAAGTAATGTGCCTCGTTAAAACCTTAACTAAAACAAAACCCAATGGGAAAAAAAATTCTAGAAAAGGAAAAAGAGTACACATGTTTATAAATGCGCCTATTGGTTGCCTCGTTAAAAACCTTGCAAGTAAAACCTAGTGGGACAAAACCTTGTAAAGGAAAGAGAGTGCAACACGCATTAACTCCCCCTGAAGAGAGCATCAATTCACATCCTTGAGCCTTCGCATCTCAATCTTGTGCACTAGCTTCTTGAAGGTTGACATCGGTAGAGATTTTGTGAACAAATCAGCCATATTAACTCCAATGAATATATTGCACCTTGAAAATCCTCTCTATCAGATTATCATGCTCATAGTTATAACAAGATACAAATGTGCACAAATTGCACTTAGCATGTGGTACTTCAAGACCAAAAATTATATATGTTTTAAGCGGTTTAAGTCCTTCAAGGATTGTCATATAAGTTAAGCCATATAAGCCATCTAAAGAGGCTTTAGTGCATAACAAGTTTTTATGTCTTGCATATACATATAAGATATCGAAAACTGATTGCACATACCATTGACTTTATACTTTCAAGTACTTGAACTACATGTCCAAAACTACATATCTTTCATATGGAATCAATTCTACTTGAATTGTTTCTCTTCCATTTGGCCAATACTTTTGTGTCTATGTTCGATAGACTTAAGATCCTCATCTATACTTAGCGCTATGATAGATGTCGTCGACGAACATGTTATATCGGTTCCAATAAATTTTCATAAAGACATAACAAAAGATCTTTTCATTCATATATTCAGGTACCTAAATCTCTCATAAGATTTTATGAAGTGTTATGTCATGTGATCTTCTAGATCACTAGCCTCCTTATTATGATCAGTTTGATCATTTGCTCATCCTTTTTATCTGAAACCGATTTGTCTATATTCTTTAAGCGTACCATAGACTTTGTCCTTCTAGGACTTAATATGAGCATTTGCAATGAGAATATAGTTACTTTATTTGGGTCAGCAAATGCGTATGTCATGCTTTGAAATATGTTGCAAATGAATTATCTTTTTATGAACTTAAAGCTCATATTTTCGTAATCGAGGATCTAGATATACAAATAATAATTCATTCCACCTAACTTTTTCTCAACTGTTTATCATGTCTCCCCCTCATGTTAGAAAACTAACTTATTTTCTCAACTTTGAGAACCCATCTTTGTGTTTGTGATGTTAATCAGAATATACACCGCACATCAAGAATATTGAGATGAAATTATTTGGTTCCTGACCCTGAACCACTTGTGAGGGGAGAATATAATATACTCTCGTACATAACGTATATCAAACTGATATATATAACTTTGTTCTCATAAGAAACAGTTTAGCTATTAAGTGGAGGCAGTCAATAAATTATTTTGCTAAACTAATTGTGATGTAGACTAACTTATGAAGATGAATTTCTTGAATAAAAAATCTGAAATATGCTCTAAATTAAACTATTGAGCAAGTTACCTCGCAAAACACTATGTTGCGGGTAAATAATAATCGCACATGTAACCATCTCATAGATGCATCTTATGTGGTATACATGGCAGGTGAATGAGCCCATATTCACCTTTGATATTTCCAGCATTCATGGGATTCAATCCCAATTTTAATTGGTATATCAATAAACGAGAACAAGCAATATAAGAGAATTCGTAAAGAACTTTCTAGTTCTTTAATATTTACCCATATAGATTCTCGTTTATTTTGCACATCATACTTTAATTAATATGACTAAACCAGCTATACCAACTGGATATCAATAAACTCCAAGTTTATTATTATATGGGTTTTATGTCAATAAAGTTCTACTTTAATGTGGCATTTTTTATTTGTATAGTACAAACTGGAGAATAAAGCGGCTAGCTTTTCGCATACATATTATTCCGCTACAAGTTGTAGTAATAGAAGATATAAAATTTTTCCTTTATTTATAGTCTCAATATAATCAATCGCTTTCGCGTATACTTTGGATACTGAATAAGTTTCTTTGAGACTTACTACAACACAGTACCTTATTGGTAAACAATTGTGTTTCTCCAAAATATTATAATTGGCTCTTGCAGAGTTCTCAATTAATTTGGTACTACCAAATATTCATTAACATCCATATGATGAATATCTCTTTTAAAGAGAAAGATATACCATTATGGTCATGGTCAAAATTATATGCAAGATATGTTTCTTGCATTATTGTTGTCCTTTAATAATCACATTACCAAAATATTCTGGCGTACAATAGGTACGTGATCAATGACCATTCATGCCATAATAATGATATTATTTTCTTATATCATCTCAAATCTCCTTCTAGAGGCGAGTGTAATATATTCACTACCATGTTCATATTCTTCCAAGAATGAATATGTATTCATAAATTAGATGTTGTCACACTCATATCATGAATGGACTATAATCATCTATATGCGCTTTATAAAATCTCATATTGTCAAATTGATGACAAATATTACTTTCACAGAGTGAAGGATTATTTTGAGAATCCTTATTGTTCCCATTACCACAATAATGACGATTATAATTTCGTCTATTGCCACGTCCACATCCATTGATACCTTCACGGTAATAATTTTGTCTTCTTTCAGACTTATCACATACTACTATCACATTCTCTAAAGTGAATGAGAATGGAGAAAATTCAATGGGACGGATTTTTAATTCTTTGCCCACAATCATACATGATTTTGGTCATGGCAAGGCATAGAAATTTTACAACTTCATGAGAGTGTAATTTCTTACAAACTCCATTAGAATTATAATCAAACTTTGTTGTCTTTGCTTCTATATAAAATCAAATTATAGAATATCAAGAATTTGAAAGAGAAAAGTAAAATACTTACCTTAAATCCAGAATTAATCTTGAAGGAAGATCATAAAACATTTGACGATCATTATTCTGAACGTGTGATGAAACAATAAAAGTGGAAGAACAATTAACAATCATTATGTTCAATTCCAAAGTTTCTACTCAGTTGATTAGAGCTTCGTCCTGATAACGTGTTATAAAACAATAAAAGAAGGAAGCACTCGAATTGGAATATGCTGAAAGAAAAAATAGTACCAAAGCGTAAATAAGTCCTGGATATTAATTTTTTGTTCTTCCATAAATTTAGCCACCACACTTTTTTTGCTAACCTCATAAATAATCTAATACAATTACTTTGACAATGATACAAAATACGTCTTATAAGCATGTTATGTCTAGTAAATAAATTCATTGAAGAATATGAATCCTAGTATGCATCGAATATATCAAGTTATTACAATTCTATGCAATATGAAATAATTCCTTTTGGAGAAATATTCAATATTGAGGGTATATAAGTCTGTTAATATTTCAGGGATATATTTGTCATTCAATATTTACCGTAAATTATTCATGTTTTTATAATAATATAGATAAATATAGATATAGATATACATATACATATAAACATAGAGAGATATAGATATACACACATAATATTCCAAAAATCTAAGTAAAAAAAGGATATTTTTCTATGGGTATGATAAAAATTCATTGAAAACATATAAATGATAGGAGCTTTTAAAGTTTAGTGTCCTAGGATAGATTAGGACGTGTGGATCTACTTATGTATATAGGAATATTTAAGTTTAATAACGTGTTTCTAGGATCCTGTTTAACGTGTATTGTCCTATAGCAAATAGGATATTATCCAAGAACCCTGTATTTCTTCTTTTTAATTCTTTATAATTTACTTTTTGTTATAAATAGAACTCTATTTAAGGTGAATGTCTATCTTATAAGAAGAGTCTTACTTCAAGGCTAAGTCTTTTATCTTCCTATAAATAGAGGGGTCTTACCCCATTGTAAATCATCCCAAAAGTATTAATAAGAATACTCCTCTCTCTACTTTTCTCTCTATTGTTCTTGTTCTTGTATTATTGTTCTTGTTCTTATATTATTTCATAATACGTTATCAGCACGAGACTCTACCGTCTCAAGAAGCACTTTGAGAAGATTAAGGAGTAATTCGCCTACACGAATTTCGCTAATTCCGGGCATTATCCCGGTCACGCTTCAAGAGATAAGTATCGATTTTATGTTCGATTAAAATCTATAATTATGTGTTGTCTATATTACATACAAGTGATCCTAGCTATTTACTTCCGCTATTCCGTTCTTTGTTACAATTGAATTGATGACTGGTTTAATTTAGTTGTATAGTGGAACGTTACTGTTCAATTATGCAAACAATGAGTTTTTGGATTTTTAAAGTTTGCTGATAGTTTGGAGGTCCAATGGCAATCTTGAATTTCTATACGGAAAATATGTCGCGTTCTCCGGCATCAAATTGGTCGCGGGAGTCGACCAAAGTTGCCGGAATTTGTGGCGACGGGATGGAAACTCAAGAGGTATATTTGATATCACAACATTTATTGATATACCTTAAAGGTAAGTAATTTACTTTTCTCTTTCAAATTCTTGAAATTCTACGATTTGATTTCATATACAAAAAAAGACAAAATCCGTTCAATTGAATCTGCTCCATTCCCTTTAGAGAATGTGGTAGCAGCATGCGATAAGTCTGAAAAAAGACAAAATCCGTCCAATTGAATTTGCTCCATTCCCTTTAGAGAATGTGGTAGCGGTATGTGATAAGTCTGAAAGAAGACAAAATTATTACCATGAAGGTATCAATGAATGTGGACGAGGCAATAGACGGAATTATAATCTTCATCATTGTGATAATGAGAATAATGAAGATTCTCAAAATAATCTTTCACTTTATGAAAGTAATATTTGACATGAGATTGTATATAACACATACAGATGATTATAATCCATTCCCTGAAGTGAATGTGATAATTATAATAAAGCCCGTAAGTATGAACGCGCTCTTGATGTAATTTGTTTTATGTCTGACATTATGAAAGGAAAGTTCGTTGCCCTTGAAATTCCGGGCAAGAACTATATGACATGGGTGTTGGATGCTGAAATTCATTTGGATGCAATGGGTCTTGCAGACGCCATTAAAGACAGAAATAATGCATCCACCCAAGACTATGCTAAGGCCTTTATTTTCTTGTGCCATCACCTTGATGAAGGTTTGAAATTGTGCTAAGGCCTTGATTTTCTTGCGCCATCACCTTGATGAAGGTTTGAAAATTGAATATCTCACAGTCAAAGATCCACTTATCTTGTGGAAGGGCTTAAAGGAGAGATATGACAACCTGAAGTTGGTCACTCTGCCACAAGCACGATATGATTGGACTCATCTGAGGCTCCAGGACTTTAAGTCCGTTTCTGAATATAATTCTACAATATTCAGAATTACCTCCAAATTGAAACTCTGTGGAGATAATATCACTGATTATGATATGCTTGAGAAAACGTTTACAACGTTTCATGCCTCCAATATGGTACTGCAACAACAGTACAGAGAGAAAGGTTTCAAAAAGTACTCTGAACTGATTTCTCTTCTCCTTGTGGCTGAGCGAAACAATGACCTGCTCATGAGAAATCACGAAAATCGACCCACTGGGTCTACACCATTGCCTGAAGTAGATAAGGTGTATTCCCATTATACTAAGCGTGGAAAAGGCTATGGCTTTAATCGTGGTCGTGGTCGTGATCGGGGTCATGGCCGTGGACGTGGACAAGGAAGAAATTTTCCTGGTGTTAGTCACCCCCCAAAGAGAGATAACCACCAAAAGCGAAAACAGAATTATGAGGATCCAAAAGCAAATAGTTCAGAAACTATGTATTATCGTTGCGGTGGAGAAGGGCACTGGGCAAAAATTTGCCGTGTACCAAGACATTTGGTTGAGCTCTATCAAGCATCTCTAAAGAGTAAAGACCCTGAAACCAATTTTGTCTCTGACAACAATTTTGAAAACACCCACTTGGATGTGGCAGACTTCTTTGAGCACCCTGAGGGGAAAATAGACCACTTGATCGGTGACGGATCCATGATTAAGGATGATGGAGTTGTTTGATTTTATTTTACTTATTTGTATTAGCTAGTGGATAAACTATTAGTCATTAGTATCAGCTCGTATTAGTTAGTTTATGATATAATGTTAGTATTAGTTCTTTAGAATGTTTCAATATGCTTAAATTTCGATGATATTTTTATTTTCCAGCAAAGTTAGTCGATTAACTAATAAAATTGACTATCTAATATTTTGTATTAAAACTGGAATTTCCGCAAGCTAAGATATTCGAATATCTGATTTAGATATTCGAATAACCTGATTTAGTTATTCGAATAACCTGATGACTGTTTACTAAGTTAGTCGAATAACTAATTAGTTATTCGACTAACCAATATTTCGCATTAAAACTGGATTTTTCCGCGAGGCAAGATAGTCGAATATCAGGTTTAGTTATTCGAATAACCTAATGATTGCTTCCCTAAAGTTAGTCGACTATCAATCCAGTTATTCGAATAACCTCAACAGATTTTGAAAATATTGTTTAAATTAAGAAGCAACGGATTAAATACACTGATTTGTAGAAAATTAATCTACATAACGTATTTAAGCAACTTTTGCAAACACACTCGTAATGTACTTAACAACTAACGTACTTACATGACATTTCAACTTGAAACATTGTACCCTATACAGAGATATTATTAACACAGTGTACTGTCACATGTCTGCATTGGCTTATAAATGTACACTTCTATACTATTCACATATTCATGTCATGCTTAGTTCCAAATTTGTAATTATGTGATCGTCCATGATAATGTGCTAAATTATTCATCACATAACTTTTAAACATTTTTTACATATTACATACACTACTCGAGTTTTATGATACACTGTCATCTATTCACTGTATTACCTGTGTATATGTCCGTAACATACATGCGTACACCTTCGTAACTACTGCACAATATAGTTTTCACTTCTATATGTTCATTCATTTATGCATCACATTCATGTACCACACACGATACCGGAAAAGCAACTTTTCCCAAAATTAGGGGGAGAAGTTGGTGAAATTTTGTGGAAAAATGCATCATTATCTCATCTTGGTCCAAATACCTCTGTTCGTGAAAAAGATGTGCAAAAGATTATCCATTTGCAAAGAATAGCAAATCAAATGCCAGACGCATTTACAGATTTGAAAAGGATAACAAAATCACATATCCCCGCAGTGAATGTGACAACATCTGATTCACGAATACATATTCATTATTGGAAGAATAGGAACATGAAATTGGTATTGAATATACCACACTCACCCCTAGAAGGAGGTTTGAGATGATACCACACTCACCCCTAGAAGAAGGTTTGAGATGATGTCATTATTATGGCATGAATGGTCATTGGTCACGTACCTATTGTACGCCAAAATAATTTGTCAATGTGATTACCAAAGGACAATAATAATGCAAGAAACATATCTTGCATATAATTTTTGACATGACCATAATGGTATAACTTTCTCTTTAAAAGAGATATTCACCACATGGATGTTGATGAATTTGTGGTAGTACAAAATTAATTGAGAGCTCTAGAAAAGCCAATTACTACTATGTTGGAGAAACACAATTGATTACCAATAAGGTATTGTGTTGTAGTAAGTCTCAAAGAAACTTATTCAGTTTCCAAAGTATATGTGAAAGTGATTGATTATATTGAGACTATAAATAAAGGAAAGATCTGATATCTTCCATTACTACAACTTGTAGCGGGATAATTTGTGTATGAAAAGCTACCCGCTTCATTCTCCAGTTTGTACTACTTGTTCTCATTAATTAATTGACCAAATAAAGAGTTCGGGTTGAATCCCATAAATTCTGGAAATATCAAAGGTGAATATGGGCCCATTCACCTGTCATGTATACCACATATGATGCATCTATGATATGGTTACATGCGCGATTGTTATTAACCTGCAGCTTGGCCGGTGCTTGCGAGGTAAATTGCTCAGTAATCTAACTTCGAGCATAATTTCCAGATTGTCTATTCAAGATAGTTCATCTTGATAAGTTGGTTTACATCATAGTTGGTTTAGCAAAATGATTTATTGAGTGCCTCCACTTAATAGCTAAACTATTGCTTATGAGAACAAAGTTATATATATCAGTTTGATATACGTTGTATACGAGAGTATATTATATTCTCCCCTCATAAGTGGTTCAGGGTCAGGAACCAAATAATTTCATCTTATTATTATTAATGTGCTGTGTATATTGACATGATAATGCACAAAGATGATTTCCCAAAGGTGAGGAAACATGTTAGTTTTCCTAACATGAGGGGGAGACATGATGAACACTTGAGAAAATGTTACATGAGATGAAATATCATTTGTATATATAGATCCTCGAATATCATAATATGAACATGAAGTTCATAAAAGGATAATTCAATTGCAAAATATTGCAAAGCATGCTACACCCAAAGAAAGTAACTATATTCTCACTGCAAATGCTCATATTAAGTCCTAGAAGGACAAAGTCTTGGATACGCTTAAAACGTATAGACAAATTGGTTTCAAAATAACTTCTTAATAAAGAAGATGAGCAAATGATCAAAGTGATCATAATAAGGAGGCAAGTGATCCAAAAGATCACACGACATAACACTTCATAAAATCTCATGAGAGATTCAGGTACCTGAATGTATGAATGAAGAGATCTCCATGTTATGTCTTTATGAAAATTTACTGGAACCGATATAAAATGATTGTCGACGACATCTATGATAGCGCTAACTATTGATGAGGATCTTATGTTTGTCGAATACAAACAAAATATTGACTAAATGGAAAAGATAAAATTCAAGAAGAATTGATTCCATACGAAAGACATGTAGTTTTGGACATGTAGTTCAAATACTTGAAAGTATAAGGTCAAAGGTATGTGTAATCAGTTTTCGATATTTTATTTGTTTAGCATGACATGAAAACTTGATGTACATCTAAAGTTTATTATATGGCTTATATGACTTAACTTGAAAGATTTAAGTTGCTTAAAGCATATACAATTCTTGGTCTTAAAGTACCACATCCTAAGTGCAATTTGTGTACATATGTATCTTGCTATAACTATGATAATGTGATGGCGAGGATATCCCTATGGAAGTATTGAAGAGTCATTCCACGACATTACATGAAGATGTTCATATCTATCAAGAATGATAATTTCAAGGTACGAAATATTCATTCAAGTCAATATGGTTGATTTATTTATCAAATATCTACTAACGATTTCTTGAAGCTAGTGCACAAGATTGGAATGTGAAGGTTCAAGGATGTGAATTGATGTTCTTTTTAGGGGGAGTTAATGCGTGTTGCACTCTTTTTCCCTTACAAGGTTTTGTCCCACTGGGTTTTCCTTGCAAGGTTTTTAACGAGGCAACAAATAGGCGTATTTCTAAACATATGTACTCTTTTTTTTTTCTAGAATTTTTCCCATTGGGTTTTGTTTTAGTTAAGGTTTTAACGAGGCACATTATTGAATAGACATTCAAGGGGGAGTGTTATAAATAGAACTCTATTTAAGGTGAATGTCTATCTTATAAGAAGAGTCTTACTTCAAGGCTAAGTCTTTTCTCTTCCTATAAATAGAGGGGTCTTACCCTATTGTAAATCATCCCAAAAGTATTAATAAGAATACTCCTCTCTCTACTTTTCTCTCTATTGTTCTTGTTCTTGTATTATTGTTCTTGTTCTTATATTATTTCATAACACTTTTTATTTATTTATTATTTATACTTAATTTTAATGTAAGAATAGGATCCAATGGCTAATAGGATTAGAGGGCCGACAATTGAATTCTCATTATGGCCTTTCCTCGAGAGTTATTATATTTAATATTGTAAGTCTATTTTGATAATCTGACATTAAAATTTTGTGCTTTTATAATAACTAATTTTTATGAACGTGCATTATACAATATCAATGACACGTTGATGTTTGATTGCTAAAAATTTTAACATTCATTTTCACGTAGATTCTCAATCAGTTATTTATATAAATTAACTAAGAATTAAATTTACTTAAAATATTATCTATATGAAAGGAAGAGATGATGTGGAAGAAAATGTAATAATCTTCAAATGAGATTACACATACGTAATATTTGAATTCAAAATGTTTCGACATTATCATCTGGACCGAGGAATAATTTAAGCACTTGTAATATAGAAACAAGAAATATAATCACCATAATTATCTTACCTAATGCTTCTATATATACAATATTTTTGGTGTTTGTTGCCTTATATACTTTGACCGCTTAGTTATGATTAGAATTCTTGTTGTTAATATTGATATCCCTCTTAAAATACAACATATAAAAGTAAGTGTACTAATAAAGAGAAATGACATTATATAGTCACTCTTATATAATAGCCGAAATATATATTCTCCACACGCGCAAAAAATAAATTTATGGCTATCGAATGTAGATAGTTTCAGCCACAGACTAAAATTAATTTTTGCCCAAGTAAGAGTATGTTATATCAACTATAGGCCAACATTTGAAATTATTTGGCTATATATTTTATTTATTTGAAAAAGTTACTTACACAGCTATCCTCCCAAATAATCTTTACGAAGGACTCTCAATAAACATTTTAAATAATATTAATTTGTTGATGGTTTCTTATAGTTTGAGGCATGAAGCTTTTCCTTGAATGGAAATTGTTGTTGTTAAACAATTTGCGACCATGTTCACTTTCCGATTGCAAGGACTCTAAATACATATGCAGTTATATTTTATCACTTAATATTCATGTATATCGTTTAAATACAATTGAGTAGCATGAATGTATTAGTTATTCATAGAAGTGGTAATTAAAAGAAGTAAAATAAACTTTTATCATACATAATAGAAGAAAAATAAAACTAACTCGTCATGGGCTATGCTGACATAGTTTATTTTCTATTGAGATCGTTACAACTTTACTGTTCCTTTTATTTTTAATCTTGAGAATGAACTCATGTTATAAATTATTAATAAAATCTTAACCAGATTTAACATGCAAAGCTATTGAAGTAAATTACTCACTCCGACAAAGCTCAAATGCTACTATAATCAAGTAAAACACATATGGTAAATAGATGAAAAGTTGCAACTTGATTGGTGTTAGAAGTTTGTTGAAATTCATAGTTATTTCTATGATACCACTTTTTAATGGAATTATAAGTTCTTGATATTGGTAGAGTAGGAATTTATACGTAGGTTATGAGGAGTTTAAATCGGGAAAAAAAATTCCATCCTTGGGTAACATTTTAGTTATTACATTTATATTCACTTTTAACTTAAATATTTAATGATATAAAAGTCTATCAAAAATTCAAGAATATTTTAATCGTTCAACATTTAGGCTATTCACTAATATTTAATAATTAATTGATTATTTGTTTCAATGTGACATTTATTTTGTAGTGGCTGCAAATTTGCACTTCAAAACGAAAGCTATCAAACAAAATTCCTAGTTGAAAAAGAAAAAAAAAGGTAAGGAGTCCTAACTGTAAAAGAATAAAAAAGAACTTTAAACTAAAGGAATAGAAAGTGGTCGAAATAACAAATACTCCTAAAACTAGAAGTATGTTGTGATATATAGTAATTTATGGTGAATATCTACTCTTCTTCCATGATCTTCATTCCAAATGGTTTATGACATATTTTGTATGTCCAATGACATATTCCATGACATATTTTCTTCACTTTTTATGCCTATATAAAGGCTTTGTAATAGATAGGAGAATACACACAATTGAAGAAGAAAATCTTTTCCTTCTTTCTATCTACATTTCTTGTTCATGTTTCATTAAGTTGCTTATATTTCTTGTTCATGTTTTACTAAATTGCTTTCATTATACAACACGTTATTAGCACGAGTCTCTAACCATCATGGTAGGTTATCTTCTTTTAAAGTTCTCGACTCTGATTTAAAATTATCAGGTACAACATGTTTCTCTCTTTTGTAAGAATAATGATATGTTTTGTTGAATTCTTAGTTTTTCTCAATTATGTTTAAAAACAAAAATAGAAAGAGAAATATACCCATACTTCACCATGATCTCTTTATTTATGAATAAAGATGTAATGATTTTAATGAATTGCTTCTTAATTGATTTGAATTATTAAAATTTAAATAGAAGTAATCAACAATAGACTTCGATAACAATAATATTTTCTTGACAGTAGTACGTATCTAAAATATGAATATAAATAGTGTTTGCATCATTAAAATGTTACATCCTACTTTGACTAAATCCAAGAAGTTTTATTGATTATTCATCTTCTTCTGTGTAGAAATAAAACATGTTAGTAATAATGAGGTTACTTGAAATTGTTTTTGTTTTCAAGTCTATTTTCTTATTGAATTCAAGTATATCTAGTTACATGCTTAAGTACTTGGGTACACATAACATAATGTGTGATTATACATTATTGTGCAGTATAACATGATATACTACACTAGCTACATTTAACTATTAATTTTGACAAGCCTACATACAGAATATTAGTACGACATTGGCTTATAAATATGCAGATATGTGATTGTACAATATATGTAGTTGTTGCTACATTAATTTATAATATATACTATGCCTACAGATTTACATATGTAATATATGATTGTTTCAACATACATCATATAATTATAAATATATTATGTGTATAGCCAGTAGGATTATATTTCTAGTATTATATAACTCCCATGACTTTACATTTTGTTAGCAACATTAAGTATATATTATACATATAGTATCAAGTTGTTCAATCAAAGATTGTGTCTTATGGGAAAAAAAAATTCTTTATCTCTGAAAATACTAATATTTATATATTTCTTTTGTATGTCAAACCATGGAAAGCAAATATGGATATCTCACAAAATAAACTTGAATCAATGTTTAATTGTAAAAATATTTGTTTAATTGATTCATGTACGAAACATACAATATTCAAAGAGATGAAATATTTCTCTCATTTAAGTATGTGTAAGGCAGATATTACTACAATTTCTGGTAGTAGTAAATTAATTGAAGGCTCTGGAAGAGCTACTATAACTCTGCCTAAAGGAATAATATTTATCATAGAGAATGCAATGTTCTCCTCCAAGTCCAAGAGGAACTTGTTGATTTTTAAAGATATCCGTCAAAATGGATACATATTGAGACAATAGATGAGAATAATCTTGAATATCTCATTACAAAGAATGTCTCTGGCCAAAAGAGGATTATTGAGAAGTTCCCATCTTTATCTGGTGGCCTGTATTAGACAAGAATTAGTGCAATTGAGGCACATTCTACCGTAAACCAAAAGGTTACTGATTCCAATATTTTCGTACTTTGGCATGATCGATTGGGACATCCTGGATCAATTATGATGAGACGGATTATCGAAAACTCAAATGGGCATCCATTAAAGAATTTAAAGATTCTTTTAAATAATGAATTTTCTTGCTACTTCTTGTTATCAAGGCAAGTTAATTATTATACTGTCACCAACAAAGGTTGGAATTGAGTCACCTGCATTTATGGAACGTATACAAGGGTACATTTGTGTACCTATTCACCCACCTAGTGGGTCGTTTAGATATTTCATGGTCTTAATAGACGCATCTTCTAGATGGTCTCATGTGTGCCCATTGTCATCTCGCAACCATGTGTTTGCAAAATTAATGGCACAAATAATTCTTTTACGGGCACAAATTCCCGATAATCCAATTAAGTCTATTAGACTAGATAATGCTGCTGAGTTTTCATCCCAAGCATTTAATGATTATTGCTTATCAATTGGGATAAAAGTGGAACATCTTGTAGCTCATGTTCACACTCAAAATGCTCTTGCAGAGTCTTTAATTAAACGTCTGCAGTTGATAGCAAGACCGTGACTCATGAAAACGAGGCTGCCCACTTCGGTTTAGGGTCACGTCATTTTGCATGCAACAATGCTAGCTCGTCTCAGACTGACAAATTATCACAAATATTCTCCGTCGCAATTAGTTTTGAGTCATGAACCTAATATATCCCATTTAAGAATTTTTGGATGAGCAGTATATGTGCATGTAGCACCGCCATATCGCACCAAAATGGGTCCGCAAAGAAGGTTCGGAATATATGTTGGGTTTGAATCGCCCTCCATTATTCGCTACCTCGAAACATTGACAGGAGATTTGTTCACTGCACGATTTGCAAACTGTCGATTCGATGAGACACTTTTCCCAAAATTAGGGGGAGAAGTTGGTGAAACCAAATGAGAAATTTTGTGAAAAAATCCATCATTATCTCATCTTGATCTGCGTGCCTAAAAAAGAGATACAAAAGATTATCCATTTGCAAAGAATAGCAAATCAAATTCCAGACGCATTTACGGACTTGAAAAGGATAACAAAATCACATATCCCCGCAGAGAATGTTCCAATCTGTATTGATGTCCCTATTGGACAATCTTCTAATGTCATAGATAATGAGTCGAAAGCATGCCTAAAATGTGGCAGGCCATTAGGTTCCAAAGATCGAAATCCTAGAAAAGGGAAAGCAAATGATCAAAAGGACACTACGAAAGAATCTCATGAGGAAATTCACGATTTAATAAATTCTGAGATTCATGAACAATCCATTGAGCCTGAGACTCAAGAAAATAAGGAACTATCAATAAATCCAATCGATATTGAGACAAATTTTAATCGAGTGGATATAGTGGTGGATTATGTCTTTGCATATAATGTTGCATCTAGCATTATGCAAGAAAGTGAGGATCTTGAACCTTAATCTGTTGGAGAATGTCGACAAAGACTTGATTGGCCAAAATGGCAAGAAGCAATCAAATTAGAATTGAAATCACTTGCAAAATGTGAAGTTTTTGGGCCTATAGTTCAAACACCTAATGGTGTTAAGCCTGTTAGCTATAAATGGGTCTTTGTACGCAAGAGAAATGAGAAAAACGAGGTATAAAGATATAAGGCACGCCTTGTTGCACAAGGATTTTCACAAAGGCCTGGTGTCGATTATGAAGAGACATATTCACCCGTAATGGATGCTATAACTTTCCGTTATCTCATTAGATTTGCTGTCCTTGAAAAGCTTGACATGCATTTAATGGATGTGGTTACCGCCTACCTTCATGGCTCACTTGATAATGAGATATACATGAAAATTCCCGATGGATTCAAAATGCCAAACACACATAATTCAAAGTCCCAGGAAATGTTTTCAATCAAATTTCAAAGATCTTTGTATGGTCTAAAGCAATCAGGACGAATGTGGTATAATCGTCTTAGCAAGTATTTATTAAAGGAAGGCTATATAAATGATGTCATTTTCCCATGTATTTTTATAAAGAAACAACATCGGAATTTGTTGTACTTGCTATATATGTTGATGACATAAACCTTATTGGAACTCCCATAGAACTCCAAAAGGCAATTGATTATTTAAAGAAGGAATTTGAAATGAAAGATCTCGGAAAGACAAAATTATGTCTTGGATTGCAAATTGAACATTTGGAAAATGGAATTTTTGTTCATCAATCTGCCTATATAGAAAAGGTATTGAAACGGTTTTACATGGATGGAGCATATTCTTTAAGTACTCCGATGGTTGTTCGATCACTTGATGTGAATAAGGATCCATTCCGACCTCAAGAAAAGAATGATGAGCTACTTGGTCCTGAAGTACCATATCTTAGTCCAATTGGCGCACTAATAAATCTTGCAAATACTACAAGGCCTGACATAACTTTTTAAGTTAATGTCTTAGCAAGATATAGCTCAGCTCCTACAAGGAGACATTGGAATTGAATCAAACATATATTGCAGTATCTAAAAGGGACTACCGATATGGGCTTATTTTATAGCAATAATTGCAGTCCTGATCTTGTTGGTTATGCTGATGTTGGATATTTATCTGACCCACACAAGGCTCGATCTCAAACAGGTTATGTGTTTATCTGTGGAGGCACTGTCATATCTTGGCGATCAACTAAGCAATCAATTGTGGCTACTTCATCTAATCATGCTGAGATAATTGCTATTCATGAAGCAAGTCGAGAGTGTGTGTGGTTGAGGTTTATAATACATCATATTCGAGACAAATGTGGTTTGAAATGTGACAAACTACCCACGATTTTGTATGAAGACAATGCAGCATGCATAGCTCAATTGAAGGGAGGATTCATAAAAGGAGATAAGACAAAGCATATTTCACCAAAGTTATTTTTCACACATGATCTCCAAAAGAATGGTGATATCAATGTGCAACGGATTCGTTCAAGTGATAATATGGCTGATTTGTTTACAAAATATCTACCGACGTCAACCTTCAAGAAGCTAGTGCACAAGATTGGGATGTGAAGGCTCAAGGATGTGAATTGATGCTCTCATCAGGGGAGTTAAGCGCGTTGCACTCTTTTTTCCTTACAAGTTTTTGTCCCACTGGGTTTTCCTTGCAAAGTTTTTAACGAGGCAACAAAAAGGCATATTCTATATATGTGTACTCTTTTTGCTTCACTAGAATTTTTTTCCCATAGGGTTTTTTCCTAGTAAGGTTTTAATGAGGTACATTATCTATGGACATCCAAGGTGGAGTGTTATGATAAATAGTAATTTATGGTGGATGTCTACTCTTCTTCCATGATCTTCATCCCAAATAGTTTATGACATATTCAATAACATATTTTGTATGCTCCATGACATATTCCTTGACATATTTTCTTCGCTTTTTATGCCTATATAAAGGCTTTGTAATAGATAGGAGAATACACACAATTGAAGAAGAAAATCTCTTCCTTCTCTCTATCTACATTTCTTGTTCATGTTTCACTAAGTTGCTTATATTACCTGTTCATGTTTTACTAAATTACTTTAATTTTATAACAAAGTAGTTGTAATAAGTTAAACTTGATAAAGAACTCCGTAGTACGTTTCCCCTGTGTGGAGTTTAAATGAGAAAAGAATTCTAGTCTTAGGTGATTTACAATTATATCCTCAATATATATAAATATTTAAGGTTATAAAAGTCGATTAATGTTTCAAGAATATTTTAGTCGTTCAACATTTAACTTAAATTATTCGTGCTTTTATAATAATATAGATTATATATGTATATATATAGTAGTAGGTTAGCATTGTATGCATATTTCACTTGGCAAAATTGCCCTTATTATTTAAGGGCCACCATACTAAGCTTAAGGGCTTTTGGTCCTTCTCCAAACCCAAAAAAATTAAGCCCAAATAATTGAAATACACGTATTGTGCGACCATGGTTAAGTTACGGTTAATATAGAAGAGATCTGTCATGCATTTAGAAGACCAGCTTCTGAACCAAATTAAGAATGGTCCAACAAAAGTGATAAGAATGTAACAAACTGGTCCTCGATCTTTTTACATTATCTTTGTACCCTTCCACCAGTCTTTGTAATATCTTATGGATTGGGGACGAACACAAGCGTAAAAGTAAAAAAGATAAGCTAAAACGAAGAAAATTAGAAGGAAAAAACCCCAGCCATAGGGTGGAAAACAACTCTAATTCAAAGTTAAACTTAGTCGAGCCAGTACAGAGGAAACTGAGAATTCACCAACAGTTTTACTTAAGAAAGTCTTATTACCAGCAAGCTGGAGTTGAATGCTAAAACCTATTTCGAATGCTGCCTACTTTATGACGATTCATAAACTCCAATGAAAGGCACCAAAACAGAACCAATCCACAACTTCCCGTTTTTCTCCTCGACCTCACTTAAAAACTTCAAGGTTTTGCTCTCGACAACTTCTAAAACTTCCAAGACTTGCCCCTCCTCGCTTAGCTTAATTGCAGTTGCATGTGGCTGCCCTCCAACTAACAGGTAATGCAGTTGCTGGAAGGTGAATGGAAGTTTTAGCAATGTCCTTCCAAGCCATGAATTGGATGTGACCAACCGTGCAAGCAGCGACCTTTTTGAATGCAAAGCAACCCAGAACTCCCCTCTGGAGTTTGTTCTAATGTTGTCTGGATATCCTGGTAGATCAGCAAATGTAGCATGGTTTCCTGCATCAGGGCCTTTAAGCCAATACTTTACTATTCTACCGGTAGAAGTTTCAGCCACCAGTACAAAGGACTTGTCTTTGCTCAAGGCTACACCATTGGCGAATGCAAGGCCTCGTAATAAAACTGTCACTGCTTTGGTTGATTTGTCATATTTCATCAGCCGGCCAGTCTTGTCTCCAATTACTACAGATGCAATAAATTGCCTAAATAAAACATGAAAAATTGGAATCAGTCTCTGAACGGATATCTCTATCTTATGAAGTAGAGGAGGTGAGGGCTTCCACAGTTCACGTTTGAAGGCTATCCTCTGAAAAGCTCAATCATCACAAGTGCGATGGTAGATAAGCTGCTCATTACAGAGAGAATACAACTTGACCATAAGAATGTCAGTTTGACACAGTGCCAGCTTCCTACTAAGGCTACTACATCCACCATATCACTTAGAAGCTAATAATGGAAACTGACTTCTCTGCTTTGCTGTGTTATCAACGACAACTTACATGCGATCTAATCTAGATATATACTAAACTATAACACTCAATTTGCCTCGCATGAATAGATTCACATTTCAGATTATTCCATCGGCAATAAATTTACCTCCTTTGGAATTGTGTGCTGGTATCTGTGAAGTAAATTATATCTTCTTGCTCATCAAGGTCCATGTCATTTGTGAAGCGCAGAGGCTGACCTTCAACTTTTGTGACAAGTGGGGTAGCTAATCCTCCAGATGGCCCCACAACTTGAAGTCCTAAGTAGGCATCAGCAATGTAGAGGTCCCCAGTTCTTGTATCAAATCGTAAGCCCAGCGGCCTTCCACATACATGCTCCATATGGGGAGCAAAGGGGCGCACACATTCCTTCCTTGAAGATAGCATGTCAAATTCCATTAGATAATGCTGAAATTGTCAATTGGAGAAAGTTGTATACATAGAAGAGATATTAGCGAAGTTCAAACTGCACATGTATAATTACCTTCTTGGTACTCTTTTTGAAATTTCTTTATAAACGTTATTTTACCCGATTAAAAAAAGAAAAAAATAACTGTGCCTGTACACTAACCAGAATCTTGCAATTGTTATATGGTAAAGATAAGCCTGTAACCTGAAAAGAGAACCTATCACCTACTCCTGGACTTAACTTTAGTCCTCATGTCAATACCAGCATTTCTGATTGCTAAACAAGTTATTGCTGAACGTAGATCTAAGTATATCTGTTTTTAGATCTCTTTTTTCTTTCACTCTATTCGAATCTTCCTTGCTAAAAGGACTATGTATGGCCGAGCATGATACTGAGCACTTGAAATACAACAGCTAATAACAAGTCCATCTGCACAGGTTTCTTTTACAGGTATAATCTTGCTTCTCGAACATAAATAAAAAGCGTCAAAACTTTCAAGTGCTTCCCTGCTTAGACAAGGCTTCTTTACTTTCTCCTTTCAATAAAGACCCAGATGAAGGGTCATCTTTTTAAAAGAATCTGATTAAATAAAGCCTAGATGAACAAAGACAAACAGCCATCAAATAAAAAGATGACATGCAGTATGACTCCTTAGGTGACAGATAAGAAGAACCAGCAAAATAAGAAGATGAGAAGATGACTAACATCTAGTTTAAAGAAGTTATTAAAGAAACTGTTTGAAGTTGAATGTAAGGATGCTGCAATAGAGGAAACATGACTGTACAACTTAATATTGGAACTTATTAAAGGTTTACTGAAAACACTTACCTATAGAGCATTTCAATAATTTAGGACGTCCCAAAATAGGAAGGTTTGGTTAGATAAATGGGAAGTTTAACAGAATGCAACTAGAACTAATCGGAAGTTCATGACTATGAGTTTTAAACATACCTTTTTTTGGTTACTGGGGTTTAAGATGTACCATTAGCTGTACTCATGACGGACAAACAATAAAGCTTTCTAAGATATACTAATTTCTCCAAAATCCATGTTTTTCAGGTCTTGAGATCAATTGTAAATTTATAGTTAACTCCATCTACAAAAAATACACGTCACTGTACAAAGACAAATTGAGGAAAGTAGTTCTTCAATCTCCTGAATATACAGATTCCAAAATCAGAGGCCTACAAACCTGTATAAACATGTCTAAAAGTCTAAGCTATGGTCACAATTGACACTTCCATTAATCATAAGAAAATATTAGCCCAGAGCTTAAGGAGGGAGATTATCTCAAAAAAACTGCAACCAGTAAAGATCTGTGCATGTTAGTTAAGAACATAACATCATGGAAGCAAAGGTTCCACATACGCAATACGAATTACTTGAGATTAAAGATTTAGTTATTGTTGTTATACTTACATGAGCTTGTGTTTATCAGGAATTTGTTCCGCTTGTTAAGAGGTTATGTCAATCAACGGATACGTGAAATTTAGAGAATCTCTAGCATTAGGAGAATCCCTAATTTAATATAAAAGTCAAATTGTTGAGTATAAGAATAAAATAAGCCTGAATAGAATGGTGCAGCATAGTTAGGACTAGCTTAGTCAATTGATTGATAGAATATGTTTGGAACTTAAAGGTATGGCCGAGCAGTCAAGAGAGCTGGAATGGACCGTGCATGATCTGGTTTCAAATCAAAACTTAGATTATGTTTTCTCATCAGTCTAAACCAAGGTGGACCGGGTAACCACATACTTTTACTGGTAGAAAGTAGTAGGCACCAGTGGATTAAACAAGGTAGACGCAATCTCTCCTACATACCACCATTATCATTTGAATAAATACTATACTATTATTACCATTCATCAAGTGAGTTACAAATTGCAAGCATATCGTTGTCTTTATTGGGAATTAATAACAATAATCATGAGTCGAAGCATCAAGCCAGCTTTAAGATAATGCCAGTGTTAGTCCATCATCCACCAAGTTACGACTTACGAACCATGCACCAGCTAGTCCTCGGCAATTTCTAACTTTCCCACATAAAATAGTACCTCTCTTCTTACAAGATTCAACTTTTGCAACATTTCTGAAAGTTCTATCATATTTTTTCTCCCTTTACATACATTTTTTTTACACCAAAGTCCTAAGAGGCTTAGCCATTTAAATTTCAAAGCTCACATTCCAAACAATCCATTATATTAATACAACTTAGGGATCATTTAATCGGCCAATTGCAAGCATTTTAAACCATGTTTAAAGAATTTAACAACTACCAACCTAAAAATCTACAGAATATAAAAACATAAAGTCAGGAAAATAAATTAGGGATTGGGATTTCTTCTTTACCTTTGAGATGAAGGGACAGCAAAATCAACCCAACCTTGAGAATCTCCTTGCCACTTAAGAATCCGGCCATCGGCAACGCCAGTATATGGACCTTCTCCATTCAGGGTCAAACGCAAGACTTTCTGGCCCAACTGCTCCTTTCAGCTGAATTATCTCAGCTTTAGATAAAAGGTCTTTGGAACCTGGTATTGAAGGTGTAAATTACAGTGATTATTTCGAGTGCTGCCGCACTAAAGATTAGCTTTGTACTGTTCATGGCAAGTATGATTTTTTCCCGGTTTGGTTTAGTTTGGGTGAAACCCAATGTTGACTTTTCCATTTTGTGCTTTTGACGGGCATTTATTTGTGAATTTCGAAAAACCCATATAAGGGTGCACTGTGGCCCGGGCCTGAACCGGATCGGACCGGGCCTGCGGTCCTGGACAGCCTAACTGGCCTGGTAGGACGGTCGTATTACTTTTCGGCCTGTGACGGGTCGGTCCGCGTTCATAAGCCCGTGAGCCCGGGACCGTTAGGCCCGGGATCGTCAGTCGGGCCTGGGCCGGTCCTGACGCGCCTAAATCGGCCCAACGGCTATTTTTTAAATTTTTTATTTTTATTTTAAAAATCAGCAACGGCCATATTTAAAATATAGTCATTTGGGCTGAAAATATCGCCGTTTGGAAGTTTACAAAATGGTCATTTGGCCCCCTAAACTTTATATAATTTCTCTTTTTTCTCATTTCTCAACTATAAATACCCCCTCATTCTTTTATTTTTATTCACCAATTCATCAATATCTCTCAATCTTTCTACTACAATTGCTTAATTTATTGTTGAAAATTCGTGAAAAATTGTGAAGTTGTTGATTGAAGTTTTCAAGTATTCAACGATTTTCAATTTTCAAGAAGTTGTTCGGCAATCCGGTAAACTCGTTTCAACTCTTACGTTTTAATAATATATTTTTGTGTGGTTTAGTTTGCATAATTATAATTAATATGGCATTTTCTTTAAAAAAATATTTGGTAAAGGAAAAGGTAAAACCGGTGAAAGTAGTGGCCGTAATATTACCCTTTTCCCGGCTCCCCGACCTACAAAAGATAAGCAAGTTGAAAGTAGTCGCCAACCTAGACGTCCTCCTCCGTAATGCTTGATAGTGATCACCCTTGTTTTCAATTTACCGATAGTGAATTTCTACATGATGTTGCATTAGGTGATAGATTAGATGATGAAATTATGAATGCTCTTTATCCTAATGAATCTATCTTAGAGGAAAATGAGATGATGATGCTGAAACCCAAGCACCAGATTTAGATGATACACCTACTAGTCATGTTCATAACTCAAGTAACTCACCGGCCGACCCACATGTAGAAACTCCAACTTTTAATAGACAACCTGCTAAACGTCAAGAAACATCATTAGTTTGGAACTTTTTTTACTCAAATAAGAGAACTAAATAAGGCTAAGTGTAAAACTTGTGGGAAATTACTGGTTCATAAATTTACTGGAGACCGTAGCGGCACGCGTAGTTTGACTAGACACATAAAAACACACCCTAGAGATAAGGCTAGATTTTTGCAAATGCAAGCGCAGCAAGAGGGGACAAGTGTAGATTCTGCGGTTAACCCTAGTACAGGTTCAAGTCTAGTTCAATCAGGAATTAACTTTGTCACCGGAGACATTTTATATTACGATCCAAATAGAGATCGTGGTAGCAAAGATGATTACTGTTATGTGTTTACCTTATACTTTTGCTTCTAATCTTAATTGGGTTCATTACATTAGAAGAGTTTTTAATCCTACTTATAAAGGTTGGCCTCGCGGAACAGTTAAGGCCGATATTTATAAATTCAAACATGAATATGAACAATATTTGCGTTATTTATTTACTCATATACCTAATCAGATTTCTATTACTACTGATATTGGTAGAAGTGGTAATGATTGTGATTATAACTGTTACAAGTCATTGGATAGATGAGGACTGGACAATGCAAAAACGTATAATTGCGTATAGAATAATTAATTCACGTCACACAGGTAAGTTTATATCTAACATTGTTTCAGATATTTGTAGATATTTTTGCTTTAGCGATAAATAATGACAATTTCTATGGATAATGCTTCAAGTAACACTAGTGCTAGAGGCATGCTTACAAAAACACTAAATCCTACATTTACTAATATTTTCCATGTTAGATGTATTTGTCATATTTATCATTTAATTTTCGGTGATGGTATGCGAATTTT